>MNCI01033649.1:191883-202586 GCA_015680685.1 Gnetum montanum | reverse complement strand
TGGGATGAACTTAATCTCATAAGAAATGTACAAGACCTGGAACCTACCTCCTCTCAAGAGGAGTAATATCAAACTAGAACTTTTGGATTAGTCCATCACTATTTCTTCAAGACTAGTGGAGGACATTGTGACCACCCTTTATGGGTGGTCCTATCTTATATATTTCCTTGTAATCCATGTGGATAATTGTAAGGAGGGACTTCCCTATCATTATGAGAAGGGTTTGGCTAAGTACCATAGATGCCAAGATGGGGATTCAAGACCTTTCTTTGGAAATCTCTAAGAAAAATGAATTTGGCAAAATGAAGAAGAAGAGGATTTCATGCATCACATATAATGACACAAGGTACCATTATGTGAAGAAAATATGGATAGTCAAAGATATATCTATCTAAGCATGCAACCAGTATGCCAAAACAATAGTCATTCAAAAGTTCCTATATGCATCATCCACATAATAGGATGGTACCCCTTGTCTAATATCAGAACATTAAGTTGAATCCACAATATGATGGAATCATTAGATCCTTACAAGTGCCTACATTGAGAATACAAATGAAATAGAGTAGCTCCATAGTCAACTCTCTCATACATAGAATGAAATGAATTGGGGAGAGTTGGAAATCTTAGATCAATTTAAGTAGGAGCCCCTTGAACTAAAAATCTTATTAGCAACTCTAGAATATGCTTTCTTTAATAGTGGTAACTCAATAATCATTAATGTCAACCTTGCTTACGATCAGAAGAAGAAGCTGCTAAAGGTGATGAACAAATGGCCAACATCCTTTGCTTGGTTATATCATGAACTAATAGGGATAGATCCATGGATATGCCAACACCACATATATACAGACTCTTCCACCAAGCCAAAAAGACAACTACAAAGAAGGTTAAACCCGAAAATTAAGCAAGTTTTCAAGAAAGAAGTAGAATAACTTCTTAAGGTTGGGTTCATATATCCAATTGCAAATAGTGAATGGATTAGCCCAATTGTGATTATACCTAAGAAATGAGAAAAGTGAGATATTTGCATAGACTTCAAGCTTTTGAATTTGGAAACCTTCAAAGATCATTTTTAATTGTCATTTGTTGACCAAGTGTTAAACATCATTATAGGACATTATTACTACATCTTTCTAGATGATCATAGTTGCTATAACCATATCTAGATCATGTCAAAGGATAAAGCTAGAATAATATTCACAAGTTCCTAGGAGACTTTGCATAGAGAAAGATGTCGTTTGGCCTATGTAACACTCCTACTACTTTTCAACACTTGGTGCTTAGCATCTTTCAATAGCATATTAATAGTGGGGTAGAAGTCCTCATGGATGACTTATCTACCTATGGTACCACTCTTGAGTAAGCCTTGAACCATCTTAAGTGCTTTAATAATGCATGAAAATTAATCTGAAGCTCAACTAGCAGAAAAGCCACTTGATGGTTCAAAAAGGCATAGTTATAAGGTACCAAATTTTAGAAAAAGGGCTTCAGGTGGACTCAGAGAAAGTATGGATTATCAAATAGCCTAAAATAGTAAAAGATGTAAGGTCATTCCTTGAACATACTAGCTATTATTGACATTTCATCGAGAACTTCTAAAGATTTGCTAAGCCATTGGTAAAGCTAACAAAGAAGGATGCACCCTTCAACTGCATTAAGGAATACAAACTATCATTCTAGTAGTTAAAGCAAAATATTATAGAGACTTCCATTCTACATAATCCAGATTGGTCTAGAGCCTTCCACATCATGATGGATGCATTCAATTATGCATTGGAGGTTGTGCTTATACAATTGAACAATTAGAAACATCCTTATTACATCCATTATGCAAGAAGAAGTCTTATGAGGGCATAATTAAAGTACACAACTACAAAAAAAGATCTCATGATAATGGTGTATGCCTTAGAGAAATTCATGCATTATGTGCTTGGATATCAGATCTTTGCACACACAAACCAAAGTGCCATCAAGTTCCTAATGGATAAGCTAATGATGATCCTTATGTCATACAGTGGCTATTGATTCAATAGGATTTCAATCATATGATGGTGGATAGAAAGGAAACTAAGAATATGGTTGCTAATCACTTGTCTCGATTATGATGTGAGAGCAAACAGGATGAGGGATTTTTATCTGATCAATCTCTAGATGAACTTCTCTTTGACAAATTTGTTGAAGTTTAAGATCCTAAAGGTTCTAATTGGTGCAATGAATTCCTCTCTTATTTGATCACTTAGGAGACTCTTCAAGAATGAAACAATAAGAAGAAACCATAGTTTTTTTTACCAAGTCAAAAATTACATGGAGATCAATAGTAACCTTTACAAGGTTTGTGATGATGGCTTGGTACAATGGTATATGCCTGATTCTAATCAACTATAGATTCTCCAGGATGCTCATGAAGGTTCTTGTAGGAGACATTATGCAAGGAGAAGGATGATTGTGAAAATCCTCATGGCATGATACTTTTGGCTAAAAATTTTTAGGGATGTCCATCAATTTTCTTGTTTGTATGAGCATCACCAAAGAGATGTAAGAATAACCATACAAATGGAATGACCCTAACAATGGATCTAATCATTAGATCCTTTTGACCTTTAGGGCATTGACTTTATGGGGTCCATCAACCCCATGTCTAATGGGAAGGCGTATATCATTGTAGCAGTTGAGTATTACACCAAGTGGACTAAAGGTACAATTGTCATTGACTATTCATCTTCCACTATAGTACATTTTGTTCAATAGAATGTGGTAAATGGGTTTGGTATTCCTAGGGCACTTATTTCTAGTAATGAAACTCACTTTATAGGTGCTACATTTCAAAAAAATGACCCAATGCTTAGGGATGCCACATAAATTGATAACTCCCTATCACCCAAGCTTATAGTCAAGCTAAAGTTACTAATAGGGAAATAACCAAGATACTAACATGCTCAATTAGTAAATATAGGAAACACTAGAGCACAAAACTCAATGATTTTTTATGGGCTTATCAATAAACTTGGAAGCTTCCTATAGGTTATTCTCCCTATGACTTGGTGTATAGGAAACTACTAATACTTCTAATCTAAGCTAAGCTCGGTACACTCTAAATGGCCTATGAGCTTGACCTTGATCTAAGCCTAGCACAAAGGGAATGTCTAATAACATTAAATGTGCTAGAAGAGAACTCAGAAGTATTCCTATTAATGAATGAAGTGTACAATACACCTACCAAACAACATCATGATGTATGAATAAGGAAAGTTAAATTTCAACTAGGTGATAAGGTTCTTTATTGGAACCCCACACATGTATTAGAACATACAAAGTTTTAAACGCTATGAGAAGAACCTTACATCATTCATGCAATTTTTCCTCATGGTGTCATGACAATTTACCATCATTCAAGTCCAAAAAAATAGTTGTTAGTCAACATCCAACAAGTAAAGCCTTTCCTGAGACCTAGAATAACTAGTAGCAGTAACACCTGAGTAGATGGGCAAACATGCTTTATTTTTTGGATCTCCTCCTTTCAACTTAGTCATGGAAGAGATAGCCACTCATATATTCTGTGAAGGATCCCCAAATTTTCACCTATTTATTTTACCCTATTTTTCATATGTTTTCCATTTTTCTTAAATAGTTTACTAATTTTTTTATATTTTTTCTCATTTATTTCTTTTAGTTTTACCATGTTTGATTTTATCTTATGTGTTGTTTTGTTTTGTTTGTTATGAAATCTTGAGTTTTTTCTGTGGCTACTACTACTAGTAGAAGTTAATAAATGTAGTATTTAATATTATGATTAATTACTAAATGATCAAATTTTATCTCTAGATTATGTCCTTGAATAACATATTGTTAATTTTCTGATGATACCAAGCATTGAATCCACAACATCCATCCATTCCATCTACTCGCTTGAGGTCCTTCCATAATTGAAACTTAAAGTAATTAATAACCTTATTACTTAACAAACTCAAAATGAACCAAGTGGGGATGGATAAGGGTGTGACCTCAAGGAGATTTGTTATATGCTCTTTTCAACTTTCCTTTTAAGTTTTATTATCTCTCATTAGTAGATCACCACTCCTATTGTCGATCATAATAGAAAGCATGTCTTTACATAGTGTGGTTCCTGTGAAATAAAAAAAATGGGAATTCCAAGCACATCCGTTAGACATAATAATGGACTACAAGCACTAGTTATGAGGCTAGAAAGACATGTTTCTCATGCCTAAAGGCATCCCTCTAACTAAGGCCCTTTCTTCCTTCTTCTATTTTCTTCTTCTCTTAGAGTGGTGATTGTCCTATGAGATTTATTATGTACTTTTGATGGGTGTTGAGAAAGGATATATTAATGCAATGTCACTGTCAATGGAATGGCCTTGTTCTTGACTAGGGATGGACTAGTATCAGATTATCTTAATCATAAACTCCACAAGGATTTCACGTAATCTGGATCTAGATCACCTAACTGCCACTCTCTCTCTACCATCATTCTTATGTCACCACTAATCATCTCATTGTCTCTTATCATTGTCAATTGATGTATTTGTTATGGAAATGACATAATCCTTGTACAATCTCTAACATGGATTTGAATTTTCACTTATACTAACCATTAATCATCCTTGATGCCTACAAACTCCTTATGATGATAGCATGTAATGGCATCATAGGCATAACCTTACTTTGGGGAGGATCCACTTGCATACCCTTTGATCTCTTTAAGTTAAACTTCTTATCCCTTGGTCATTTCTCCAATCGATTTCATCCACTTATATTTTACAAGTCCATTCTTGCTTTCTTTTGGCACTACCAGTTTATCCAACTCCAATCCACTCTTCTCTCCTAATGCAATTAAAACCCTCTTCTATGTTTGTATCATCCTTCTATGTTTTTCTGGCCTCAACTGAACTCTTGTTTCATTCTAAAACTCATCAAATTTCCTCACTTTTCATATGAAAGTATTGTTAAATATAACTACATCAATGCAATCCTATCGATGTAGTGGGATTCATCAAAGCAGCTACATCAATGCAATCCTATCGATGTAGTTGGATTCATCAAAGCAGCTACATCAATGCATCCTCATTGACATAGTACAAAAATACTATATATACACGTCTTAACCATTTTTGCATCATTTCACGCTAAAGCATGAAGATTTTTTGAAATTTTTTAGAGCCTAAGATCCTTCCAATAGCCATACCTCTCAAACCACTAATCCAATTCAATCCATTTTCAATCCTTGAGCTACCGAAGGTAGGCTTTATGTTATGGGGAGCATAAACCTTTAGTTTCTTCTAAATTTTTTTTTTTGAAATTTTCTTAACTTCCCAAGGTTGATCCATTAAAATAATATTAAATTACTCATCCCAAGTGGGTTAAACCTAACAAACAAACTTTGGTAGCTAATTAATAAAATAATATTAAAATAACATAACCTACCAAGATCACAAACAAGCCTAAGCATAAACTAGTCTAATAAGAAATGTATCAAGAGAACTAAGGGTTATGAAGTAAAAGGCTAATCCTAGGTTATGTTTCTGATCACAAATGGCACCAAAGAAAGGACTGTAAGAGGGAGGGGCTTTCCAGCCTAGGGAGAAGTGACCAAGAGGAGGAAGGAGATAGCAGCAACAACCACAATAGCCCCAAGAGTAAGCAACTGAAGTGACCTATGCAACGAGATTCCCATTGTAGAAACAAGCCAATCTAGGTAGGATGAAGTTCTAGGCCAAGGTCTAACCTTAAAGTTACCCTTATAAAGACCTCCCTAGAGAAAATAATAACCAAAGAGGTCCAAAGTTCCATTCTCCAAGAGTTGAACTTTGGACCCTTCTTAGAATTAGTATCAGAAAAAGTTGCCACACAACTATAAGGGTCTCCCATGTGGCCCATTCTCTCCAATAGTGAAGAATGGTACATTGGGGAGACTTACCTATTCTAAAACAATTTACATGGAGACACATCCATAAATATCAAATACATCATCATTTCCTACTTAGTTAAGACCATTGTAGAGGTTCTTAGTTTTCCTGACATTACGAAAAAGTTGGGAGAAATCTCTACATAAGCAAACCCTAAAGCTAAGAAGGAATGGATCCAGCATTGCTATGGAGTGGACTATAAGAAGTATGGTGCCATCACAAAGGTTGAGTATCTGTATTTCAAGATTCCTATAACCTAAATCCAACAATGAGACTTAGCAAAGTCACAAACTTCTCTACCTAGGCATGCATTGCTCTAGGTGAAAAATTCCCATTCAGCCTTTCCCAACTCATTTATCTAGAGATCTAAAAGCACTTTAAGAAAAATGAGAAGGGAAGGAAGAAGCTCCACTTTTCATACTTCATTCAAAAATTGTGAGAGAGGGAAGGGATAGCACACTATGCCAATGATATGATAAGTCATGATCCTATCACATCATGGTAGGAGATTATGAAGGATAAGGCAACAACTAAGCTACAAGAGGAGGAGAGGCCATTGCCATCCCCACATCTAGGAGAAACTACACCAGAGGAACTTGGATCCACCAAAGGCTTAGAAAGCTATAGGAGTAATAGCAAGGCTTATCAAGTGGTGGGGAGTCCTCAATTTACTATCTAGCCTTAAGCCATCTCAACAAGGTCACTAGGACCATCAATTGGCTAGATTGGGAAATAGCCCCATTATTCTTACCTCAAAGGAACCAGGCACCAGGAAGATCCAATCCAAATGATAAAGAGTTTATGATGTCCATTCCTAGATAAACATTCCCTAAAATTTTAAGAAATGTTACAACCTTTTCCATTAGGTTGGAGGAAGGTCTAGAGACAAGTATCCTGGTTATAAAACACAAAGATAAGGAGACAGTTATAAAAGTGATGGTTGATAGGGTGGCCAAAGCTCTAAATGATCCTATAGCAATCATACAAAATATTATTATAATGGTAGACATGCATGCAATTGTAGGAGTAGGGAGTGTTCGATTAAACATTTCCCAACATGAAGAAGTGTTGGAACGACTAGTAGAAACTAGGAAACTACTTCCAGATATCTTCGATCTTTTAGATGAGATCACTACAAACTAGTCGTAGCTACTTGAGATGAAGAAAATATTGCTAATTACTAATGCTCAACCAAAGGAAGCCACCAATTCCAATTATTAGTTGGCTATCAAGATTGTTGAGTTATATGCCCATCTCTCCCTCCCTACCATTCCTAGGCTAGAGCTTACTAGGAATGAAGCTATCCAATAGCTTTAACATAGATTATAAGAGGCTAAAAATGTTAAGGAGATAGTGATCTTTCATGTGTCATTGTTGGAAGCCATGATCTTTAACACTAAAAAGGACTTGTTGCAAGTTCGAAAGAAGAACTTGCTCTTAACTAAAGATAATCATTGCTTGCAAAATATTATGAAGCAAAAGAACCAAATGGTCAAATTCATTCACCAATAGTAGGAGTAGCTAGCCAAAGTAAATCTAGATCTAAGGAGGTTGATAGTGGAGAACCATAATCTCTTAATGGAGGAAGTTCATGCACTTCGCCAAAAGAAAACCATTGTAATAGCCACTTGGAAGAACAAAGTCCTAAAATTTGAATAAGTGAAACACCATTACAGGAACTAGGTTGAGCTTCTTAAAAAGGTTAATGAAAAGGAGATTCAATTAACAAAGGGAAAGATGAACGAAGCCCTTCAGCAACCCCAACAACAAGGTGATGTGTGATAGCCCATCTTTAGTGAATTAAACACATACAAAAAAGTTGAAATATACTTGAGGAAGTTGAAAATTAAAGATATGATAGAATATATAGAGCTCACCAACCTCTATTATGTAAACTTGGTGATGCTAATAGCAGGAAGACCAAGGTTTGAATTAGAAAAACATATGGCTAGTTCCTACCTTCTTTATGAGGTAGAATTCAAGTATCACAAAGAGACAAAATAACAGTTGGAGATAGTCAACGCAAAACTTGAAGTTCTTAGGAGCAAGTTTATTGATCAATGATCTATTGCTCAAAACTTAACTAGGAGGATGAATGACTACCATGAGCTAGAAAACCTAGTAAAGACATTTGACATCAAACATAAGAAATTCACAGTCTAGTTTGTTAACAAGAAGGAGTTGTTTCCTTTGATGCCATGCCTGTAGAACATCCTTGCACTAGCCCACATCGGTGAAGCCATATGGACTACTTATGACCCATGTGGACAAGAAGAAAAGATAAAAGTATTGTTGGATGCTTTCAAACTCCTAGTAGAAGTAGTAGTAGTAATAGGTCAGTGTCAACCTCCACTAGTGTCAGAACCTAATGAAGGATTCTCAACACCATAAAAGCCTCTACCTTCAAGTACTATTTGAGAATTCATCATGTCTTCAGCAATTTTACAAACACTTCTTGTAATTTTCAATAAAGTGTTCAAATCTTGTTGTAGTGGACACTCATTTTTGAAATAATGTACAATCTAGCACTCAAAGTTAGTTAAATTTAGTTTGTCTATTTGTGTAAATTTCATACCTTCCCAAATTTTGTAAGAAGCTTGATCCTACTTTTGTCCACTTGAGAATAATTGTTTAGTGAGTTGTAGGGGTGTGATGAGTTATGATTAGATAGGTTATGTCAATGTAGCCCTATTGATGTATCCCCATTGACATAGGATAGGATGTGTGACATAGATGCATCAATGTTGATGCAAGTAATACCTATATAAATGCACTCACCACCTACATTTATGACACTTGAAAATCATCACATAGCCCGTTTCTTACAGTTTCTCCTTTCTAGAGTTAGAATGTTTTTCCTCTGAGTGCCCACGTTATAAATTTAAGAGATTGTACAGTGCTTTATTTGAGTGCCTATGTACCTAAACACATTGGCATGAACGACAATGAAGTTAAGATTTCCTACATCCATTGTAGCACTTAGATTAGTTTAGTTTCTACATTCAACACTTTACTTTTCATGAAATTTACATTCATGGTTTTAAATAGTTAATGCAATTAACCATAAATACATAAGTATGATCATTTTGAGCATAATGTATTGCACTTGGTAATCCTAGTAGTGGACATATGGTACACCCAATAATGGCCACTTGGTAACCCAGTAGCATTAATACTAGTTTGAGATGTGTACAGTAAGTGGGAATGATTACTTTATGTTAGGATAGTTAGTTACTAGATTAGTTGATTAGTTAGATAATTAATTATTAAACCTCTATTCACTCATCTAGCCATTAGGATTAAAAATATATATTAAAAATACTTATAAAAATATACATCATGTGCCTTAACTCACACTTAACCATATGTACTAATCACACACAAGTATGAGTTAGGAAGACAACGATCATATAACTCCACGATTCACTCTTTAGGACTATAGGCAAACTTAGGAGACTAAGTCTATGGAATGTGACTAGATCACTAGTAAACACTTGTGATTCATATGGTTATGCATATGGAATCCCTGCCACTAATCACCTATGCCCCTCATGACCTACTATCACATTTGGTGCAAAGTCATACTTAACCTCTTAGATTCAAGCTGACCTACATATTGGTAACCATAAGAGAATCAAACATTATATAGTTCTTTTTATATAGAGGGATGATGAGGGGAAGAGGAGGGGGATGGGGGAGAGCAGAGGGCAAAGAATATGGTGCTTTATTATTCCTTGGCAACACCAAGCCAAAGTGAATTTTCTAATACTTAAGTATCACAAAGGGATAGCTCAAAGTATTTCATGGTCCCCAAACCTTGGGAAAAAACCATAGGTAATGCTGACCTTGAGACTTTTTTGACAATTCTTCCCTATACAAAAGAAGTAATGATCTTAGAGTAGAGCCTAGGATAAGCTTCAAGAGTATACTTCTCATACTAGATCAAACTTTTTCAAATTTGGAGAGTGGTCCATCTCTAATGAAGTTTAGCTTAAAGAAAAGTACCAACCCTAAAGACCTATTACACTCCTCTAAACAAATCCTTGCATGAAATGTTAAGAATAATTTGTGAAATCCAAGAAACCATCCCTACTCAATGACAAGAGAGATAAGGTCAACCCAAAGGACCAACATCACTAAGGTGTCCCTTAGATTCATTCTTTATCAGGTCCAAGAGACTAGTCCTCCTATATAGTCTCATACCTATGCAAGAGAACGTGCTCCTCTCTTACAAGTCTAACCAAGACCTTCCAAATGTCTATTTGACACTTATCAATGAGATGCTCTTTTTTAATATATATTCAATTTGAAGACTCAGCAAGATTTATTTTTAGCCCTGGTAATGGACTTGTGAGACCTCACCTTAGAGAGTGTATCCATCATGGGAGTGTTGCCTCAACAACTAAACCTAAAATTTGCTAGAACCCTAGGTTCTTCATATGGCCTTAAGACCAAGAAGTCTCACCAGTTTAACTAATGAAGTATCAAATAACCAAGTCCATATCAAATCCATTATTTTTAGATCATAAACTCATGCTAGTAGGAAGGAAGAAACATGAAGTCCTCCTCCTAAACAAGGTCCATTAGTAGACCACTTATCATAACCTCGCTATCATAAGACAAATCAACATCATAATTCATCCTACCATTGTGGAACAATACATCCATCTCTATTCTAATGGATAAGGTTAAATTTGATACGAAAACTTCTCTAAGTTGCAATTGAGAGATCTCATACACTCATTACCATCTTAAAATCTCAAGTATGTACAACATATA
>MNCI01033649.1:95163-178429 GCA_015680685.1 Gnetum montanum | reverse complement strand
TTAGCTTAGTTAACATTATTTTCCATTGCATCAAGAGTAGCATAGAGTTAGAACACATCATACACCTCACTTTGGACTAAACCATACGTGACAAATGATTAATACTAGTCCAGGTGGGAAGACAGCGAACTGCGACCTAAGGTTAACTGTTTAGGTGCCACAACTAGTCCGTCTGCGGAGTTTGACCGGATCGCGCGTGAAAATGCTCGTACTCATATGGTTGAGCATAGGGGTACCTTGCCGCTCATCAATTCATTAACAAATAAACACTAGAAGTAGTGCATTATAGAAAAAACAAATTATTATCTATATCACCGATACAATACTTGTTGCACAAAATAATTGACTGTTATACATATGTTCGAAGTGGTCACAGTTATGTTTGCTAGTCTATTTAGCTTAATTAATTAATCACTTAAAGTCTTAATTATTCTAGCTTAATTAATTACTTAATAAATGGAAACAATAAATGCATAAATAAATCATTAAGCTAGTTCAAGTGCTATAATGTTTATCAAAAAGCTTATCTTTATTACTGCACACACTGTAGTGCTCAAGTACAATAGTCCTTGAATAAAGATCTTTACACTCCTTGACTTTTACTACAAGTACTTAGAAAATTATTCTATCTCTTACGGAAACAAACTAGAAGAATTTTGCTAGCAACTAAATTTCTAACCCTATGTTGACAAGATCCTGTCAACAAAATTGCATTGATGGCATCCCATCAACATAGCCAACTAAAGATACTTCATCCCCTAGCAAATGTCATATCTCTTCAAAATAAAACATTACAAAATTCATCATGGGCTATAGGCATTATACCATTGGTGTAGATATCATGCATAAAATAAATGGTAATCCAAAATACATTAGAACTAGAAATACCTTGAACTGCATTGGCAATTTGAGAAGAGAGTTCAACAATAATTCCATCAACAATGCATGTGAATGCCCCAACAAAAACATCAGAAATAACAATATCATAATATAATTCTCTAATAAGCAGTTCAGGGACAAGAAAATTCATAGAAATGACTATTGTCTAGTTTAGAAGCTTGAAATAATCCAATAGATCTTATTGTCTATGAAGTTAAAAATTAAGAGATTGCTCAAAAACAATGGTATTAATTGTTGTAGTTTCAAACCTATGTTGAGCACCTATACTATGAAACTGGGACATGTATGAAAATAGCACACTACCAAAACATCCTCTTGCATGTTTTTTGGGTCGATTTCTAGATGTACCAATCTTCTTGTAGGCAATCTTTTCCAAAATTGCTATGAATGATGGAGCCCTCGTCATCTTTGTGTAGTCTTTGGAAAGGAATATGAAAAAATGGAGGTTTTGTCTTTAATAGCCATAAGAAAATGAGGGCTTTGAATGAAAAAAGAGATGTCTTTTTCTCATGTTAAAAATATATTAGACGTCTTTCATTTACTAAAGATGTCCTTCCTACAATAATTAAAAAATTAGAGAGATGCCTTTGTTATTTCAAAGATGCCTTTGCATATACGTCTTTTACTTTTGAAAGATGTCTTTCATTAAAAATCAAGATGAGGTTTTGAAAGGTTATCATTGGTTTATAATCTTAATGAATCCTTGAAAACAAAAAGAAAAACTTACCTCTACCTACCCATCACATTGTCAAAAGGTGATGAAGTTTAAAGAGATAAGGAATGTGTTTCCTCTTCTAAGGAATCTTCTTTAATCTAAACTTTCACAATGTCCAATGCATGACTTCTTCTGATAATTTTTTTAGTGGAAGTATCCTGATGTTCGTGGTCCTATTTAATTCTCCATTTCTTTTTGATAGCATTAGTCCTTTGAGTTGACGTCCAATCTTCTCTATGATCTTGCATAAAACCCTTTCTTGATGCACTTTGATAAAACCAAGTCTTGTCATATGCCCATGTACTCATATGATAAACATTTAGATTGCACTCCCATTGTTTATGCCCAATCTTATTACAATAATAACATATAATTCTCATATTGAAGAATTGACTAAAAGGACCAAATCTTTGAGGAGCTTTATGTTGGATAGGATATTTCCTTGATGTAGAGTCCTTGTTCCTTGGAGGTACCTTTAGATGGGATGAAGGTTCCACTTCTTGGTGGAAGCATCCAAGTCCACTATTGTCTTGCGGACTTCTTCCTTGTTCAAGAACCATTCAAAGACACTCTTTTCTTTTAGCCCGTCTTTCATTCATCATCTTAACATTAGCAGGTTCTTCTTTCATCTACTCACCTGATCTAGTTAGTGCTTCATTCTCAGCATTGAGGTCTGAGAATTGCTTGTTAAGAAATAGTTAAAGTTTAATGAGGATATTTCCTAATCTTTAGACTTGACTTGTTTATTTAAATTACTACAAAGATTTTAAGAATTTAAAAGTTCTTTACATAATAAATCAAACCTCTCATCATCATTAAGTTCATAATCACCATCAATAAGGGCCATGTAGATGAGATGAGAATTTCCAGCATCTTCCTCTACTTCTTCTTCACTCTACTTCTGATCATCTCAACTTGTAGAGAAGTTGGTTTTCTTAACTTCTTTAGTGGATTTGTTCTTGTATTGCATCCTAAAACTAATAGGACATGCAAGAGCCATATGGCCTATACCACCACACATCTGACATGCTACAAAAGAGAAATCTAAATTGGAATTTAAAAATTTTTTACATCTGTCCCTACTTTTGGACTAATTGAATATTTTTTGATGTGTTCCTTTCTTCCTTCTATTGATTAGTTTTTGTAGCTTTCTTGTGAGAAAGGAAAAATCTCATCTTCATTTCCCTTATAATTATCATTAAGCTCTTTCGCCTTTAAGGTAGTCTTCAAGGCAATAGGTCTTTCTTGAATAGCACCTTCACATATGAGATTCATTTCATAGTTGATGAGAGCAATTTGAAGTTCCTCAAATTCCAGAGTTGAGAAATCTCTAATTTCCCCCATGGCTATAACCTTTGGTCTAAACTTTAATTGTAAAGTTCTAATCATTTTGATAATTACATCACTTTTGGGTAGATCCTTTTCTTTCCCTCTAATTACTATAACAAGATCATTAGCTCTAGAAAAATAATCCTCAATTTTCCCACCCTCTCTCATTTTGAGTTTATCATATTCACTTTGTAAAACTAACAATTTTGATTTTCTTAATAATAGAGATGCCTTCATAAGTAGTGTCTAAAATTTGCTAGACTTCCTTGGCTGTTTTAGATCCTACTACCCTATTAAATTCAAATTTATCCAATGCACAATATAAATAATTTTTCAATTTTGAATCAAACATGAACTTATCCTTTTCTTCTTGAGACTATTTGTTGTGAGGCTTGATGATGCCGGTGGTGCCATTGATAGATGTAGTGTAGTCTTCCAAGATTTACTTTCATACTTTGAACTCCATAGACTTGAAGAATCCTAGCATCCACGATTTCTAGTAGGTGAAGTTGAATTCATTGAACATGGGTGGCTTTGAGTAAGATTTCCCCTCCATTGTTCACTCTTGAAGTTGATGGTGAAAAAAAGAGTGCCAGGTTCCAATACCACTTTTGGATTGTTGAACTTAGAAAGGGAAATGAATAAGTTGCCAAATTAAAAATTAAATATACAAAGCATACACACACTAATTTTAACATGATTTCCCAACTTAGGTAGTCTACACTTGGATGATAGATTGCAAGCACACCTTTAAACTTTGTTGCTCTCAAATGTGGTTGAAGGATACACATCCTATACAGTCTTCAAGCCCTACTTCAAATTGTTGCATCACAACACCAATTAGTCAACCCTTCAAGGTTCCATCAAGCTTGGAAATGTGGTTTCAAGGGTTCCACAACTTTTACAATCTTGAGCTCTACACCAGAGTGTTGTACGATAGCACTAACAACTCAATCCCATATGATCTTGACAAGCTTAAGCACATCAACTCCGTAGGGCAAAAAGAATAAAAATTACAAGGGATAATTGCAACTCAACTTGTTAATCCTTGTATAGTTAGGTACAACACACTTTACAATGCCAAAATTATAATACAATGAAAAGTAATAAAGAATTCAATGATTAAAAATGATTGTATAATGAATACTACAAGGCTTATACTTTTCCCAATGCACATCAAGTCTTCTTATAACTACCATGTTTCTAAATCCATCTTGGAACTTGTGCAATAGCTAGCCAATGATCACTAATAGTTATGGAAAACATCTTTCTTATGCCTACGACATCTCTTTGAGATTGTCTTCCATTCTGTGAAGACATCTTTATTTAGTGAAAGACATTTTTTAAAAATCTCCATTCTAGAAAACATCTTTGTCTTATGAAAGACATCTTTCTAAAATTGATCTACATTCTATAAAGATGTTTTTTCCTTGTGAAATATGTCTTTATCTAAGGAAAGACATCTACTATGTTTCAAAGATGTCTTTGCCTAAAACTACTTCAATTTTGCCAAGACATATATTGTCTCTTAGAGATATCTTTCTTCATATTTCTTTGCACAATGAATCCTTCCTTCCTTGCCCATAGCCTTGCTCAATCAAGGTTCTTGTCCTTTAAGCACAACAGTCATAGACATGCAAACAAACTTATCTTCCATTTTTCTTAATGTTTAGACATACCAAATTCAAAAGGTTCATAAAGCAATCCCATGGTTATGAAAGACAAGATAGTTAACCTATCAAAGATTAGAATATGATGAAATACAAATTGAAGAGAAAATTTAAATGGTCTTGTCAAAGGTAAGAAACCATTATGAAGTTAAAATTTCTAAGGCTAGGTGACAAAGATGTCAAAGAACTCTACATTGAATTTTGTAATCTATTGCATTAAGCCATGGTAAATTGAAAAGAGTATGAACAAACTTCAATCTTTTCAGAGGTCTCAAAACGGTATACTAGTAGTAGTTGTATTTTTATGAGCCAAAAAATCTTGATGAGACTTATGATTTGACACTCAAGGATGAGAAGAAATTAGGTGGATTTGGAAATAGAAGCAAACAAAATTCTAAGGGGATAAATAAGGGATTCAATTCCAAATCCAAAAATAAGGATGGCAACCAAGACAAGAAGACTAAAAGAGGTGATGAGAAGGACAAAGCCAAGAAGGACCAGGTTAACTGAGATAAGGGTCAAGGTAGTAACTCATAAAAAATCTAGTGCTTTGAGTATGAAGAATGGGTACATAAGCAATGAGAATGTCTGCTTCACAAGGTAGCCAAGGATAATGATGTGTAAACCATGAAGGCAGAAGAGTCATTATGCTATGTTCTTGAGAGATGTAATCATAATACTCCAAAAATTAAGGATTTTTCTAAATTAAATTCATGTGCATTCATGGGGCATGTTGATGAGACACGACATGCACAGTGCCGCGATATCGCGTCTTTCCCTACGATATCGCATACGCGATATCGCGGTCCACCGCCATATCTATAAATAAGAGGCGGCACTCCCCTCATTTCCCAATCCTGGCTAGAAGTAGCGAAGCTCTGGCAGATTGATCACTCCAGAGTTAGAATTTTTCCCATGTGCCCACAGTAGGAGTCCTAGAGTGAACGGCTCTTTATTCGAGCAACTTGTAACCTGAACCCGAGTTGTGTACAGCAATAAAGATGAACTTGATTGGATAAACCTTGTAGCATGTGGCTTTATTTATTGTTGTTTATTTACTGCTTTCCTAGTGCATACAAGTACGACTTGATTACGAGCATATACGGACGTGTACGACTAATCAAGGAATCGGCTGCTTGTCGCAACGCATGAGTACGACTTAACTACGAGCATTGGCTGCTTGGTAACCCAGTAGCGTATTCCAAGATTCTGCGCTTGGTAATCCCAGTGGTAGTCCGATGTGTACGGCTAGTTGAGGAATCGGCTGCTCATTGCTAGGCTAGAACGTGTGATAAGTACGACTTAGTTATGAGCACCCACAGGTGTGTATGGCTAGCTAAGGAATCGGGTGCTTATCATACTTAGGCTAAATAGGTGCCTCAGTATGACCGCTTCGAGCACTTGCGTTATGTGTGGCGATCCCAGTAACGGTTAGTGTTTGGTAAGCCATAGTTGCATAGTTCAGGGTGTGTCCGGTAAGTGGGAACGGATGCTGACGCTAGTTAATTTAGACTAGGACATTAGTTAGAGTTAGTTTAGTTTTCTCAACCCTTTCTCTCATAGCATAGAAGATAAATCGAAAAATACCAAAAAAATCATATACCTCAGACTTGCTTAACCATACACCATGACACATACAAGTAAGCCTGGGAAGACAATGAACGATTAACCCCAAGTGTTTCTTGTGGCGTTAAGGCATTTAGTCTGCGGAGTTCGACCGGATCGCACGTGCACACTCGTATTCGTATGGTTGAGTGTAGGGGTACCTCGCCACTCATCACATGTAAATACAGGAGATCAGCCTAATAGGACATTATTATTTTGGATTTAGGGTAGATGTTTTCTTAGTAGAAAATGGATTCATGTCTTAATTAATGAGGAAGCCCAAGAAAATGTTATTTATTCTAGGGTAGTTACTACATTAGGGTTAGTAACTAATCCTCATCTTAGAACTTATAAAATGCATTGGTTCTCTAAATATTTTTCTCAAGAGGTAAGGGAACAATGTCCTTTAAGATTTAAAATTGAAAGTTTTTATGATATTGTGAAGTGTGATGTGCTTCCAATAGATTGTGCTAATGTAATTCTTGATAGACCTTGGAATTTTGACAATGGTGCTCAGTTTGATGAAGGAAGAAATGTATCATGTGTAGTTAAACCTAATGGAATCCATGATTTGAGTTCTATGATGGCTAAAGAAGTCAGCTAGTAAAGCTTACTTATTGCTTCTTTAATCCTTCTAGGAGAGAGGGAATATATTAAGGAACCTAATAAAATCATTTTTGGTTTTTTTGTTATGATAAGAGTTACTACTAATCATGATGATGTGTAGGTTAAACTTTCTACAAGTGTGCTAGGCTTGAAGGAGAAATTTTCCAAGGCGTTTAAGGGAGAATTGGATGAACTATCATTGATGAGGAATGTATAGAACTAGATTGATTTCATTCCTAATGCTACCATTTTAAAAAAGGAAGCTTACAAAATGGCATGAAATCAGAGAGCTACATTGCAAAGGCAAGTAGAGTAGTTACTTAAAAATGGCTTCATTCCCAAAGAAAGAAAATGATAAATGGAAGATGTGCATTGATTCTAGGGTAGTGAATAAGAAAAAAATAAGGTATAGGTTTCCTATTCCAAGGATGGATGATATCCTTGATGTTCTTACCAATGCTAAAATCTTTAGCAAAGTTGATTTAAAAAGTGGTGATCATCAAATTAAAATTAGGCTCGATGATGAGTGGAAGATGGATTTTAAGGCATTAGATGGATTGTTTGAGTGGTTGGTGATGCCATTTAGGCTCATGAATCACCTACTACATTCATGAGGTTGATATATGATCTATTAAAATACTTAATAGGTAAGTGCCATATTTTCTTTTTTTATGAAATTTTTGTGTATAACTCTAACGAGCAAGAGCACTTGGTCACTTGAGGATGATGTGTCTTACATTGAAGAAGGTACAACTAGTGATCAATGTGAAGAAAAATAATTTCTTCAAGTGAAAAATCATATATTTTGGGCATGTGCTTCCTAAAAATTAGATTCATATGAAAGGTACTAAGGTGAAGGCTATTAGTAATTGGCCAACTCCTAAGAATGTTGGGGAGGTAAGATCATTTCTTAGTTTAGTAGGTTTCTATAAACAGTTCATCAAAAACTTTAATGGTATCTCCTAGCCTATGTCTGATTTTTTAAAGAAAAATAAAGATTTTAGGTGGGATAATGAAACCCAATGGATCTTTTGCTTGTTTATGAAAAAGATTGCCATTAAACTAGCACTTAATATTCCATATTTTCAAAAGCTTTTTCAAGTGGAGGTGGATGTAAGTTGACTTGCCATTGGTGGGGTACTTTTACAAGAAGGTAGGCATGTTTCTTTTTTCTTCTTTATTTTTTTTTTGAAAATTTGAATGAGTTAAGGAAAAAATATAGCATATCGGAGAAGAAGTTGTATACTATTCTTCAAGCAATCAAGATTTGAACACATTAATTATTGTCCAAGGATTTCACCTTGATGACAGATCACAAAGCACTATAATTTATAAATTATGAAAAGAAGTTGAGTATAAAGCACATGAAGTGAGTTGCACATTTACAGGAGTTTTATTTGTATTGAATCACAAAAGTAGAAAACCAAGGAAACATGTGATGAATTTTAGTGTACTTGTTGGTGACTATTTAGACCACCACTATTTCTCTAATCTTTTCTTAGTCACAAGAAACTAATGATGAGAAAAAGCATATTTAACACCAACATTGATCCCCTTCTCGTGATGAAAATTACAAGGATGAGATGTTCCTTCAAACTTGAGTTTAGGTGTTTGCTAGTCTCTAGAAACAATAAGGCTATGATATTTCCAAATAAAGTTAGTAGTTGTAGAGAAACTATGTGTTTTAGGTTAACATAAGCTCTAAATTTCATAATGTTATGCTTTGAGAGTTAAACAGATAAATCTACTTTTATAAAATAATTTAGCCATTTTTACTCTATTTTGTAAGTGAACAAAATTTCCTACTATATCAAAGCTACTTATTCTATGTAGTCTAGATTATATGATACTTGTGCAATCTAGATTTTTATCTAATTCTTAAGTGTAATTCAACAAAATCTATTATTAATTTTCCTTAGAGAGAGAGAGTTCCATGAGAAACAAAGGAAATAAAGCAAGATTTAATGGATTTTGGAAACTATAATAGTAGAATTGCATAAAATCTTAAACATTGAAATGAGCTTCAATTGACATGAGTAAACACTTTGAAAATTAAGGCTATATTAAATTAGTCAATAATACCAAAAATTGCTAAACCCTTGGCTTAAAAAAGAAATTTTAGATGAGCTATTATTGACATGAGCAAACATTGTAAAAACTAAAGCTATTTCAAATCATTCAACAATATCAAAAATTCTTAAATCCTTAGGGATTTAAGTGATTTCAAAAATTCCAAGAATGATATGCCAAACATAATACTATCTTAACCACTAGCTATGAAACTATGATAAAGCAAAGGAAATTAGAAAAATAACTCATATAATAGAAGTAAATGAGCTAAATTGAATTTTAACTTTAAAACGTCATTGTATTGGAGTTGATTGCTCCTAGATTCTTTTAGCTTGACCTTTCTACTTTAACAAATCTACTTTGGGCTTTAGATAGTAGCCTTTGGCAATTACAACTATTACATAAACTAAAAGTTGTAGTTACCTCATGTTATGTTAATAAAGCCTCCTCATTCTTTGAATTTGAAGCTCCTTAACTAGTAATTGTATCAATTTAGAGAACCTTAATAGCCTAATTCATTGTATTTGATTTATATTCATTGAGCATTTTAAGATCTTTTTAGTGCTTATTGCTTCCACAACTAGTTTAGCTAAGAAATTTAATAACTTTGTTTGTGTCGGAATAATGGTTTACTATCGGCCTAGCAAGTCTTGCTTCTTTTTGTACATCTACATGGGTAGGGCTTATTTTTCTAGAGTCACTACTTTGAGCTTTGATGATAGCTTCATGCTTCCTTTAGCTCTATTTTAGTTCTACACTTTACTTGTAGCTTTTGGCATCTCATAACCTTGATGCTAACATTAGCGTGTAGAATCATTTTTGAACCTACTTGTAAAGTAAACCTTGGTTATAGAAACCATTGACATGATAGAGCATTTTTTGGGCTTCCTCATAGAATGTTTTGGAGCTTCTTTGAAGAACCTTCTCCACACACTTTGAACTTATTCTATGAGGAAGTTGATGTGGTAAAGCAACTTTGTAACTAGCTTTTCTAGGTCCCTTGGTACTAACATGAAAGAATAGTCATATAGCTTCTTCAGAGGACTAGATTCTAGGTCTATAAGCCACATCATATTTTTTGGTTCTACAACATGTTGAGCTATATTAAAATGTAACGTGTACATGAACAAATCAAGCTTAGAATCCTTGGTGGGTTTGGAATGAGCTTTGGTGTGGCTTGTGGACTACTTCTAAAGTTTATTCATAGGACCACTTTTTCTTTATGAATCCACTCTACAAAGGAGCTAAAGTAGCAAGGCTTATTCATAGAGTTCATGTGTAGAAATGTTTCATAGAGCCATTTTTCAATTCTACGAACCTACTCTACTCATAGGATGATGTGGTAGAGTTCTTTCACACTTTCTTTTGAGTGTTGAATTCTAGTTCTACATATAAGCTTTCATCAATACACTCTAATAACTTTGATTGTAGAATCAATTTTAAGCTTATTCATAGAAAGAAAATCTAGTTCTAGGAATTGACTCTATGAGTGTGCTAACATGATTGAAGTTGATGTGGTAGAACAGACATGACACTTGATCATAGAATGAAAGTTTATTCTATGAACTAGCTCTACAAGTGAAATGATGTAGTAGATACTAATGTGATAGAGTTGAAAATGAGCTTATTTGTAGGACTATTGTTGTTCTCTACAAATTTGCTCTACAGAATGAGCTAATGTAGCAGGGCTTCTTTGTAGAACCATCTTTTGACTCTAGGAATTAATACCACACAAGGAATTAATGTGGTAAGCAGATCTGCTAAGATAATATGTCTTGTAGAACTTATTTTAAGCTTGTTCATAGAATAAAATTTAGCTTCTCATAATCTTTCTACAAAGGAGCCAATGTGGCCAAACTAATTTTGAGTTTCTTCATAGAGTTGAATTTCCACTTTACAAATTATCTTTATAAGCTAACATGGAAGAACTAATCTTTGCACCTACTTGTAGAAATAAATTTTAGCTCTATGAATAATGCTATTTCTAAGAAGTTAACATGTTAAGGTATCCTAGGGATCCATTTTAAATATGTCCTTTTTTGTTGTTCAAAAATTTGACTTTACAATGATGACATGGTAGAGTTGAAAAGTGAGCTTGTTATACAGTCATACTTTGGTTCTACTAATCTATTCCACAAAGAAGCTAACATGGTAGAATCAATTATGCACCCACTTGTGGATCCAAATTTTGGATCTACTGAGGGTGCTCTTCACTATGTTTTATGATGACATGGCTCATAGAACTACTTTTTCCTTATTTAGTAGAACTAGATTTTGATTCTACAAACACATGCTAACTATGAAGCTTAAATGGAAGAGATTTTTTGTAGATCAACTTGCTAGATTTTGGTTCTATAAATTTAGTACCATACAATGAGCTATCATGTAAGAGCCAAAAGAATGTGCTTATTTATAGAGTCAATTTCCCCTCTAGAAACATTTCTATTCGAATAAAGATGACCTAGCAGAGAAAATTTTGCACTTGTTTGTAGAGTTAATTTTCCCTTTATGATTAACATTATAGTTCAAGCTTCTTTTCTCAATGATGACATGGCTCATAGAACCAATTTTTAGCTCTACAAAATCATATCATGGAATAGCTTACGTGTTAGAACTAATCTTGATTTTTTCTTTTGATTTGATCTCATGAGGCAAAGTTGAGTAGAACCATCTTATAGAGCTAATTTCTAGTTATACAACGTTTTCAATGAGCTAACATGGCAAACACACTTGATGAAATCCTTCTTTAGATTTGGATCAAGTCTTTTTCATTGAAATGACGATTTCTTTCTATGCTCAACAATTTGCTCTAATGCTCAATAAAGTTTATCTTGAAGCTTTGTGAATCAATTTCTTAATAGTCTCTAGCAAATAGAAAGAGCACTCATCAAAGCAAGATCAAGCTTGTATAAGATCTGTAATTGAGTGTTCTACATGATTATTGAATTTAAACTAAAATACTAAATCCATGAACTAGCTAAAATTCCATTAGCTTATGTGATCAATGGAGTAGAATATTTTAAGATTGTATACTCAACCTTAAAATCTTTTATGAAAATAATTTCAATCACCAAGGCTTTAATCTTTGTAATATCTTTGTTAAAACATCCCTAGAATTTTCTCCTCTTTGGGCTTTGTTTAGTAGGAAAAACCTTAGCTTATTCTTAAAGCATGAATATATGGATCTTTGAAAGTCATGAAAAATTATGCAAATATTTAAGAAAGTATCTATTATTGTTGCAACATCTTTGAACTTCAGTTTTGAAGCTTCATTCATACTACAACCTTTACCTTCGATGGGACATGATATCGCATGGGCCGTGATATCATGTACACAATATTGCGTTGTCCCCCACGATATCGTGTACTTGATATCATGATGCGTCGCCAAGTCTATAAATACGAGGTGGCTCTCCCTTGTTTCTCATCCTAGGCTAGACCATAGCGAAACTCTGGCAGTTTTACCTCTCTAGAGATAGAATAATTTCCATGTTCCTGTAGTAGGAACTCCAAAGTGAACAGATCTTTATTCGAGAAAATATTGTACCTAAACACAAGTTTGTGTACGGAAATAAAGATGAACTTCTTGGATAAACCTTGCAGTGCATGGATTAGGCTAAATAGGACTTTATTTACTGTTATTTCTTATTTATCATTTAAATGCTTTATTAGTTCATTAAATCTCTCTCAACCTTTCTCCTGTAGTTAAGTGCATTCAGTACAACTGCTTCGAGCACGTGCATTATGCTTGGTGATCCCAACAATGAATAACATTTGTTAACCAAGGTTGCATTGGTTCAGGGTGTGAACGGTAAGTGGGAATGGATGCTGATGCTAGGTTAATTAAAGCTTAGTTAGTTAGTTAAAGTTAGTTAATTACTCTCTTCACCCTTCAACTCATTAGCATAGGAGATAAAACATAAAAACTATAAAAATCACATACCTCAAACTTACTTAACCATACAACCATGACAACTACAATTAAGTCTGGGAAGACAACGAATGATTAACCTTAAGTGTTCCATAAGGCGTGTAGGCACTTAGTCTATGGAGTTTGACCAGATCACATCTGTAATGCTCGTATTCGTATGGTTGAGTGTAGGTGTACCTCACCACTCATCATTAGCGCTGTTGTCGAGGACTAAGTGTTCGTGTGCTAAGTAGAACATAAAAAATTATCCACATCGTTGGGAGCTTAAACAAATCCTTAGGGTTAATTAAATGAAAAATTATATAATAGTTAATCAGCACACTGAATAAAATAACAATGTCTTCTTCTTTGAACAAAAGCAATTCACCACCTAGGGATGATACAAGAAATAGTCGGTGGTCTAACACATATAACCGTGAATTACCAGTTCCTCAACAGCATCAGGTAGTATATACTCATCATGATGAGTATATACCTGATTTTACCTTTATCCTCCATCAAGATGAACAACTACAATGGAGAGACTTGCAAGGTAACATAGTGTTACCTCCAGATTGTTCAGTCCCAAACATGCTCCTTTATGCTCTTGCATAGATCGGCATGACACAACTATACACTGAATACGTTGTAGGTGATTTAGACATAAGGGATTATCATCCCACAGCTACACAATGTTTAAGGGACTCACGATAGGAGAGTCACTAGACATTGTTGAAGGGAAAAGGGGTCCCGCACGTGTTAAGTGAAATCGGAGATGGTGAACCACTTATAACGGTTCCTCCATCAAATGATGTTCCCCCTCCTAATGATGGTGAGGAGGTGAGGTATCAGAACCTATGCTCTATGATACACAACACTGGTTCTGATCCCTGTGAATGCCAACTATTCACTAAGGGAGCAACAACACATGACAGGGACAGGTACTTGGATCGTCATCATGATCAGGGTCATAGCAGCCGAAGAGAAGGTAAGAAGCATCGTCATGGTGATGGTTCTCCTTCTTCTTCCCCTTCATCACATCATTCACCCTCTCCTTCCACATCTGGGCACAACCACCAAGAGCATAACAGTGAGAATAATGGTAAATAAAATGAGAGACCTTGATGAGAGAGTTGAGAGAGAGGATGAGGGCAGTCAAGAGAATCAAGGCATGAATGAAGGAAAAGTAGGGAACAACGTAGACATCATAGACGTCATGAGAGAGATGACCATGACGAACCCCTACTTACCACCCAAAGTATGCTAGATATTATGGAGGCAGTTAGAATACCCACAAGGCATTAGAAGGATAGTCAGATCAAAAGATTGGATATGAATAATATCCCGCACTTCAAAGGGGGATACAATGCTAATCTGTAGAATCATTTACAGGCATTCCACAATGCCTGTGATTTGCAAAATATAGAGAACGAATGGCAAAAATTAAAGTTGTTTCCTAGGACACTCATAAAGGAAGCAGAGAGTTGGTACTGGTCCTTAGAGCTGGAAACCATTAGGAGATGGAGTATGATGTTAGAGTTGTTCAACAATAAATACCAAACGTATTCTAGAGTGTCTAACCTACGTAAGAAGATCCAAGGATGGAAGCAACGTACTCATGAACCCTTGGATGCTGCCATGGGTTGCTACTATGCATTGCTACATCATTTCCTGGGCAATGGTTATGCACAACGGGATCAACTCCACCACCTCGTAGATGGGCTAAGACATGAGACTAGGAGAACCCTTGGGACTTATGCCCAAGGGAGACTATCTGAACTTAGATCCCATGAAATTCATCAATTTTTGGAGCAAGTAGCCAAAGAAGAAGGGGAGCTACGGAAAAGAGAAAGCACAGAAGAATATAACCATGATCCTTCCCTTCGGAAGAAGGGAGTGAGATTTTGTGATGAGGAGGACGAGTCACCACTCGAAGAGTTGGTGAATAGAAAAACATTAGTGCTTCAAAAGATAACAACAGAAGTATCAGCTAAGGTAGATGAGATATGGAGCTCTTTAGATAGTAAAATTGAAACTGTCTTGAAAATCGTAGAGGAGTCTAAGGAGGAACGAAGTAGTGCCAATGATAAGAAAAAGCAAGAGATTCAGTCCATGCACATGACAAGGGTAAGGGAAAAATGACTATCTTTGATGAGGTTGTGGATTCGGACACAGACAATGATGGTGGATGTGAAATCTGCCAATATGACCATCCTAAGGGATGTTGTCCGATAATCTCACATCTACAAGAGTCTGAGGTGTATGCACTTAACCCAAGACTTAACAGACGGCAGGCACCCCGAAGGTTACCTTATCGCCAAGGTAACCTGAGACAGTTCCATCAACTATTAACGTACTATCCAAGTGGAACTCCACCACAACCCATCGGGTAGCATCTGCAGTGGAAACACCCACAGTCATGGGGGATGCCACCACCGAGACAACAATACCCTTACTGGCAACTCGATCCTTATGGCTATTATGTGCAGCAGCCAGTTTCTCCAAGTGACTCTATGGGTCACACAACCCCACAACGGCACTACCAAGTTCGAAAGTATTTTAGGACTTCTTCTCCTCTAGGAGACACTCCACATCCATACCATCCTCCAAATCCATCCACCACTCTTACGTCGGTAGTTCCACTACCACCTGCTCCAACAATGCAAGGGGAACTCCCCACTCAACCACAGTAATGCACTGCTATGAGAGCCGTAAATCTTCAACCCACTTCTGGTATTGACAACCATAAAAAGAGAAGGCCTTTCTTCAGAACCAAAAGCCCAAACAAGCTCTCACAACCACAAGCGGTTGAGTCTGTGCATGCTTCTCCAACATACAAGACTTTGGAGCTCCCTTCAAACCAACAACAGGGCTTAATGCATACGGTTATGTTAACACATACCGTTACCAACTGGATCAAGGTAGGCCACTTTCCTAGGAAATTCTTTGATCCTGGAAGTCCCTTAATCTATCTACAATTCACTGGGAATGAACCTCATAAGGCTCTTCTTGACTCAGGTTCCGAAGTCAACTTAATCTCACAAGAAATGTATCAAGCCTGGAACTTGCCCCAACTCAAGAAGAGCAATATTCAACTTGAGCTAGCTAACCAGTCTATCACCATTCCCTTGGGATTGGTGGAGGACATCGTTACCACTATGTGTGGTTGGTCATACCCAGCTGATTTCCTAGTGATAGAAGTCAATAGCAACAAAGGGGACTTCCCAATTATAATGGGAAGAGCATGGCTAAGTACAATACACGCGTGCCTAGGGATCTGTGATTTTTCCTTGGAGATATCTAAGATAAACATTTATGGAAAGATCGAGAAGAAGAAGGTTTCATGCATCGCATACAGTGACTCAGAGGGTGATGACATGGAGGAATGCTCAGCATCTCCTACATGCAACTGGTGTGCCCTAGAAACTCTGAGACAAAGATGCCTATATGTAGCAACCACACAACAAGTGGACACCTTGTGGTTGATAGCTAATCGAAAGAGTAACCAATCAACATGCATGGAACGAACTAGGGAAACAACTCACGCCCATAACGAAGGCATGGATACATTGGAATATGAGCATCATCGACTTCCACCTCTTAATCTAAGAACATCAATTGGGAGAAGTTGGACACTTCTAAGAAATTCAAATAGATGCTCTTTATTTTGGAACTCTCCCTTTCCATTCAGTCATGGGGGAGATGGCCACCTATGCTAATCATTCGAAGTCCTCAGCTCTTTTTAAGTTTTTGTTTTACAAATTTTTGTTTTACAAATTTCTTTAACTTTTCATATTTTTGTTTTACAACATCGTTATACTTTTTCATTTTTTGTGTGTTTGTGTGTGTTATTCATATTGTAAGTTTGTCACCCATTAAGTGTATGAACTATTTTCCTATTGATTGCTAATGTTTGGTTTTTACTTTTAAGTTATGATGTTGATACTAAGGTATGTTCTTTTGATATGATAGGAAATGAGTTCACTTCATCCATACATCCTCAAAAGTCTATGGTCTCTCTTGGCTTGGAACTATATAGTCCCTTTCTCAATAATAAGAACATTAACGAATCAGTGATTGGGCATCTCTCAAACTAAAGAAGGACTCAAGGATTGAAAAGGGTGTGACTTCAAAGGAACTTGATGCATTTTTGTTGGCCATTCTCTTAGGTGCTTGGATGTTTTCTTCTTGAGTTTTCTTACTGTTCTGATGTCACTCAATTATTAGGAAGCTAAGCTAATAAAAATAACAAAGTCTTCGCATGGTGTGGTTCTCACACATAAACACATATAAAAAATAGTGAGAATTCAAAGCACACCCCTTAGAAAAAATAATCATTTGGGCTACAAGAACTGGTTATGGAACTAAAATAAAAATGTTCTCTCTAACTAAGGCCCTTCTCACTTCCCATTCTCTCCTCCTTTGGTTCGTCGAAATGGTGGTGGCTCTTTGGACATGCATTCTCATTACTTTGAGTGGATGGATTGGTCGAATGCATTGATGCGAAGTCACTAGATGTGGTTTGTTTGAGGCCAGAGTTGGAATGAGATTTACCAAGTCACATTAATCATTAAACACACAAGGGGCTGTACATCACCTTGTTCTTGAGATTCCATTCCATTCTCTTCTTTCCATCCTTCTTTCTCTATTAATTACCTCATTGCCGGTTGTATCATTATTGTATATTTTGGTTAACGTATTGTTTTCTTTTTGGTAAATTCTTGTGGTTGAGACTTTAACTCTTGTTCCAAATAATAGTCCTAGAGCCTACGGACTCTTTGAATGTGGGTTTGTTAGGGCATTAAGGGCATGAGCCTACTTTGGGGAGGACCCACTAACATTTCTATTTGGTGCACCAATTAAATTCTTTCCCTTAACATTTTTGCAATCCACTTTGTTTTGTTAATTTCCATTTTGACATCCACTTCATTGACATTATAGTTGTCTCTTTTTCTTCATCTTTCTTGTTCTTTTTCTTTTCCTCCATTCTCTCGCTACCAGAGTTTTGCTCTTAGTCATGGGGGTCATGGATCAATTTTTTCAATTTTCTCCTAACCCCTACACCTTCGATAGTCATCGTTAGTATATCTCTAGATCCGTATCAGCCATGCCACAACTCAGCTAATGGACCTTACACCAAAGCAAGGTATCAATTGCATTGTGATTCATTTACCCTTTCTAATATAAGACTGTGTTTTATGTGTAGATGGAAATCACGCAACAATGGATTGGATCTGGAGGGAACACTTGGAATGGATCGATGCTGAAGTAGCTATGCAAGGAACAAGATCGATGATGCACTTACGAATGGACAACGAAAGGTGCAATCTCAGCATTGGCAACAACAAACTTCATTTCTCTTCTCTCTTCTCTCTCAGCTACCAAATATGGCCTAATGTCAAATGTATAAGGTGTTCACTCTTGTTGTTGTGAACACCAGTTTTGTTGTGTCTTGTAATGATGATCCATTCACATGTCATCCCATTCACCATTAGTTCCATTCAAGTCAATAATCCCATACCTTCCCAATAGTTTGTAAGGAACTCAAGGATGAGTTTTCATTCAATCATCGGGGTATGATGGGACATGATATCGCATGGGCCATGATATCACGTACGCGATATCGTGTACGCGATATCATATCATCCCCTGTGATATCGAGTATGTGATATCACGATGCACCGTCAAGTCTATAAATAAGAGGCAGCTCTCCCTTGTTTCACATCCTAGGCTAGACCGTAGTGAAACTCTAGTAATTTTACCTCTCCAGAGATAGAATAATTTCCATGTGCTCGTAGTAGGAACTCCAAAGTGAATGAATCTTTATTCGAGAAAATATTGTACCTGAACACATGCTTGTGTACGGAAATAAAGACGAACTTCTTGGATAAACCTTGTAGTGCATGGATTAGGCTAAATAGGACTTTATTTACTATTATTTCTCATTTATCATTTAAATTTTTTATTAGTTCATTAAATCTCTCTCAACCCTTCTCCCGTAGTTAAGTGCATTTAGTATGACTGCTTCAAGCACGTGCATTACACTTGGTGATCCCAACAATGAATAGTGTTTGGTAACCAAGGCTGCATTGGTTCAGGGTGTGAAGAGTAAGTGGGAACAAATGTTGATGCTAGGTTAATTAAAGCTTAGTTAGTTAGTTAAAGTTAGTTAATTAGTCTCTTCACCCTTCAACTCATTAGCATAGGAGATAAAACATAAAAATTATAAAAATCACATACCTCAGACTTACTTAACCATACAACCATGACAACTACAAGTAAGTCTGAGAAGACAATGAATGATTAACCTTAAGTGTTCCATAAGGCGTGTAGGCACTTAGTCTATGGAGTTCGACCAGATCATGCATGTAATGCTCGTATTTGTATGGTTGAGTGTAGGGGTACCTCGCCACTCATCAACCTTAAACCTTGCTTTAAATTTTTGGAACTTGAAATCACAATTAGGGCCTAAAATTTCTTTTCCTTTAATTGTAAGCCTTAAATTATTTCTTAAATATAGAGCACCTCTTCATGTAAACATCAAGGTATCAGAATCCATTAGTAGTTTCTATAATTTATCTTAAAACTTAAGCTCTACCCCATTAATGGTTGAAATGTAACACAAGTACCTAATGTTGAAGGTATGGATGATTTTTCTTCTTTCTATGAGCATGATGATAATTGTGGATAGGTTTGGAGGAGTCTCAAAGAGCCATTAATGAGTAGGATAGACCAATGAAGGGACTATCATATTCAAGATAAACTATTATTTATGAATGGAAAGTTATGTGTTTCTAATTATGATTTTAGAAAAAATATTTTTTTGAAAAGCATTGTAGTGTAAAGGCAAGTCATATGAATACAGATAAAACATTGGAACTCATGGGTAGGCACTATTTTTAGCTTGGTATAACAACAAAAGTTTCAAAATTTATGAAGGAGTGCTTGACTTGTCAGAAGTTTAAAAGAGATAAAGGTATGAATGGATATTATATGCCTTTGTAATTCCCAAGAGTTCATGAAAAGGTATGTTAATGGACTTTGTGAGTGGGATTCCAAAGACCAAGAGTGGAAATAATGCAATATTTGTTGTTGTGGATAGGTTCTACAAGATGACACCTTTTATTTTATGCATGAAGGTGAGTGAGGCTTCTCATGTTGAAAATTTCTTTTTCCAAGATGTATAGTTGCATGATATTCCTTTAAATACTTTTAGCGATAGAGACTTGAATTTCAGAAATAAATCCTTGATAAACATATTGAGATGTTTGTGCAATGACCAAGCAAATAGGTGGAAAAACTTATTGTTCTATTGTGCGGAGTAAGGCTGATTTGTGGGAAGAGTTGGATGGCGCCAATAATGTTATTCTTTAACCTACTTGTTTCTCCCAAAATTTCCGGCTACCATCTAAGAAGAAAGAAGAGACTCACACGCACTTCAGGGGGGAACGGGCACAGAGCCAATGTGTGGAACAGCATTCCCAGTATGACTTGAGACAGTTTGTAATCCACTTTGTCCACGGCCACTTTTCCTTTAGGCTGAAAAGCATATTGACGCAGCTGTATAAAATATCCTTCGATAGTGCTAACGTGGACTAAGAAGGACTAAGAAGCCAAACGATGTGTTTTATATATATGCATTTCATATTCAGCATTTGTGGTTGCATAATCTTCAGGTTTCAGTTGCAATTGATTTGATGCATTTTGATGACCATTCTATTTTCATTAAATTTTGTTACATATGGTTTATTTGGTACGGTATATGGTTTATGGTTTCTAAACAGCAAGTGCAAGGTTAATCCTAATTAGAACAATTTAGTAAGTAACAATTTAGTAAGTATATATATATTATTAGAGTGTAATAATTGGATCTACTTAAACAAAGTATTAAATATGATGTAATTAAATAATTAGAGTGTAATAATTGGATCTACTTAAGCAAAGTATTAAATATGATGTAATTAAATAATAGATAAAGTGCTTGTTTCCCAATTTTAAGACCTAGGTTTGAGCCTAGGTACAAGTAGTCAAAGAGGTTAGGTTTTCACTCATCTACCAACCTTCTTGAGACTTGCTTAATAGGATGATGACTAATACAATAGTTGAACCCTATCTTGTCTCGTGTCAACTGCTCTAAAATGTTTGAGCGCTGAAATCCTCCAACGAGTGTAGGATGAATCTCTCTGCGTGATCTCCTCGCGTACTACGTAATCGTAGTATCATCCTAAGTGCCGTCGTGGACAAAGCATAATCACGTCGTCGCATTATTGGAGATGGTATCAGAGATGACCCAGATTTGGTTTGGGAAATGGCAAAGATATGCCAGTTTAAAGGAATATTGAATGCTGATGCTATTTGTTCAGTATAGCCGAGACTTGCTGAATAGGATGATGACTAATACAATAGATGATACTCCATCTATTAAATAACATGTTAAACATTTCAAAAAATAAAACATAAAAAAAACACATGACCAACAAAAGTAGTTAAATATAACAATGGATTAGACAACAAAGCCAATGGGTATGCTAAGATGTACCACCTAAATACACTAATTGAATATAATTAAGAAATATATCAATACAACTTTTCATCTCAACATAAAGTTTAATTCATTAACAAATAAACACTAGAAGTAGTGCATTATAGAAAAAACAAATTATTATCTATATCACTGATACAAGACTTGGACAAAATAATTGACTGTTATACATATGTTCGAAGTGGTCATAGTTATGTTTGCTAGTCTATTTAGCTTAATTAATTAATCACTTAAAGTCTTAATTATTCTAGCTTAATTAATTACTTAATAAATGGAAACAATAAATGCATAAATAAATCATTAAGCTAGTCCAAGTGTTGTAATGTTTATCAAAAAGCTTATCTTTATTACTGCACACACTGCAGTGCTAAGTACAATAGTCCTTGAATAAAGATCTGTACACTCCTTGACTCTTACTACAAGTACTTAGAAAATTATTCTATCTCTTACGGAAACAAACTAGAAGAATTTTGCTAGCAACTAAATTTCTAACCCTATGTTGATAGGATCCTATCAACAAAATTGCATTGATGGCATCCCATCAGCATAGCCAACTGAAGATACTTCATCCCCTAGCAAATGTCATATCTCTCCAAAATAAAACATTACAAAATTCATCATGGGATATAGGCATTATACCATTGGTGTAGATATCATGCATAAAATAAATGGTAACCCAAATTACATTAGAACTAGAAATACCTTGAACTGCATTGGCAATTTGAGAAGAGAGTTCAACAATAATTCCATCAATAGTGCATGTGAATGCCCCAACAAAAACATCAGAAATAACAATATCATAATATAATTCTCTAATAAGCAGTTCAGGGACAAGAAAATTCATAGAAATGACTATTGTCTAGTTTAGAAGCTTGAAATAATCCAATAGATCTTATTGTCTATGAAGTTAAAAATTAAGAGATTGCTCAAAAACAATGGTATTAATTGTTGTAGTTTCAAACCTATGTTGAGCACCTATAGTATGAAATTAGGACATGTATGAAAGTAGCACACTACCAGAACATCCTCTTGCATGTTTTTTGGGTCGATTTCTAGATGTACCAATCTTCTTGTAGGAAATCTTTTCCAAAATTGCTATGAATGATGGAGCCCTCGTCATCTTTGTGCAGTCTCTGTGAAGGAATATGAAAAAAATGGAGGTTTTGTCTTTAATAGCCATAAGAAAATGAGGGCTTTGAATGAAAAAAGAGATGTCTTTTTCTCATGTTAAAAATATATTAGACATCTTTCATTTACTAAAGATGTCCTTCCTACAATAATTAAAAAATTAGAGAGATGTCTTTCTTATTTCAAAGATGCCTTTGCATATACGTCTTTTACTTTTGAAAGATGTCTTTCATTAAAAATCAAGATGAGGTTTTGAAAGGCTATCATTGGTTTATAATCTTAATGAATCCTTGAAAACAAAAAGAAAAACTTACCTCTACCTACCCATCACATTGTCAAAAGGTGATGAAGTTTAAAGAGATAAAGAATGTGTTTCCTCTTCTAAGGAATCTTCTTTAAACTAAACTTTCACAATGTCCAATGCATGACTTCTTCTTATAAATTTTTTAGTGGAAGTATCCTGATGTTCGGGTTCCTATTTAATTCTCCATTTCTTTTTGATAGCATTAGTCCTTTAAGTTGACTTCCAATCTTCTCTATGATCTTGCATAAAACCCTTTCTTGATGCACTTTGATAAAATCAAGTCTTGTCATATGCCCATGTACTCATATGATAAACCTTTAGATTGCACTCCCATTATTTATGCCCAATCTTATTACAATAATAAAATATAATTCTCCTATTGAAGAATTGACTAGAAGGACCAAATCTTTGAGGAGCTTTATGTTGGATAGGATATTTCCTTGATGTAGAGTTCTTGTTCCTTGGAGGTACCTTTAGATGGGATGAAGGTTCCACTTCTTGGTGGAAGCATCCAAGTCCACTATTGTCTTGAGGACTTCTTCCTTGTTCAAGAACCATTCAAAGACACTCTTTCCTTTTAGCCAGTCTTTCATTCACCATCTTAACATTAGCAGGTTCTTCTTTCATCTACTCACCTGATCTAGTTAGTGCTTCATTCTCAGCATTGAGGTCTGAGAATTGCTTGTTAAGAAATAGTTAAGTTTAATGAGGATATTTCCTAATCTTTAGATTTGACTTGTTTATTTAAATTACTGCAAAGATTTTAAAAATTTAAAATTTCTTTACATAATAAATCAAACCTCTCATCATCATTAAGTTCATAATTACCATCAATAAGGGCCATGTAGATGAGATGAGAATTTCCAGCATCTTCCTCTACTTCTTCTTCACTCTACTCCTCATCATCTCAACTTGTAGAGAAGTTGGTTTTCTTAACTTCTTTAGTGGATTTGTTCTTGTATTGCATCCTAAAACTAATAGGACATTCAAGAGCCATATGGCCTATACCACCACACATCTGACATGCTACAAAAGAGAAATCTAAATTGGAATTTAAAATTTTTTTACATCTTTCCCTACTTTTGGACTAATTGAATATTTGCTAATGTGTTCCTTTCTTCCTTCTATTGATTAGTTTTTGTAGCTTTCTTGTGAGAAAGGCAATCTCATCTTCATTTCCCTTATAATTATCATTGAGCTCTTTCTCCTTTAAGGTAGCCTTCAAGGCAATAGGTCTTTCTTGAATAGCACCTTCACATATGAGATTCATTTCATAGTTGATGAGAGCACTTTGAAGTTCCTCAAATTCTAGAGTTGAGAAATCTTTGATTTCCCCCATGGCTATAACCTTTGGTCTAAAATTTAATTGTAAAGTTCTAATCATTTTGATAATTACATCACTTTTGGGTAGATCCTTTTCTTTCCCTCTAATTACTATAATAAGATCATTAGCTCTAGAAAAATAATCCTCAATTTTCTCACCCTCTCTCATTTTGAGTTTATCATATTCACTTTGTAAAACTAACAATTTTGATTTTCTTAATAATAGAGATGCCTTCATAAGTAGTGTCTAAAATTTGTTAGAATTCCTTGGCTATTTTACATCCTACTACCCTACTAAATTCAAATTTATCCAATGCACAATATAAATAATTTTTCAATTTTGAATCAAACATGAACTTATCCTTTTCTTCTTGAGACTATTTGTTGTGAGGCTTGATGATTCTAGTGGTGCCATTGATAGATGTAGTGTAGTCTTCCAAGATTTACTTTCATACTTCGAACTCCATAGACTTGAAGAATCCTTGCATCCAAGATTTCTAGTAGGTGAAGTTGAATTCATTGAACATGGGTGGCTTTGAGTAAGATTTCCCCTTCATTGTTCACTCTTGAAGTTGATGGTGAAACAAAGAGTGCCAGGCTCCAATACCACTGTTGGATTGTTGAACTTAGAAAGGGGAAATGAATAAGTTGCCAAATTAAAAATTAAATATACAAAGCATACACACACTAATTTTAACATGGTTCCCCAACTTAGGTAGTCTACACTTGGATGATAGATTGCAAGCACACCTTTAAACTTTGTTGCTCCCAAATGTGGTTGAAGGATACATATCCTATACAGTCTTCAAGCCCTATTTCAAAGTGTTGCATTACAACACCAATTAGTCAACCCTTCAAGGTTCCATCAAGCTTGGAAATGTGGTTTCAAGGGTTTCACAACTTTTACAATCTTGAGCTCTACACCAGAGTGTTGTACGATAGCACCAACAACTCAATCCCATAGGATCTTGACAAGCTCAAGCACATCAACTCCATAGGGAAAAAAGAATAAAAATTACAAGGGATAATTGCAACTCAACTTGTTAATCCTTGTATAGTTAGGTATAACACACTTTACAATGCCAAAATTATAATACAATGAAAAGTAACAAAGAATTCAATGATTAAAAACGATTGTATAATGAATACTACAAGGCTTATACTTTTCCCAATGCACATCAAGTCTTCTTATAACTACCATGTTTCTAAATCCATCTTGGAACTTGTTAAATAGCTAGCCAATGATCACTAATAGTTATGGAAAACATCTTTCTTATGCCTAAGACATCTCTTTGAGATTTTCTTCCATTCTGTGAAGACATCTTTATTTAGTGAAAGACATTTTTTAAAAATATCCATTCTAGAAAACATCTTTGTCTTATGAAAGACATCTTTCTAAAATTGATCTACATTCTATAAAGATGTTTTTTCCTTGTGAGATATGTCTTTATCTAAGGAAAGACATCTACTATGTTTCAAAGATGTCTTTGCCTAAAAATACTTCAATTTTGCCAAGACATATATTGTCTCTTAGAGATATCTTTCTTCATATTTCTTTGCACAATGAATCCTTCCTTCCTTGCCCATAGCCTTGCTCAATCAAGGTTCTTGTCCTTTAAGCACAACAGTCATAGACATGCAAACAAACTTATCTTCCATTTTTCTTAATGTTTAGACATACCAAATTCAAAAGGTTCATAAAGCAATCCCATGGTTATGAAAGACAAGATAGTTAACCTATCAAAGATTAGAATATGATGAAATACAAATTGAAGAGAAAATTTGAATGGTCTTGTCAGAGGTAAGAAACCATTATGAAGTTAAAATTTCTAAGGCTAGGTGACAAAGATGTCAAAGAACTCTACATTGAATTTTGTAATCTATTGCATCAAGCCATGATAAATTGAAAAGAGTATGAACAAACTTCAATCTTTTCAGAGGTCTCAAAATGGTATACTAGTAGTTGTATTTTTATGAGCCACAAAATCTTGACGAGACTTATGATTTGACACTCAAGGATGACAAGAAATTAGGTGGATTTGGAAATAGAAGCAAACAAAATTCTAAGGGGATAAATAAGGGATTCAATTCCAAATCCAAAAATAAGGATGGCAACCAAGACAAGAAGACTAAAAGAGGTGATGAGAAGGACAAAGCCAAGAAGGACTAGGTTAATTGAGACAAGGGTCAAGGTAGTAACTCATAAAAAATCTAGTGCTTTGAGTGTGAAGAATGGGTACGTAAGCAATGAGAATGTTTGCTTCACAAGGTAGCCAAGGATAACGATGTGTAAACCATGAAGGCAGAAGAGTCATTATGCTATGTTCTTGAGAGATGTAATCCTAATACTCCAAAAATTAAGGATGTTTCTAAATTAAATTCATGTGCATTCATGGGGCATGTAAATACAGGAGATCAGCCTAATAGGACATTATTATTTTGGATTTGTGCTAGATGTTTTCTTAGTAGAAAATGGATTCATGTCTTAATTAATGAGGAAGCCCAAGAAAATGTTATTTATTTTAGGGTAGTTACTACATTAGGGTTATTAACTAATCCTCATCTTAGAACTTATAAAATGCATTGGTTCTCTAAAGATTTTTCTCAAGAGGTAAGGGAACAATGTCCTTTAAGATTTAAAATTGAAAGTTTTTATGATATTGTGAAGTGTGATGTGCTTCCAATAGATTGTGCTAATGTAATTCTTGATAGACCTTGGAATTTTGACAATGGTGCTTAGTTTGATGGAGGAAGAAATGTATTAGGTGTAGTTAAACCTAATGGAATCCATGATTTGAGTTCTATGATGGCGAAACAAGTTAGCTAGTAAATCTTACTTATTGCTTCTGTAATCCTTCTAGGAGAGAAGGAATATATTAAGGAACCTAATAAAATCATTTTTGGTTTTTTTGTTATGATAAGAGTTACTACTAATCATGATGATGTGTAGGTTAAACTTTCTACAAGTGTGCTAGGCTTGAAGGAGAAATTTTCCAAGGTGTTTAAGGGAGAATTGGATGAACTATCATTGATGAGGAATGTATAGCACTAGATTGATTTCATTCCTAATGCTACCATTTTAAACAAGGGAGCTTACAAAATGGCATGAAATTAGAGAGCTACATTGCAAAGGCAAGTAGAGTAGTTACTTCAAAATGGCTTCATGTGAAAATCCATTTTACCCTATGTACTTCCAGTTCTGCTAGTGCCAAAGAAAGAAAATGATAAATGGAAGATGTGCATTGATTCTAGGATATTGAATAAGACAAAAATAAGGTATAGGTTTCCTATTCCGAGGATGGATGATATCCTTGATGTTCTTACCAATGCTAAAATCTTTAGCAAAGTTGATTTAAAAAGTGGTGATCATCAAATTAAAATCAGGCTCGGTGATGAGTGGAAGATGGATTTTAAGGCATTAGATAGATTGTTTGAGTGGTTGGTGATGCCATTTAGGCTCATGAATCACCTACTACATTCATGAGGTTGATATATGATCTATTAAAATACTTAAGAGGTAAGTGCCATATTTTTATTTTTTGAAATTTTTTTGTATAACTCTAACAAGCAAGAGCACTTGGTCACTTGAGGATGATGTGTCTTACATTGAAGAAGGTACAACTAGTGATCAATGTGAAGAAAAGTCATTGCTTCAAGTGAAAAATCATATATTTTGGGCATGTGCTTCCTAAAAATGAGATTCATATGAAAGGTACTAAGGTGAAGGCTATTAGTAATTGGCCAACTCCTAAGAATTTTTGGGAGGTAAGATCATTTCTTGGTTTAGTAGGTTTCCATAAAAAGTTCATCAAAAACTTTAATGGTATCTCCTAGCCTATGTTTGCTTTTTTAAAGAAAAATAAAGATTTTAGGTGGGATAATGAAACCCAATGGAGCTTTTTCTTGTTTATGACAAAGATTACCATTAAACTAGCGCTTAATATTCCATATTTTCAAAAGCTTTTTCAAGTGGAGGTGGATGTAAGTTGACTTGCCATTGGTGGGGTACTTTTACAAGAAGGTAGGCATGTTTCTTTTTTCTTATTTATTTTTTTTTTGAAAATTTGATTGAGTTAAGGAAAAAATATAGCATATAGGAGAAGAAGTTGTATACTATTCTTCAAGTAATCAAGCTTTGAAGACATTAATTATTGTCCAAGGATTTCACCTTGATGACAGATCACAAAGCACTACAATTTATAAATTATGAAAAGAAGTTGAGTATAAAGCACATGAAGTGAGTTGCACATTTACAGGAGTTTTATTTGTATTGAATCACAAAAGTAGAAAACCAATGTAGTGGTTGATGCATTATCCAGGAAACATGTGATGAATTTCAATGTACTTGTTGGTGACTATTTTGACCACCACTATTTCTCTAATCTTTTCTTAGTCACAAGAAACTAATGATGAGAAAAAGCCTATTTAACACCAACATTGATCTCCTCCTCATGATGAAAATTACAAGGATGAGATGTTCCTTCAAAATTGAGTTTAGGTGTTTGCTAGTCTCTGGAAACAATAAGGCTTTGATATTTCCAAATAAAGTTAGTAGTTGTAGAGAAACTATGTGTTTTAGGTTAACATAAGCTCTAAATTTCATAATGTTATACTTTGAGAGTTAAATAGATAAATCTACTTTTATAAAATAATTTAGCCATTTTTACTCTATTTTGTAAGTGAACAAAATTTCCTACTATATCAAAGCTACTTATTCTATGTAGTCTAGATTATATGATACTTGTGCAATCTAGATTTTTATCTAATTCTTAAGTGTAATTCAACAAAATCTATTATCAATTTTCCTTAGAGAGAGAGAGTTCCATGAGAAACAAAGGAAATAAAGCAAGATTTGATGGATTTTGGAAACTATAATAGTAGAATTGCATAAAATCTTAAACATTGAAATGAGCTTCAATTGACATGAGTAAACACTTTGAAAATTAAGGCTATATTAAATGAGTCAATAATACAAAAAATTGCTAAACCCTTGGCTTAAAAAAGCAATTTTAGATGAGCTATTATTGACATGAGCAAACATTGTAAAAACTAAAGCTATTTCAAATCATTCAACAATAACAAAAATTCTTAAATCCTTAGGGATTTAAGTGATTTCAACAATTCCAAGAATGATATGCCAAACATAATACTATCTTAACCACTAGCTATGAAACTATGATAAAGCAAAGGAAATTAGAAAAATAACTCATATAATAGAAGTAAATGAGCTAAATTGAATTTTAACTTTACAACATCATTATATTGGAGTTGATTGCTCCTAGATTTTTTTAGCTTGACCTTTCTATTTTAACAAATCTACTTTGGGCTTTAGATAGTAGCCTTTGGCAATTACAACCATTACATAAACTAAAAGTTGTAGTTACCTCATGTTATGTTAATAAAGCCTCCTCATTCTTTGAATTTGAAGCTCCTTAACTAGTAATTGTATCAATTTAGAGAACCTTAATAGCCTAATTCATTGTATTTGATTTATATTCATTGAGCATTTTAAGATCTTTTTAGTGCTTATTGCTTCCACAACTAGTTTAGCTAATAAATTTAATAAATTTTTTTGTGTAGGAATAATGGTTTACTGTCAGACAAACAAGTCTTGCTTCTTTTTGTACATCTACATGGGTAGGGCTTATTTTTCTAGAGTCACTGCTTTGAGCTTTAATGATAGCTTCATGCTTCCTTTAGCTCTATTTTAGTTCTACACTTTACTTGTAGCTTTTGGCATCTCATAATCTTGATGCTAACATTAGCTTGTAGAATCATTTTTGAACCTACTTGTAAAGCAAACCTTGGTTTTAGAAACCATTGACATGATAGAGCATTTTTTGGGCTTCCTCATGGAATGTTTTGGAGCTTCTTTGAAGAACCTTATCCACACTCTTTGAACTTATTCTATGAGGAAGTTGATGTGGTAAAGAAACGTTGTAACTAGCTTTTCTAGGTCCCTTGCTACTAACATGAAAGAATAGTCATGTAGCTTCTTCATAGGACTAGATTCTAGGTCTATAAGCCACATCATATTTTTTGGTTCTAAAACATGTTGAGCTATATTAAAATGTAACGTGTACATGAACAAATCAAGCTTAGAATCCTTGGTGGGTTTGGAATGAGCTTTGGTGTGGCTTGTGGACTACTTCTAAAGTTTATTCATAGGACCAATTTTTTCTTTATGAATCCACTCTACAAAGGAGCTAAAGTAGCAAGGCTTATTCATAGAGTTCATGTGTAGAAATGTTTCATAGAGCCATTTTTCAATTCTACAAACCTACTCTGCTCATAGGATGATGTGGTAGAGTTCTTTCACACTTGCTTTTGAGTGCTGAATTCTAGTTCTACATATAAGCTTTCCTCAATACACTCTAATAACTTTGATTGTAGAATCAATTTTAAGCTTATTCATAGAAAGAAAATCTAGTTCTAGGAATTGACTCTATGAGTGTGCTAACATGATTGAAGTTGATGTGGTAGAACTGACATGACACTTGCTCATAGAATGAAAGTTTATTCTATGAACTAGCTCTACAAGTGAAATGATGTAGTAGATACTAATGTGACAGAGTTGAAAATGAGCTTATTTGTAGGACTATTTTTGTTCTCTAAAAATTTGCTCTACAAAATGAGCTAATGTAGCACGGCTTCTTTGTAGAACCATCTTTTGACTCTACGAATTAATATCATACAAGGAATTGATGTGGTAAGCAGATCTGCTAAGATAATGTGGCTTGTAGAACTTATTTTAAGCTTGTTCATAGAATAAAATTTAGCTTCTACATAATCTTTCTACAAAGGAGCCAATGTGGCCAAACTAATTTTGAGTTTCTTTATAGAGTTGAATTTCCACTTTACAAATTGACTTTATAAGCTAACATTGAAGAATTGATCTTTGCACCTACATGTAGAAATAAATTTTAGCTCTATGAATAATGCTATTTCTAAGAAGTTAACATGTTAAGGTATCCTAGGGATCCATTTTAAATATGTCCTTTTTGGTTGTTCAAAAATTTGACTTTCCAATGATGACATGGTAGAGTTGAAAAGTGAGCTTGTTATATAGTCATAGTTTGGTTCTACTAATCTATTCCACAAAGAAGCTAACATGGTAGAATCAATTATACACCCACTTGTAGATCCAAATTTTGGATCTACTGAGGGTGCTCTTCACTATGTTTTATGATGACATGGCTCATAGAACTACTTTTTCCTTATTTAGTAGAACTAGATTTTGATTCTACAAACACATGCTAACTATGAAGCTTAAATGGAAGAGATTTTTTGTAGATCAACTTGCGAGATTTTGGTTCTATAAATTTAGTACCATACAATGAGCTGTCATGTAAGAGCCAAAAGAATGTGCTTATTTATAGAGTCAATTTCCCCTCTAGAAACCTTTCTATTTGAATAAAGCTAACCTAGCAGAGAAAATTTTGCACTTGTTTGTAGAGTTAATTTTTCCCTTTATGATTAACATTATAGTTCAAGCTTCTTTTCTGAATGATGACGTGGCTCATAGAACCATTTTTTAGGGCCATTTTTTAGTTCTACAAACTTGTCCTTTTTAGATGATAACATGGAAAAACCAAAAGTGAGCTTGTTTATAATGCCAAATTTTGGTTCTACGAATCTATTCTTCAAAAGAGTTGATGTGATGGAGCTTGTTCTAATTTGGTTTTTAGAGCCAAATTTTGGCTATACAAGCAACATCCCCTCTCTAGTGCTGACATGGTAGAGCTAATTGGTGCATTTCTTGTAAAGCCAATTCATGAAACTTCTTTTTGGTTCTATGGATCATTTTCCATAAGATAATGTTAACATGGTAGATCCATTTTATAGAACTTATTTTTGGCTCTATGAATCTTTTACCATAAGCTAAAGCTAACATGGTAGAGCCATTTCATAGAATTACATTTTCATAGAACCAATTTTTAGCTCTACAAAATCATATCATGGAATAGCTTACGTGTTAGAACTAACCTTGATTTTTTCTTTTGATTTGATCTCATGAGGCAAAGTTGAGTAGAACCATCTTATAGAGCTAATTTCTAGTTATACAAATGTTTTCAATGAGCTAACATGGCAAACACACTTGATGAAATCCTTCTTTATATTTGGATCAAATCTTTTTCATTGCAATGATGATTTCTTTCTATGCTCAACAATTTGCTCTAATGCTAGTTCTTTTATGAGATAAAATTTATCTTGAAGCTTTGTGAATCAATTTCTTAATAGTCTCTAGCAAATAAAAAGAGCACTCATCAAAGCAAGATCAAGCTTGTATAAGATCTATAATTTAGTGTTCTACATGATTATTGAATTTAAACTAAAATACTAAATCCATGAACTAGCTAAAATTCCATTAGCTTATGTGATCAATTGAGTAGAATATTTTAAGATTGCATACTCAGCCTTAAAATCTTTTATGAAAATAATTTCAATCACCAAGACTTTAATCTTTGTGATATCTTTGTTAAAACATCCCTAGAATTTTCTCCTCTTTGGGCTTTATTTAGTAGGACAAACCTTAGCTTATTCTTAAAGCATGAATATATGGATCTTTGAAAGTCATGAAAAATTATGCAAATATTTAAGAAAGTATCTATTATTGTTGCAACATCTTTGAACTTAAGTTTTGAAGCTTCATTCATACTACAATCTTTACCTTTGATTGCACGTGATATCGCATGGGCCATGATATCATGTACACGATATCGCATTGTCCCCCACGATATCGTGTACGTGATATCATGATGCACTGCCAAGTCTATAAATACAAGGTGGCTCTCCCTTGTTTCTCATCCTAGGCTAGACCATAGCAAAACTATGGCAGTTTTACCTCTCCAGAGATAGAATAATTTCCATGTGCCCACAGTAGGAACTACAAAGTGAACAGATCTTTATTCGAGCAAATATTGTACCTGAACACATGTTTGTGTATGGAAATAAAGACGAACTTCTTGGATAAACCTTACAGTGCATGGATTAGGCTAAATAGGACTTTATTTACTATTATTTCTTGTTTATCATTTAAATGCTTTATTAGTTCATTAAATCTCTCTCAACCTTTCTCCTGTAGTTAAGTGCATTCAGTACAATCACTTCGAGCACGTGCCTTATGCTTGGTGATCCCAGCAACGAATAACGTTTGGTAACCAAGGTTGCATTGGTTCAGGGTGTGAACGGTAAGTGGGAACAGATGTTGATGCTAGGTTAATTAAAGCTTAGTTAGTTAGTTAAATTTAGTTAATTAGTCTCTTCACCCTTCAACTCATTAGCATAGGAGATAAAACATAAAAACTATAAAAATCACATACCTCAGACTTACTTAACCATACAACCATGACAACTACAAGTAAGTCTGGGAAGACAACAAATGATTAACCTTAAGTGTTCCATAAGGTGTGTAGGCACTTAGTCTACAGAGTTTGACTGGATCGCATGTGTAATGCTCGTATTCATATGGTTGAGTGTAAGTGTACCTCGCCACTCATCATTGGCGTCGTTGTCGGGGACTAAGTGTTTGTGTGCTAAGTAGAACATAAAAAATTATCCACATCGTTGGGAGCTTAAACAAACCCTTAGGGTTAATTAAATGAAAAATTATATAACGGTTAATCAGCACACTAAATAAAATAACAATGTCTTCTTCTTCAAACAAAAGCAATTCACCACCTAGGGATGATACAAGAAATAGTCGGCGGTCTAACACACATAACCGTGAACCGCCAGTTCCTCAACAACATCGGGTAGTATATACTCATCATGATGAGTATATACCTGATTTTACCTTTATCCTCCATCAAGATGAACAACTGCAATGGAGAGACTTGCAAGGTAACATAGTGGTACCTCCAGATCGTTCAGTCCCAAACATGCTCCTCTGTGCTCTTGCACAGATCTGCATGACACAACTATTTGTTGAATACGTTGTAGGTGATTTAGATACAAGGGATTATCATCCCACAGCTACACAATGTTTAAGGGACTCATGATAGGAGAGTCACCATACATTGTTGAAGGGAAAAGGGATCCCACATGTCTTAAGTGAAATCGGAGATGGTGAACCACTTATAACGGTTCCTCCATCAAATGATGTTTCCCCTCCTAATGATGGTGAGGAGATGAGGTATCAGAACCTATGTTCTATGATACACAACACTGGTTCTGATCCCTGTGAATGCCAATTGTTCACTAAGGGAACAACAACACATGACAAGGACAAGCACTTGGATCATCATCACGATCGAGGCTGTAGAAACAGAAGAGAAGGTAAGAAGCATCGTCATGGTGATGGTTCTCCTTATTCTTCCCCTTCATCACATCATTCACCCTCTCCTTCCACATCTGGGCATAGCCACCAAGAGCATAACGGTGAGAATAAGGGTAAATGAAATGAGAGACCTTGACGAGAGAGTTGAGAGAGAGGACGAGGGCAATCAAGAGAATCAAGGCATGAACGAAGGGAAAGTAGGGAACAACGTAGACATCATAGACATCATAAGAGAGATGACCATGAAGAACCCCTATTTGCCACCCAAAGTATGCTAGATATTATGGAGGTAGTTAGAATACCCACAAGGCATCAGAAGAATAGTCGAATCAAAAGATTAGATATGAATAATATCCCACGCTTCGAAGGGGGATACAATGCTAATCCGCAGAATCATTTATAGGCATTCCACAATGCCTACGCCTTGCAAAATATAGAGAACGAGTGGCAAAAATTAAAGTTATTTCCTAGGACACCCATAAAGGAAGTAGAGAGTTAGTACTGGTCCTTAGAGCCGGAAACCATTAGGAGATGGAGTACGATTTAGAGTTGTTCAACGATAAATACCAAATGTACTCTAGAGTGTCTAACCTATGTAAGCAGATCCAAGGATGGAAGCAAGGTACTCATGAACCCTTGGATGCTGCCATGGGCTGATACTGTGGATTGCTACATCATTACCCGGGCCATGGTTATGCACAACAAGATCAACTCCACCATCTCGTAGATGGGCTAAGACATGAGACTAGGAGAACCCTTGGGACTTATGCCCAAGGGAGACTATCTGAACTTAGATCCCATGAAATTCATCAATTTTTGGAGCAAGTAGCCAAAGAATAAGGGGAGCTACGGAAAAGAGAAAGCACAGAAGAATATAACCGCAATCCTTCCCTTTAGAAGAAGGGAGTGATTTTGTGATGAGGAGGATGAGTCACCACTCGAAGAGTTGGTGAATAGAAAAACCTTACTGCTTCAAAAGATAACAACAGAAGTATTGGCTAAGGTAGATGAGATATGGAGCTCTTTAGATAGTAAAATTGAAACTGTCTTGAAAATCATAGAGGAGTGTAAGGAGGAACGAAGTAGTGCCAATGATAAGAAAAAGCGAAGAGATTCGGTCCATACACATGACAAGGGTAAGGGGAAAATACCTATCTCCGATGAGGTTGTGGATTCAGACACAGACAGTGATGGTGGATGTGAAATCTGCCAATATGAACATCCTAAGGGATGTTGTCTAATAATCTCACATCTACAAGAGTCTGAGGTGTATGCACTTAACCCAAGACTTAACAGACGGCAGGCACCTCGAAGGTTACCTTATCCCCAAGGTAACCCGAGATAGTTCCACCAACTGTTAATGTACTATCCAAGTGGAACTCCACCACAACCAATTGGGCAGCATCAGTAGTGGAAACATCCACAGTCATGGGGGATGCCACCACCGAGACAACAATACCCTTACTAGCAACCTGATCCTTATGGCTATTACGTGCAACAGCTAGTTTCTCCAAGTGACTCTATGGGTCACACAACCCCACAATGGCACTACCAAGTTCGAAAGTATTTTAGGACTTCTTCTCCTCTAGGAGATACTCCACATCCATACCATCCTCCAAATTCATTTGCCACTCTTACGTTGGTAGTTCCACTACCACCTGCTCCAACAATGAAAGGGGAACTCCCCACTCAACCGTAGCAACACACTACTACGAGAGCCGTAAATCTTTAACCCGCTGTTGGTTTTGACAACCATAAAAAGAGAAGGCCTTTCTTCAGAACCAAAAGCCTAAACAAGCTCTCACAACCACAAGCGGTTGAGTCTGTGCATGCTCCTCCAACATACAAGACTTTGGAGCTCCCTTCAAACCAACAACAAGGCTTAACGCATACGGTTATGTTAACACATACCGTTACCGACTAGATCAAGGTAGGCCACTTTCCTAGGAAATTCTCTGATCTTGGAAGTCCCTTAATCTATCTACAAGTCGCTGGGAACGAACCTCATAAGGCTCTTCTTGACTTAGGTTCCGAAGTCAACTTAATCCTACAAGAAATGTATCAAGCCTGGAACCTACCCCAACTCAAGAAGAGAAATATTCAACTTGAGCTAGCTAACTAGTCCATCACCATTCCCTTTGGATTCGTGGAGGACATCATTACCACTATGTGTGGTTGGTCATACCTAGCTAATTTCCTAGTGATAGAAGTCAATGGTAACAAAGGGGACTTCCCAATTATAATGGGAAGAGCATGGCTGAGTACAATAGACGTGTGCCTAGGGATACGTGATCTTTCCTTAGAGATATCTAAGGTAAACATTTATGGAAAGATTGAGAAGAAGAAGGTTTTGTGCATCGCATACAATGACTCAGAGGGTGATGACATGGAAGAATGCTCAGCATCTCCTACATGCAATTGGTGTGCCCTAGAAAATCTGAGACAAAGATGCCTGTATGTAGCAACCACACAATAAGTGGACACCCTATGGTTGATAGCTAATCGAAAGCGCAACCAATCAACATGCATGGAACGAACTGGGGGAACAACTCACACCCATAATGAAGGCATGGATACATTAGAATATGAGTATCACCGACTTCCACCCCTTAATCTAAGAACATCAATTGGGAGAAGTTGGACACTTCTAAGAAATTCAAATAGATGCTCTTTATTTTGGATCTCTCCCTTTCCATTCAATCATGGGGGAGATGGCCACCTATGCTAATCATTCAAGGCCCTCAGTTCTTTTTAAGTTTTTTTTTACACATTTTTGTTTTACAAATTTCTTTAACTTTTTTTATTTTTGTTTTACAACATCGTTATAATTTTTCATTTTTTGTGTGCTTGTGTGTGTTATCCATATTGTCAGTTTGTCACCCATTAAGTGTTCTTTATGATGGTATGAACTATTTTCCTATTGATTGCGAATGTTTGGTTTTTACCTTTAAGTTATGATGTTGATACCAATGTATGTTCTTTTGATATGATAAGCAATGAGTTCACTTCATCCATACATCCACAAAAGTCTATGGTCTCTCTTGGCTTGGAACTATATAGTCCCTTTCTCAATAATAAGAACATTAACGAATCGTTGATTGGGCATCTCTCAAACTAAATAAGGACTCAAGGATTGAAAAGGGTGTGACTTCAAGGGAACTTGATGCATTTGTGTTGGCCATTCTCTTGGGTGCTTGGATGTTTTCTTTTTGAGTTTTCTTACCGTTCCTATGTCACTCAATTATCTAGAAGCTAAGCTAATAAAAATAACAAAGTCTTCGCATGGTGTGGTTCTCACGCATAAACACATATAAAAAAATAGTGAGAATTCAAAGCACACCCCTTCGATAAAATAATCATTTGGGCTACAAGCACTGGTTATGGAACTAAAATAAAAATGTTCCCTCTAACTAAGGCCCTTCTCGCTTCCCATTATCTCCTTCTTCGGTTCGTTAGAATGGTGGTGGCTCTTTGGACATGCATTCTCATTACTTTGAATGGATGGATTGGCCGAATGCATTGATGTGAAGTCACTAGATGTGGTTTGTTTGAGGCCAGAGTTGGAATGAGATTTACCAAATCATATTAATCATTAAACACACAAGGGGCTATACATCACCTTGTTCTTGAGATTCCATTCCATTCTCTTCTTTCCATCCTTCTTTCTCCATTAATCACCTCATTGCTGGTTGTATCATTATTGTATATTTTGGTTGACGTATCGTTTTCTTTCTGGTAAATTATTGTGGTTAAGACTTTAACTCTTGTTCCAAATAACATTCCTAGAGCCTACGGACTCTTTGAATGTGGGTTTGTTAGGGCATTAAGGGCATGATCCTGCTTTGGGGAGGATCCACTGACATTTCTATTTGGTGCACTAGTTAAATTCTTTCCCNAATGGACCTTACACCGAAGCAAGGTATCAATTGCATTGTGATTTATTTACCCTTGCTAATATAATACTATGTTGTGTGTGCAGATGGCAATCATGTAACAACGGATTGGATATGGAGGGATGGATTGATGCTAAAGTAGCTATGCAAGGAACAAGATTGATGATGCACTTACGGATGGACAACGAAAGGTGCAATCTCGGCATTGGCAACAATAAACTTCTTTTCTCTTCTCTCCTCTCTCAGCTGCCAAATATGGCCTGATGTCAAATGTATAAGGTGTTCACTCTTGTTGTTGTGAACACTAGTTTTGTTATGTCTTGTAATGATGATCCGTTCACATGTCATCCCATTCACCATTAGTTCCATTCAAGTCAATAATCCCATACCTTCCCAATATTTTGTAAGGAACTCAAGGACGAGTTTTCATTTAGTCATGGGGGTATGATGAGACGTGATATCGCATGGGTTGCAATATCGTGTACGTGATATCGCATCATCCCCTGTGATATCGCGTATGTGATATCGCGGTGCATCGCCAAGTCTATAAATAAGAGGTAGCTTTCCCTTGTTTCTCATCCTAGGCTAAACCATAGTGAAACTCTAGTAGTTTTACCTATCCAGAGATAGAATAATTTCCATGTGGTCGTAGTAGGAACTCCAAAGTGAACGGATCTTTATTAGAGCAAATATTGTACCTGAACACATGTTTGTGTACGGAAATAAAGACGAACTTCTTGGATAAACCTTGTAGTGCATGGATTAGGCTAAATAGGACTTTATTTACTGTTATTTCTCATTTATCATTTAAATGTTTTATCAGTTCATTAAATCTCTCTCAAACCTTCTCCCATAGTTAAGTGCATTTAGTATGACCACTTCGAGCACGTGCGTTACACTTGGTGATCCCAGTAATGAATAGTGTTTGGTAACCAAGGTTGCATTGGTTCAGGGTGTGAAGAGTAATTGGGAACGGATGCTGATGCTAGGTTAATTAAAGCTTAGTTAGCTAGTTAAAGTTAGTTAATTAGTCTATTCACCTTTCAACTCATTAGCATAGGAGATAAAACATAAAAATTATAAAAATCACATACCTCAGACTTACTTAACCATACAACCATGACAACTACAACTAAGTCTAGGAAGACAATGAATGATTAACCTTAAGTGTTCCATAAGGCGTGTAGGCACTTAGTCTGTGGAGTTCGACCGGATCACACATGTAATGTTCATATTCGTATGGTTGAGTGTAGGGGTACCTCGCCACTCATCAACCTTAAACCTGGCTTTAAATTTTTGGAACTTGAAATTAGAATTAGGGCCTAAAATTTATTTTCCTTTAATTGTAAGCCCTAAATTATTTCTAAAATATAGAGCACCTCTTCATGTAAACATCAAGGTATTAGAATCCATTAGTAGTTTCTATAATTTATCTTAAAACTTAAGCTTTACCCCATTAATGGTTGAAATGTAACAAGAGTACCTGATGTTGAAGGTATGGATGATTTTTCTTCTTTCTATGAGCATGATGATAATTGTGGATAGGTTTGGAGGAGTCTCAAAGAGCCATTAATGAGTAGGATAGACCAATGAAGGGACTATCATATTCAAGATAAACTGTTATTTAAGAATGGAAATTTATGTGTTTCTAATTATGATTTTAGAAAAAAAAAAATTTTGAAAAGCATTGTAGTGTTAAGGCAAGTCATATGAATACAGATAAAACATTGGAACTTGTGGGTAGGCACTATTTTTAGCTTGGTATAACAACAAAAGTTTCAAAATTTATGAAGGAGTGCTTAACTTTTTAGAAGTTTAAAAGAGATAAAGATATGAATGGATATTATATGCCTTTGTAATTCCCAAGCGTTCATGAAAAAGTATGTTAATGGACTTTGTGAGTGGGATTCCAAAGACCAAGAGTGGAAATAATGCAATATTTCTTGTTGTGGATAGGTTCTTCAAGATGACACCTTTTATTTTATGCATGAAGGTGAGTGAGGCTTCTCATGTTGAAAATTTCTTTTTCCAAGATGTAAAGTTGCATGATATTCCTTTGAATACTTTTAGTGATAGAGACTTGAATTTCAGAAATAAATCCTTGCTAAACATATTGAGATGTTTGTGCAATGACCAAGAAAACAGGTGGAAAAACTTGTTGTATCATGTTGAATTTTTGTACAATAATGCTTTTCATCTTTCTATTTAAAAAATCTCATTTGAGGTGAACTATAAGTTCTCTTCAAAGATGATAGATACTTTGAAAAGCTTTGATGGTGAAGCTCCACTTAGAGCTAATTTTGTGCAAGAGATGAGGGATCTTCATGCATAAGTAAAATTCAATCTTTAAAAGAAGGCTAAAGAGAGAGTTCTCAAAAGGAATGATGGTAAATAGAAGTCTAATTTTATTGTTGGTAACTTGATTTTGTTGCACTTAAAGAAGAAGTGGTTGAGAAGTGTTAACTTCTCTAAATTGAAAGCTAAGAAGGTAGGGCATTTCAAAATCAAGGCTAAGATTAATGATAATGCCTTTGATATTGATTTACCAAACAATGTTAGTATGTATTTTGTGTTTAATGTTTCAAATCTTGTGCACTATCATGAACCAGTTAATGATGAGACCATACAAGGTAGCATCAATGAGTTGAAGGGGACTATTGATTGGTCCATGTCTTCGATTAAGAGGAAGGTAATTGTACTTAAGTGGAGGGAAACTTCTAGTACTCATTGATTTAAGAGGCATGAATATTTGATCCATTGGAAGGATTAGTTTGTTGATGATGCTATATCAGTTAGCAAGACCAAGCTTCATGAGTGGGGAATCACTACAACCCCTACTTGCTTCTTCACTTGAGTTCACTTTGTAAAGGCTAAGAGAGCTAGTGTAGGAACACCTCTTTTGATCCTTTTGTTCTTTCCTACATGTGTGTTTTGTAGATTTTGGACTCTAGAGAGATGTCTTAGAGGACTAGAAGACATCTTGGCTAAGACCTAGAGGTGATATGAGATATCTTGAATTTAGAGGAGATGTCTTAGCCAAATGTAAGGCATCTTAGAGGAGATATCCCAGGCAAGACATCTCATGCAAGAAATCATGGGCAATACATCTTGGATCCATAGGAGATGTCTTGGAAAAATAGTATATGTTTTTTTTGAGAGCTAGGATAATAAAAAGACCTGTTCCTAAGGATAAAGGTAACCTATACAACTAGGGAAGATCCCAAAAATGCTTGTTCCAATTTCGGAAATACCTAGAACATGATGATAAAGGAATTGAAATAGTTAGGAAGAAGATGAGAAGACTTGGAAAACATCTAAAGAGCCTCAAGTTGAGTTGAAGAAATCTTTCTAGATTTCTTTTCATCTAGGTTTTCATACATATTATTGTATTCATCATTGTTGATGACCATGAGTAAGAGAGAATCCTCTTGGAAGTGAGGAGCTAAGAGAGAGTTGGTGAGCACATTAACTGCAACTCTAAGATCAACATGTGGTGCATTGATCTCTGTGTTCTATTCTCTTATGTATTACTTATGAGTTGAGATCTCAATTTTTGGTTATGGAGGAGATTTTGTATTGTTTGTGTCATACATTAAGAATACCCATTGTGTGGTTGCAGAACCTCATGCTTTGTCATATTGTTGACTATGAAATATTTTGGATGTTTGTGGGTTTTGTGAACTCTATTGTAATCTTTTAATAAACTAATTGAAGATAGATAGTTTTTTTTCTAGCCAAAAATTTCTATCTTTGCATAATATCTAGATTTAGTATTTGAAGGTGATTTATTTCTGGAATGAATCTATTCTAGGTTGTAAATAAGGGAATTAAGCTAGCAAAGACCAAGAGAGAATATTTCCATCCTAGTTTCTCAACAAGCTATTAGATCAAAATTGACCAATGTAATCAACCTCCTAATAGGCTTAGTGTTTGGACTATGAGTATGAAATATGTTGAGAAACTTATTTCCTTAATGATAAAGAATCTTGTTACTATTACTATTGTGCATGATTGTATATTGATGGCCTACAAGGCTTTTAATGATAAGGGATTAATGCCAATAAATGAAACTAAAATTCATGCTAAGGATATATGTTTCTAGATTCTAGATGGACAACACTTAATTTAGTAGCTAAGATTTTACTAGAAAGAGTTGATGTTGAACATGCTATTAAGAATATTTATTGAGTTCATCATGCTAGGGTTTTGAAAGTAGATACACTAGTTTCAATAATTACAAATATTTTTTATTCTTAGAATTAGGTACAAGGAATGAAATATGATCCATCATACATAGAGATGCTAAGGCATGCTAGAAGCTATCTGTCACAAAATAACATTCATAGACTATTAACTAGAGGAATGTCTAAAAAGCTACAACCTATTTACAGTAGCCTTAAATTTATATTTAAGTAAGTTTGTTATATTGATTTTATATGATAAGAACTCTAAGTACACTTATAGGTTATGCATAATGAGATTATCTTATTTTAAGTTATCTTTCTTATTTTTTAACTTATAGTGTATCAACATTCAAGGCTTTATAGAAAAGAAAAATCTCTCTTTATGTTGATGATGTACTCTTTAAGAGGTGGAATGAAATATTTACTATGTGTCAAATTGGTATACTGCAGTGCTATCCCATGATTTCATCAAATGAAAATTTCAAGGAGAACAACCTAAAATATTTGATTGCAAATCTTTTTCACTCACTATATGGTTTGCACCCACATGAAATTGAAAAAAGTGTTGATGTGCTACTTGTTGGAGATATGTGCTTTAAATATCTGGAAGGAAAGGATGAACCTTTCAAATTAATAATAAATAGAATGATCATACTAGTACATAAATGTAACTAGATAAAGCACTCACATTTATTAAAACTAGTTCTTATGCAATTTTTTTATTAATAGAGATTTAATAGTTTAATTTCATCATATTAAAATTATATTTTCAAATATATTAACTTTTAAATATGAATATTATTATAAATATTCAATTGATGATTATATATTTGTGAGTCTACTTAGTAATGTAGAGTTCGCTAAATGTGAACTAAGGCTTGAGCCTTTAGTTTAGTGAATGCTCCATCAACACTTGAAGTATCTAGCTACAAAGGAGATGATAGTCACATTCATCTAGGAAATAGATAGTTTTTCTGCTATAGAAAAAATCCTTGAGTTTGTAGACTTTACATTGCAAAAATATGAAAAGAGATTATCCTCCATGGAGAAATCGATTATCTACTCATGGATTTTGAAAACACAACTATTACAGATTCTTTTGTTTTTTTAATAATTTATTTAAATTTATTCAAAGGATAATCACTATATTCTCTAGAGTAGTTATAAATATTGACATACAGAACTACCATTTATTTAATTTTTATATAAATGACCTTAAGGAATGTATCTATAATAACATCTCATTTAGATATTGTTTGAGTGACCATTATAAGAAGAAAACTATGTATGTTTTGATTTATTGTTTCTTCATAATGATAGAAATAGTAGAATTACCAAAAGTATTTGAAGATTATGATTGTCATATTAATAAAATGAATACAGTTGATGTGGAAGCAGTTAAAGATATCCTTCCAAATGCTACTATTCTAGAAGATGTAGATTATAATTCATATAGATCAATTGATTTTTGAAGTAAGCTTATCAATGTCATCTTAATGAAGGATAAAATGATTACAAAGGATATCTTCTTCATCATATCATTGTTCTATTGTAGTAGACTAATTAGAGGATTGCTTACATACAAATATATTGGTGCTATATCTATGCATGATGATAATATTTGTTGCTTCTTATGATCTGCAACAACTAAGATATAAAATGCAATGGATGAGAAGCCATTTGACATTAGATATCCTAAAGACCAATACTAATACTAGAAATTTAGGATGTCAAAGGAAAGAAAGCCAAGGAGGAGACATAAGATTAAGAGACTTAGGGCTCTAATAATAATTTTATTGATGATGAAGAAATAGAAATAGATGAGGACTTGGTAAGTTTATATGTTCATTGAAGTAATGTAAAGAGAAATTTCTTTAGTAAGGGAATGATTCAATCTACTAAATTCTAATGTTTTGTTTACAAAATCTCTTTTCAAATCCTTAGATAAAGCATAACAAGTCGGGGTCCTACAAATAAGAGTAAGGTAACTATAATACAACATGTTTAATTTAAGTTTTAATAATTACTTAAATAATTATTATAATAGATTTTATTCTCTATGTTTTAGGAAAGAAGTCTACCATCATCAACTATTTTAAAAAACATTAGTGCAAAGACACCCAAAAAATGCATTGAGACCACATTTGGAAAATAATTTTATGTCTTATAATTTTATTTATATGGATATACTTAATTTTATATATAATTCTATGTATGTTCTAAAAAAATTCCTAATAAACAAGGTATGATCCTATATTTTATTCTATCTTATCATTTTAAATTAGAAAAATGATAGAGTTATTAAATATAATTAGGCATTATAGTAATAATATTATGTTAATTCATTTCTTAATATCTATTCTATTAACATATTTCCAATATGTCTAACATCTATGCTTTAATTCTTGTTGATTAGATAAATTAAAAGAAATAGTTTGAAGAGCTAATGAAGTTGAAATTTATAACGCAGTGCCTTTGCCAAAATACTATTATGAGGTATTACTTTTGGTGGATGGTGATGCTATCATAGGAAAGGATTTAAGAAGTTTAAGATCAAAACAAGAGATAGAAGATACAATATTCAAATATTATTTCAAAAATATGCAATCAATCTTGTAATTTCATTCAACATATTATTTTTTTTATTTTTCATTATTACCTGAATTATGTAGAACATATAAAGGCTAAGATGGGGAGTTAAAATTAAGAAAAATTATTTTAAAATTGATACATTAATGAGGCATTACATTTATCATATACCAAATTTTTTTTTTTCCACTAAACATCAAGATTGAAAGAAGTATATTTAATTGGGTTCTTATTATTATCATCATGACAAGTTTAATATTACTCATGGATCTTCTTCATAGTAATGTTGAATAAAATGAGAAAAATGATATTATTTTCAAGTACTTTAAGAAACAACATACTCTTTATAATAGAGAGGGTTAATTTCATTAGGAACTATGGAGATAATTATTTCAAAGAAATATACCATGACAAAGAAATGGATGTGATTGTGATGTTTATGTAAGGAAAATATTATGCAATAAACATTATAAATATAAGGAAAATATCATTTAGGGCATTAGATGTACAAAGGTATAGAAGGAGAATCCTATACAATATATTAAATATCTTTAACTAGCATACAAGATGCTTATAATATTTAGTAACTATCTTCAATTCTATTTTGTTATTTCTCATTTAACAAGTTTATTGTCATATTAAGATTTTTTAATATTTTTTTTCATGTTTATTATGATGAATATTATAATTTATAATATGCATTCTCAATATTTTAATATTTTAAAATTAATTTTTAAATATTTTAAATTGGAATAATGATATTATTAGTTGTTGAACATATTGTGAATATTTGCAAATAAAAATGAAAAAATAAAAGGAAAAAATGGTCATAATGAACTTAAACAAGGTACTTGTAAGGGATGTGCATTTTTAAAATGCAAAAGAACTAAAGATGGTTTATGACAAAATATGGCATTATTCTTGAGAAAAAGTACTACTATATTCAACCTAGTATGCATGAGTTTCATACTCAATTAAAGAAGGATTTAAATATGCATTATGCTTTTTAGCTTAGTCACCTAATGTAGAAAGAATAGTAAATTATCTTATTAAGGATCTTTATGCAAAACCTAAATTCACTTGTTTCTAAATACAATGTCAAAAACTTTATCGCAAAGGAACTATGCTTTCAATTTTTCAAAAGCTTTTATAATGCTTTTTGAAATTATTGGCAACTAGTATAGATGAGAGGATGTCATCATAGTTGATGAAACAAGTGATAAAATTATTTATGAAGAAAAAGGAAACTTCCTTCAATCTAGAAAATATTATCCAACTAATCCTATAGATGACTACCTTCTTAGGAATTTACTACCATCTATTGTAAATTTCATTAGGGATCAATTTACCATTGAGAAACTATTAAGTTCCAATGAAGAACTTGTAAATATTATTCAATATTTTTATTTTGAATTATGATAGAAAATGAATTACCTTTTTAGGAAGTTACTCATGATCTCATTTTTAATCTCATTTATGATCAATTTACCATTATATAACTTTTAAAAATCAAAAAATATCTTTATAATCATATTAAATATCTTTAAATAGATATTTAATATTGTCTTTTTAGTGAGTTAAATTATAAAATTAACTATTCTCTTCAAGAAAATTTTGCATGAGCACAACATAATCCTTGATTCAATAAGAATTTAATTAGTCATTCATGACACAAGCGTAGTCAACAATTAAAGCATCATAGAAGAATCAACAATTAACTAAAAGATTTCATAAACCAATATGAGCTAGAAAGATAAATATAGTTCATTATATCATAGTAGAAAATACCAACCAACAGAATGTAAAATACTAATTTTTATAATAATATAGTAATGTTAGTTGTATAATGAATTTAATAGAATGAGTTTTGCTATAATTTAGGAGTTTGAAATTAAAATATTCCCAATATAGTAAATACCTTCCTAATAGGAAACTAAGAAAAATGAAACTACAACTAAAATTTTATTGTGTCTATGAGCCCTCTAGATATATTGAACATTAGAAATATACATGCTATGAGTTTTGAAAATATCATTAAGAAAATTACCACGTATTCTTGATAACATTTAATAAAAAATAACCAAACTTGCAACTATAATAATCCATCTATGTCTAATGTACTTAAATGTAGGATACTGTAGAAAAATAAGTATTCATCTTTAAAGCTATGTAATGCATAGTTGATATATTCATTCTTCATGTGGAATGTTAAGTCATTCATTTATTTTAAATCTTAGATGATGAGATCCCATTCATGCTCTAGTAATTATGCATTACAAGTCATGTGAAATAATACTGGATAAATAGTTTGCCTTTGAATTAAGGCCTCACTAATACTATTCAAATATAAATGTTTTTTTCATCTACATTTATTTAAAGGTTTTGAAATAGTACTTGTTTTACCAATTTATGAACTTGCTTTAGATCAAAATAAAGAATGTACTCTTGAACATTCCCTTTGTTAAGCCATATGACTCCCTCATGAAGACATCCTTTGTCATGGATTTTTATCATTATTAGAATTTTAAGTGATGGAATTAATCCTTAAGATGTATCTATGGTAAGAATTCTGGCTCACACTAGATCATGATTGGCAAGGGATTGTAGTATTATAGCATCAGTCATAGTCAATCTTCCATGAGCCTAGTATTTCTTCCATGGATCGTGATCTCACATCATGAGGTCATCATTAATTATGAGTGATAAAAAATTATTGCTAAATATGAAATGGAGGTCATGGTTGACAAAGGTACAAACCACGAGTTGTAATATGTAAGAAAAAACACCATAATTTGACCATAAGTTATGGTCATTATGTAAGTAACCATAAGCTAACCATAGGTTGTGGTATAGAAGAATGACTAATCATAAGTTGACCATGAGTTATGGTATATCTAAAAATCAAAATTAAGCTCATCACAAGTTGTGATGAGTTCATGGCTAGGTTGTGGTTCTACATGAACTTTTGAAAATACATGGGATGAAGAACTTTGATTAAGATCTATGTACAAATTCAAAAAATACTTATAAAAACATCAAAAATAATATGTACACCTCCAATTGGTTAATAATCAACCTTTAATTAAACTAAAATAGTTAGAAAAAATATATTTGATTAACTTCTTTAAAATCCTTGAAAATTGAAAAAGATCAAGAATTGGATTAGTTTGAAAGCTTAGATTGTAAATCAAATTGTAACAATGATGAGAAATAAGATCTATTTGTAAAAATAAGATCTTAGTGAGAGACTGAGAGCTTTTGATGAGATAATGAGAGCACCATGAGAGAATGTGAACCTATTTTAGAGAATTAAAAGCTTGAAGGAATTTGATGTAAGTAAATCATTAAGAGAATAAGAGAATCAAAGAGAAAAATGATTTTAAGGACTTTAGCATAGAAAAAATGAATTAAACATACAAAAATGGCAAAATAATAGATGCCCTCCTCTTAGGAAATATCGGTAGCACATGAGCACATATTTATACAAGGTAAGAAAGTGGGCAATGAAGTCGCCACTACTTCACTTACCAATAAGAGTCATGAATGAGCTCTCCATCATCTTCTAACTTGAATACCTTCATTACTAATAACCCACTAAAAAGAATCTTTTTATTATGTATGACACCACATCAAAAGACTTAAATACATAAACAACCCACTACTTTATGCACATGCACATGTGTATGCATATTATTTTATGAAGTTTATTTTTTGATACACAAACTTCCTAACCACCTAGATCATATGGACAACATCGTAAATAAACTTTAACAAAAACTTTAAGAAAATAAACAAGAGCATGAAACACATAGCACCCTACACAATTTCCAATAATCATCATTGTTTTGAAGTATTTATCCGACAAAGATTTAAAAAGATTATGAATATAGGCTATAAATTAACAAATAGCTTCAACTTCTAATGACATTATTTTTTCTTCAAAAATAATGATATCATATTGTATTTATCTTTTCAATGTAAATTCATCAAGTAAGAAAAGCTTCTAAATTTCTTCTATCTATTTTTCAATATTTATTTGATATAACTAGTTGAATAATGATGTGATAGAGTTATTTTCAAATATTCCAAGTGAGAATAGATATCTTATTCTATTAGTTTTTTAAAGTAGATAAGGATTTCATATCATTTGCAATGCTTTTAGTAATGTAATGATCCCATTTGTAATTGTAGTAGCATTATAGGCTAAGATATTTGTATGAAGAAGAAAAATATCTTATCAAATTCACATAAATATTTGAGATCTTGAAAAGATTAGATAAGACTTGAGGATCAAGAACTTAGAAAGGGGCTTGAATAAGTTCCTCAAAATGAAAATTGATCAGCCATAAGAACCACACCCAAATTTTATGTGGTTCCCCAACTTGGATATGTCCACACTCGAAGGATAGAATCCTTACACACCTCCAAACTTTGTTTCTTAAAAATGTGGTTTGAAGGGTACAACACCATGTACAAGCTCTGAGCTCTACATTGGAGTGTTTTGTCATAGTGAAACCACTTAGTCCCACAAGGTCTCCATAAGCTTAGAATATGGTTTTAAGGATTCCACAACCTTTACAAAATTGAGCTTTGCTTTGGAGTGTTTTGATGTTGTATAAACACTCAATCCTCTAAGATCCCAACAAGCTCAATTATGATGCCTTCTTACAAGAAGCACATCAACCCCGTAGGGCTATAAGAAAGAGAGAAAAAAAAACAAAATGAAAGAGTGTATGTTAAATTACAAGTCCTTGTACTTTGAAGCACAATTCTACAAACAATCAAGTAAATGATGTGACAAATGAAGTACACAAGTACAATAGCATAGAAGATACAATGATAGCTTTGATGTTAACAATGCTTTCACAATACTTAAGAATTTGAAGTCTTCTTATTGCAACAGAGTTTCAAAAAATATCTTTGAATTCATGTAATGGCTAGTTAATGGCTAGTGTAGATGTCTCTTTCGAAGTTGGGACATCTACATGAGATCTACCTCAATTCTAGAGAGACGTCTCTTTATAAAGTGAGACATCTTTAGAGAGATGTATTCTTTCGAAAGGAGTCATATCCTATTTTTGGAAGATGTCTTCTTATGAAAGAATTCCATTTAGCCAATATATTTTTTGCTCCTTGGAGACGTTTTCTCAACATTTGATCTTTGGTTCTTGAGGCTTTCTCTCACTAGTTTGGTTTCTTCTCAATCCTTAGAGCATCTTCATTTAGCTTGTAGTCTTCATACTTGTCCATGCTCTCATTTTTCTATGAAGTGCCATGCTTCTTTGAGTCCTTGTTCATGACTTGTAAATACAACATCCACAACAAACATCCTTTTTTCTGCATTTTTCTTAAAGTTTTGATATAGCAAAAGGTCAACAATGTTCCCCTTTTTGGTGATGTTCAAAGCTTAAGAACATGGGTTAGTAGACATGCAATTTAAGCAAGATTAAATTATAACAATACTTAAGACATATAAATTTCAATGGTAGCTAAGGTTATAACTGGGATAATGGCTTTAAAGCTCACGACATAGTCTAGAGATTGCATGAAATCTAAAGTGAAACTATACTATGCAAAGGTAAAACTTGTCTCCATAATAAAGCAAAAAAAATACATAATCATGATGTACAAGCATAATCTCTCCATAAACTATCCATAAATTATCCACAATACGTACAACTACCAAAATATCCTTAGCATATACAAAAATCACATACGTGAAAGTCCACAACAAAAACCACATATGTGTACATCATCAAAAATTGTCTTCTCCTTTTTGGACATCATCAAAAAGGACTCTAATTGCTTCACTTCAAATCAAGATGAAGTTGGTGGATCTTGCTAAGATGGAGCTAGCTAAGAAGATGAGAAATCACCCTTCCTCTAATAGGTGATGAGATCGGTAGACCTTCATTGGGATGAAGTCTCAAAGATGCTCTCCATGGCCTACTACTCTAAAGACCTAGGAGCATCAACCTGATGAGGTAAACTAGGTTAAGGTTGCATGGGATTAGGATGCTCCCCCTAAACATGTGTTGGTGGTAGATCAAGCTCCTTTGAATTAGACTTATTTTTCAAGTCATAGGCCCAGGAAAGTCTAGCTACTACTAAATGGCTTAATAGAGCAGGAAGGTCCTCCTCACTATCTAAGATGGGAAGAGTGGTGATCTCCTCAAACTGTTTCCCATCAATAGGAAAAGGTAAAACTACTATGTTCAGTTTATAATGGAGGTAAGAGATATTTCTACCAATGATCCCCAAGGTAGGAGAAAAAAGCCAAAGTAGCTTCTTTAGTGAAGATCTCACCTAACCACTAATTGATTTAGACCTTCTTAATTAAGGAGAGGTCAAAGATGGTGATGAAGATTTCTTGTTTTGGGATTTTGTTGGCCTACTGTTGGGTCCTACTTCATTAGCATGGGAGGAGCTCCTCTTCACTCCATACTCACTAAGGCTTCTCTTACCTTTAAGCAAAGACATCTCTAAAATGGGTACACCTCTCTAATGGATCAACAAGCTAATGAGGTAAGCATACCCAAGGATTCTTTCCTAGGTAAACAAACACAACATGTCACAATAGAGAGTATGACCCAAGTCCAATGGCTATCCTATAAGAAGGTAGTAGAAAATAAATGACTGGGTAGACAAAAAATAGTTATAACTTCCTCCTTTTACAATAATGTTATACAAAATGGTGACTGATAAGATGAAAGCATCTAGTGCCATTTGACTCCTATAAAGTCTCCCACTCTGAAGAGACACTAGCTCCCTAAATAATGCATCACAAAATTCATCCTGGAAAACTAGAATTACACCATTTGTAGAAATGTCACTCATGGAATGAATGGTGGCTCTAAATATAGTAGCAATAGAAATCCCAAGTAATGCAATAATAACTTAAGGAGACACATCAATTAGTAAACCCCCAACAATGGTAGTGAATGCCCCAATAGAAGCATTTGTAACAACAATGTTACAATACAATTCTCTGATGAGAATTTTAGGCACATAAAAATCCATACAAATGAAGGTAGCCCAATTTAACACTTAAAAAAAACTCATTAACTCCTTCTGTCTATGCTATGGGAAAGAAAGAGAATGCTTAAAATGATAGAAATGGTTTGAGTTACCTCAAACTAGTGCTAGGTGCTAATTGATCGAAACTAAGGATCATATGTGCTTGGATTGCTAGTGGATACTTCCTTTGACTACTTCTTGTGTGGTTCCCTTGATGTTACAACCTTCTTGTGGGCCATGGATTCTGAAAAAAATTCACATATTGCTATTGTAGATGAAGCCCTGGTCATCTCCCCTTCATCATCTTATGTTTGGATGAAAGAAATTGAGGGTTTGGATTTATATAGATGTGCTTAATAAGGGTTCTTAATGAAAAGATCTCCTTTGAAAGATAGATGCCTTGTTCATGACTAAAAACTACAAGTAGACATCTTCTTTACAAAGTAGACATCTCATCCGCAACGAACTAAAACTCAAGTAGATGTCTACTTTAAGAGGTAGATGTCTTTTAGGAGATGTCTCTTATGATATGTAGATGTCTCATAAGAGACATCTTCAGGAAGACATCCTAGCAAGATGAGGTTTAGTAAGATGGGGTTTAAGAATTGTGGCCAAGGATTATAGTCTTAAGATATATACATAATGAATCAAAGAGTTACCTTTACTTACCTTTCTTGCTGAAGAGAATAAAGATGCCTAGTAAGCTTGAGAATGAGATTCCTCTTTTGAGGTTTCTCTTCTCACACAAACTTCTTTGATTTCCAAGGCTTGGCTCTATTTCACAGAGTTTTTGGAGAGAGTCTTCTCATTCTCATGTTCCTTTCTTTTGATTCTTCATACTTTCTTAACTTCCTTGTCCTTTTGAGTTGTCCATGTTTTCTTATGGTTCTACATAATTTTCTTTCTAGACACATTTGGGTAAGACCAAGGAGTATTATGATATAACCACGTGTTTATATGATAATATTTCAGATTGTAATTCCATTGCTTATGTCCAAACTTGTTACACTAATAACATCTAATCTTTCTATTATGATTAGAGTAATCAAACCTTGGAGCTGTTCGTGGTTGGGATGGGATATTTATTGATACTTCAATCTTTGGAGAAGTCTTTTTTTTTGGATGAAGTTTATGAATATGCTTCTTCTTGTGAAAAACACCCTAGTCTACTTTTATCATATGGAATTCTTCCTTGGCTAAGAACCATCCAAAGAAACTCTTTTCCTTTGACCAACCTTTCATTTACAAGTTTGGCATCTACAAGTTCTTTCTTACTCTGCTCATAAGACTTGTTTGTTTTTTATTCTCAGCCTGTATGTCTAAGATTTCTTTTGTATGATCTAAAATATTTATATTCAATGAATAAATATCTTGATCCTTGATTTTTAGTTGTTTATTCAACTTTTTGCAAATATTTTGAAAAGATAAAAGTTCATTACACAAAAGACCATACCTTTCTTCATCATTTTCAAATTCATCATCTAAGAGGCTAACATATCATCTATAAAAGCCATGCAAATGAGATATGAATCTTTTGTGGCCTCATCCAACGCTTCTTCACTTTTTTCTTCATCATCCCAACTTGAGTAGAATTTGGTCTTTTATGCATACATATCACTTTTTTCCTTTCATTGCAACCTACCATTAGAAGGATATTCGAATATCACATGGCCTCTTCCACCACATACCCAACATTTTATTGAAGAAGAATCAAAATGAGAACTTAAAATTTTTTTACCTCTTTTCTTACCTTTGAATTAATTGGATCCTTTTTGATTGGAGCTCTTACTTCCTTTTACCATAAGCCTTTGCAGCCTTCTTGACAAAAGTGTTATTTCTTCTTTATTGTTTACTTGTTCACCTAGTTCCTTTTTATTGGATGTCAATTTCAAGGTAATGGACTTTTCTTTTGTTGATCTTTCTCTTATGAGATTCATTTCATAAGCTATAAGATCACTTTGAAGCTCTTCAAATTTTAAAATTGAAAAATCTCTAATCTCTTCCATAATTCTGTCCTTAGGTTTAAATTTTGGTTGTAGTGTCCTAATCATTTTTATTATTACATCACTTTCAAGCAAGTCCTTATTTGTACCCCTAATTGCCACAATAAGATCATTTGACCTAGAGAAATAATCTTTTATCTTTTCACCTTCTCTCATTCTAAGCTTATCATACTCACTTTGCAAAACTAAAAGTGTAAATTGCTTAACTATCAATGTTCCCTCATAGGTAGCTTCTAAATTTTTTCAAATTTCTTTAGTAGTTTTACATCTAGCTACTCTATTAAATTCAGATTTATTCAATGCACAATATAAACAATTTTTTTCTTTAGAATCATGCATAAACTTATCTATTTCTTCTTTTGTCCACTTGCTCTGGGGCTTGATGGACTTTGTTGCACTATTGACAAGTAGTGTATAGCCTTCAAGGATGGACTTCATACTTCAAACTCCATAGACTAGAAGAAGACTTGCATCCTTTCTTTTCAATAGGAAAAGTTGAACCCATCAAACATTGATGCCTTTGTATAGGATGTCTCATCCATAGTTCACTCTTAAAAGTTAACATCGACTGAAAGAGTGTTGGACTCTGATACCACTTGAGTATTGAGAACCTAGAAGGAAGGTTGAATAAGTTCCTCAAAACAAAAATTGATCAACCATAAAAATCACACCTAAATTTTACATGGTTCTCCAACTTGGGTACATCCACACTTGGAAGGTAGAATCCTTTTACACCCTTGGACTTTATTTCTCAAAAATGTGGTTTGAAGGGTACCATACCCTATACAAGCTCTAAGCTCCACACTAGAGTGTTTCATCATAGTGAAACCACCCAACCCCATAGGGCCCTGATAGGCTCAAAATCTAATTTTAAGGATCCCACAATCTTGACAAAATTGATCTCTACTCTAAAGTGTTTTGATGCTACACAAACTCTAAATCCCATAAGATCCCAACAAGCTCAATGATGATGCCTACTCACAAAAAGCACATCAACCCCATAGGACTACAAGAAATAAAGAAATAAAGACACAAAGAAAGAGTGTAACTTAAATTACAAGTCTTTATACTTTGAAACATAGTTCTAAAAACAATCAAGCAAATAATGTGACAAATAAAGTACACAAGTAAAATAGCATAGAATATACAATGATAACTTTAATGTTAACAATGATTTCATAATACTCAAGAATTTAAAGTTTTCTTATAGCATAGGAGTTTATAAAAATACCTCAAAATTTGTGTAAAGGATACATAATGACTAGTGTAGATTTCTCTTTCAAATTTGGGACATCTACCTAAGATTTTCCTCGATTCTAGAGAGATTTTTCTTTCTAAAATGGTAAATCTCTAGGGAGATATCTTATTTTTGAAAGAGACGTCTCCTAATTTTTGGAGACATCTTCTTGTGAAAGACTTATTTTTGGCCACAATGTTTTCTATTCATTGGAGAAGTCTTCTCAACATTTAAGCTTTCGTTCCAAAGGCTTTTTCTCATTAATTTGGCTTTCCCTCAATCCCTAGAGTATCTTAATTTCACTTGTAGTCTTCATACTTATCCCTGCTCTCATTTTTCCTATGAAGTGCCATGCTTCTTTGAGTCCTTATTCATGACTTGTAAATACAACATCCACAACAAACATCCTTTTTCTTCATTTTCCTTAGGTCTTGACATACCAAAAGGTCAACAAGACTCCTCTAATACATTTGACAAAATTTTCCTCTATAGTTCTCTCTCTCAGATGATAGCTCAACAATAAATGGATAATGAAAAAGAATAACTTTTATGATTATAAGATTGGGTAGGGTTTAGTTGTCAAGTAAATGTAACTACAACCAAAATCAAAAATAGTATTTTCTTAATTCTAAATTTTCTAAAATTAAGATAAATATTTTATCTTCTTCTCATTTCTATTTCCAAAAATAGATCTATGTTAATTTATTAGAAACTTACATGAAAGATATTTGGGATTTAATCTCCATAAGCTTTAAGGTTCATATGTTGTAGAGAGTAATACTAAGCTATATCTAGGAACTAGAAACTAGAAACTAGAAATTTTTATTACATCTAGGAAATCACAAAGGATTTTTTGGATGGTAACAAAGCCTTAACAATTTTTTTAAAAAATTTAAAAATATCATTGATGTAATGCCCTAAGAAAATAGGATCAATTTGAAAGAAAATAATCAGTAGATTACAATTAGTATTATCATTCATTCAAATGTGAGTCAAAGATGGGCAAACTAAAAAGATGTGTTTTTCATTCTCTAAGCTTTTTGCATAGTTTGTAAATATGCTATTTTCTAGGTAAATTGATCCAATGACCTATCTCAACAAGGAGGTGTAAGCTCATTCTTACTTTAGCAATTTGATTCCTTAAATGGATAGAAATAGCTAAGAGTGGATACTTTTAATTAATGGGTAATAAACCTCCTCTAATGAAATGCAAGTAAAAATAGTTCTTTCCTAACATGTTCAACCAAACTTCAGCCAAGACCTTTTTTTATAATCTTCCAAAATAGCCTTTTGTTTAAAGGAAGATCCTCCATTATAATATTCTATAACTAAAGTTATCATTTTCCTTGATGCAACCATTCATTTTCTTGCATAGCATTCATTATCCCCTTAGCATGATTGTCTTTCTTCATGTGACTTAACTTTTAATTATAAATAATAAATTTACAAATGGCTTTAACTTCAAGAGAAAGAAAATATACTTCTAGAAGTGATATATCATAATAGGTCTATATTTCCACTTGAAATTCAAATATGAGAAGCTATTTTTCAACATGCTCTAATTTCTTTTTAAATGCTATATTTCAAATACATACTTATTCTAATTTTTTGACCCATAATCAAATAAGCTAGAAATTCTAATAATAATCAAATAAGAAAGCACAATGAAGCATATGTCCTCCATATGCTTGATGTAGAATGCCATGTGCCTTGACTATTCCAATCCATGATGCCTAACTAACATAATCCCAACAAAGTTAATGCAGATATGCATATTGGCAGCATTTTATAGCCTAATGTGTGTTTTCCTCATATTTTTTTTATTTTCCATGTCACTGTAAGAATTAGGTTTATTTTTCATGTTTTAGTATGAGTCATGTAATACAGATCTTTATCTCCATGTAATGTGTCACATGACACAATTTTGTATTTCAAAAGAGAAGGAAGAAAAAATCATATGAAGTTAAAGTATGGATCCTCATTACCACATGCCAAGCATCTCACTCATGAAAACAATCAAAGCATAATGTGTCCCCCATCCATATGTTGGAACCACATGAAAGACATAGGTGTCAAATTATAGAAAAACATGTCTTGTTGATGGATCAAAGGTTATTTACCTCTAAAATGGAGGCTAAAGGAGTGTGAAGATCCTTAGAGGATCCATGCCATTACAACCAGCATGAAAGAACTACATTGGCCCTAATTTCGTATGTACTTTGTCACAAGGATATGTAGGATTGTGGAGGAGATTTTGCTTTGATGCTTAGGTCACAATCCTTTTCTTTCAGAGTGGGGATTAGGGCTAGATACTTTAGAGTAGAAATGTATCTTAGCTCTTCTAGGAGAATGATCTCTATTATTATTATGTGTGCATGTTGTGATCATCTATTTATGTGTGTGTCATGTTGGTCATGCTACATAAATCATTTTATGTGGCATACTCAATACACTCCTATCACATGGACTAATGGGTGATGTGCACTTATTTTTATGATGCATGTCTTATGACTATTGATGGATAATCTATCTTGGGTGCACTTTGGAACATCTACCTAAGTTTGGACTCAAGGATGATGCCAAATCATTCTTGGCTAGAGTACTATTATTATACTTGATATTAGAGTCATGGTTTAAGATTTGAGGTTTGTGGTAATTCTAGGTACATGATTCATGATTGTGATTCATTGTTCATGACTCATGTGCTACCATGAGATATAAAAAGAAGAGAAAATAGAGCTAAAATCTTGGCAATACTTCTCTTGAACCAGATCCTCATAATGCACTAGTTGGAGATGGAACTTAGAGTAATCATGTGCACAAGGAGGTGTGCAATGATGCAAATGTATATTAGGATGTATAAAAAATTGAGTATGCTAAGATAAATTATGAGAGGAATATTGATGAATCCCAAAAAAAAAGATACAAGACTTGTGGCACCATTTATTACAAGTAGACAACATCATCCTACATAGTCTACTTCCAGTAGAGAAAGCATGTATGATTTAAGAACTAGTTGATTTGATTGAAGCTCCTTTCCTTCTAGAGTTAGACTCTAGAGAAATAAACAAGCTCATCCTAACTCAAAAATTTACATTAAGAAACCAAGTGAAGTAACTTGGAGATGTTATTGATGATCTTTAACTTACCAATCAAGAGCTATGATGATTATTAGAAACTCAGTAGGACTTGTATGAATAAGATTAAGGCCTTGGAAGAGAAATTAGATTATGAGATTAGGGTCTTAAAAGACCAACCAACTATGTAAGCAAGGGCACTGGCATTAAATCTAAGTTAATCAATATCTATGTTTTGAGCAAAGAAACCAAAAATCTATGAGGATAGGGATGATGTTGTGGTAAATGAATTTCTATTTGGGAAAAAGGAGTTCCTAGAGATGTATGAATGTACAACAGAAAGACAATCTTGTGTTGCTACCAAATTCTTGGATGAAATAGCAAAAACCTAGGGACTTGGTATCTTTCAAGAATAAAAGGCTAGAATAGGTAGGCCCATCAGAACATGGGATCATTTTAAGAAATCTTTCATTGAGAACTTCCATCTAAGCACTTTCATTAACAAAATCCTAGGTGAAACTAAAGGAGATTTGGCATACAAGATATCTAGAGGATTATATTTAGGAATACCAAAATATCATCATAAAAATTGTAAAAATTAGTGAGGATGAAACTCCAAACTATTTCGTAATGGTCTCAAGCCTTGGATCCAACATGACCTCAAAACTCAAAAAATCATAGGATTTAGGAAGGTCATCCAAGTTGTTGGTAGTTTAGCCAATTACAAGGTGAGAAACAAGGATAAAAGTTTAGTCAAGCAACTACTAAAGAGCAAGAAAGAGAGTAATGAATCTTGGAGAGGAGATGAATAGGTGAATTCTAATGGATTTAGAGGCTTTTATGTTGATCTAGATCCAAGTCAATAAAAATTATCCTAGGAGTGTCATAAGTATCAAGCTTTTTAAGAAGACTAGGAGTCATGGAACAAATGACTATGTTTTGGAGGGTTCTCTTAATATCCTCTGACACATCCATGTTTAAAATGCTACATCTATGGTGAAGGGTGTTATTCTTGAAAATGCTCTTAAAATCTTCAAGGTAGAAGTCGTGGCAATAGACTAGATGAGATTCATAGGTTGAATGCAATTCAGCATCAGTCTCATGATCCATTGATTATTTCTAATGGGGATGACCAATAGCAAGATATGAGACTTTTAAACTTCTTCTAGTAGGTAAATGAGGGCCTAGTCAACTTCGCATAAGGTGGAGGATTGGATGATCAAACAAGGTAGCAAGTGTCAAGAGGATCAGAATGTGGTTAGCCTAGTGTGACCACTTCCTTCATGAATTGATTCTAGATAGAGAAGAAAAAAAAGCATGCTCATGTGAGTGTGTGATGGAAGAGGAAGATTGTTGAATTACATGTTCTTGACGGTGACTCTAGAATAATTGTATATGTTCTTAATTATGTCTCTAAGAAAGGGCCATGGATATCTAACTATGTCTTCCAAAAAGAAGTATAGAATTATAACTATGTCTCCAAGCAAGAAGCATAGAATTTTGACTATGTCTTTGAATAGAAAGCACAAGATTATGACTATGTCTTCAAGTAAGAAGCATAGGATTTTGACTACATATTCAAGCAAGAAGTGTAGGATTGTGATTATGTCTTCAAGAAGAAAGCCAAAGATTGTAATATGTCTTTGAGTAGGAAGCATAGGATTATGACTATGTCTTTAAGTAGGAAGCATAGCATTATGACTACATCTTTTAGTAGGAAGCATAGGATTTAGACTATGTCTATGACTAGGAAGCATAAGATTAAGATGGAGAAATGAGTGCCTTCAGAAGACTACAACTCTATATCACTGCAAGTGTAGGAAGATGGTTCACATTTTAAGTGAGTTTCACTCTAGGTAGAAAGGTTGGTATAGTTTGCATAAAAAAGGATAAGCCTTTTCTTCCTTAACTTGGGTTGAGTAAGCATCTCTTAAGTATTAGTTGAATATCAAGTTGAGTTCAACATTCATGCTTTATGGTGGATTACCCTAGTTATTGAACCTGCTTATCTACGATTTTCAAATGGATTTTGAGCTATTCAATACCCTCCATTATGCTCTTCATATTTAAAGGAACGTATGATAAAGACTTAAGCTCTAAGGCTATTTCCTCTATCAAGTAGAGGAGAGTCTAGGAAAATATTCCTTATTGATGGATCAAAGATTGTTTCCCTCTAGAACAGGGCTAGAGAAATGTGGAAATCCTCATGAGTTTCATGTTATCACAACCATCATGAAAAAATTGCATTGGCCTTAATTCCTTATGTACTCCATCACAAGGATATGTAGGCTTTAATTTGTGGACCACAAGGATATGCATTTGCCTTAATTCCTTTTGGAGTAGCTTTGGCTTTAATTTGTGGACCACCATCCTTCTCTTCAAGAGCTAGCCTTAGGGATAAATACGTTACAGTAGAAATGTATCTTTTCTTTTCTAGAAGAATGATGTCTCTTGTTATTGCATGTACATGTTGTGATCATATGTGTATGTGTTATGTTGATCATGTTGCATAAATGATTTCATGTGATGTACTTGATATATTACTAACCCATGAACTAATGGAGAATGTGCACATATGTTGTGCATGTAGGTACTATAACTATCCAGGGATGGTCCATCTTGAGTTTGCTTAAGGACTGGCTACTTTTAGACTCAAGGATGATGCAAAAAGATGCTTTGCCAAAGTAGTTGCACTAATAAAAAGGACACATAAAACAAGATCATCAATTTTATAGTACCAAGAAAGTTATTCATGATACTAGTTTACAAATCCTAATTCTACTACATTTAGGTTCTTTGAAATTTACATCTCATTCTATAGTAAATCTTATACTGCCAACCCACATTCTAGGCTAAAAATGTGAGACATCAGATGCATTTGCAAGTGAGGACAAAATGAAAGAGGATAATATTCTAGTCAATAAATGTGACAATAAAGAATAAAAATACAATTTGTGGAAAGTATGATGAAGTGGAAACATAATACACAATGCATAGAAGATGATAGAAAAATGAGAGCAACATCTATGAAATGGCAAAGCAAACCAAAACATAGTGACCTCTTAGGATCTCATGGTGAAGAATATATGAGTCAAGGCTCAATAATAGGAAGAGGGCACTTATTCACAAATAAAAATATAATTTGTAATTCTATTTGTTTTCAACTTAAATATTATAGTTTCAATCTTAAGTATCTAGTGGATAAGGAACTAGAAAAATGCAACTTTTTAGTTTTCATGTTTACTAATAATTAACTCTATTTTCTATTAAATAAAAAATAGATAATTAGCAAGAAACCCATGCACCATGTATAATGTTCCCTTAAAAATTTTTTTTTGCATTATTTCAACTATTACACCTTTAAAGTGAAATCCCAAAATAACTCAAAAAATAACTAAACAGGTGCATTTATTATGCCTAGGTAGAATCCCATAATTCATCTCACAAAACCTTACTAAAACCAAATAAATGTTTTCTTCCAAGAAGTAGAATCTATGGATTTAGCATCCACTATGTCTCATGTTACCAAACATACCCTAAAAGAACACGAATTACTCACTAAATTTCATCAAAAGTCTCTTTTTAACTGGCACACTATTACAGATGATAGCCCAACAATTCTATTCTACTGCCATGATACATTGAACACAACAATAATGGAAAAAAAGTTGAAGAAATATCTATAGCAAAATTCCAAGAGGCTTGCAAAGTTAAACAAATAAGTTCAAGAAGTTGTCTATACTATTCTTCACATCCTCTTTCAAAATTTTTTGTTGCATTCAATCATAGAAAATACTAGGACACCAAAACAAAAATAACAATTGTAAAAATGGGTATAAATTTACATACCTTGCCCATCATTGCTAGTAACACCAACATATTCTATTATTTACTATGGTCAGTGACAAAGGCACTGTCATACTCTATGTACTTTCCTCCTTTGTGATTAGCTGCAAATGAAACAAGATTCAAAATGTGTCATTTTCTTTACAACAACCCTATTTTTATTTTTTCACTTTCACGTGTGATGAGAGCTTCTATGTGTCACATCCAGCTCATAGTTTAAAATTCTAAAATGCATATCACATGAAATACTATGAACCATAGTTCAACAATTTTTTGCGTGTCAAGGCCTCGCACTATCAAGAGAAGGTTATTGTAATTTATCAAATAATTAATCCAAGTTACATGGGATCACGGTAGTTCTATGTGAAAATCATGTGACTCCCAGTTAATATGCATCTAATTATGGCTAATGCCACTCACATACATAGTCATAGTTACAATATATTGTCACATAGTTTGCGAGTGTTAAGGACTTGCATTGTCAAGACAAGGTTTCTATATTTTGTTAAAAAAAATTAATGTAAGTTGCATGGGATCACAATAGTACAATGCAAGCATCATGAGGCTCATAGTTAATGTGGATTTTATTGCTAACATATGTCATTCACATACATAGTCATAGTTAAAATATACTACAAAATGCATGATGTCGTAGTATTGGAATGTGAATAGCATGTGACTTAGAGTCACTATGAAATTTATTACAACCTTATGCTTCTTGTAGATGCTATCACAATTAAAATATTCTATAGTACGCATGAATTTGCAATTCTAAATTAAGTTAAACTAAACCAAAAATGTGTAGATTGGGATGCAAAAAGAGATTAAAGCTTCTTTAAATCATTTTTACAGTTATAATTATTATTCAATTGATTAAGAACTTATAACCAAAGAACATAATAGAGCTACCACAAGGGATAACATGATTGGGGATAAAATTTGTAGAATCTAAGAGATAAATATTGGCTTCAAAGCATGACCCATGTAAATTATCTTTCCTGCTAACATAGAGAGAATTATGTACTCTAAGTAAGCCTAAAGGTAGCCAACATCATAAACTTATCTCCTTCATGAAACCTAGGCATTCCACTACATTAAATTTGAAAGTGAGGGAGATGACTTCCAATTGTAACCTTGGCTATCTTCATTACATTCTAGAAATAAAAAATAAGAAATGTTAAATTGTTACACTTATTAATCATAAATTAGATTTTCAAAATCATGTCATTAGATCTAAATTGCATCTCTAACTTATATAAATAGTTTTCTATGGAACTTTGGAGGAGAAAGCTTTTGTTGTTAATTTTTAGTATGGTTATCCCAACTCAATAATTTTTTGTTACTTATTGAATCATTTTCATTTTTTGAGAACAAAATATTAGACTAAATCTACTTAACATATTTTCGAGTTTAGAAAAACACTCTCTATCTATGGGCATATTCTTTGTAAAATTTTTGAATGCCTCCTTTAATTTTGGTATTTTTTTTGTCTAGCTTGCATATGCATTATCCTAAAATACTTCCAATTGCTCATCTAATTTTTGAAAATCCTATTTGTTATTCTCATGGGAAGACACTATAGTGCTCTATATCCTATTACTATTTGATTTCCTTGTGGTTGATCCAAATGTCTCAAGTATCATCCCTAACTATGATGTCTCTTCAGAGCTTGGAAATTCATGAGGCATAAATGAATTTAGCCCAAAATGGATTCTTGAATCAAAATACTCATGTCTGAAGAAGAACTTTTATGCAATGGTATGTCCTTTGACTAATATTAAAATTTTCATTAAATTCTAGCAAAAATGATCAAGGTTGGACCATCTAGACTCATAGAAAATACTAAAATAAAATACCTTGAACATCTTGTACCAAGTGTCCCATTTCAAAGAATTTTGACTCCACACAAGATATTCATCTTCTTTATCCAAGAATTGTTTGCAATTGTCATCATAGATTTCAATAACCTTTTTCATGGCTTCTTATTAATTTTCCCATTGGTTCTATTTATTAGATATCCTATAGCTTTAAGTCTTTCATTGTTCTAGTAATATAGCTATACCTTTGTCAAAGCCCATATTAGTTAATCAATGAGATGGTATTTCCTATTTCTAATATCTCTAAAGAATTTTCCTTTTAAAAATCCATGATAGGACTCCACAACATTATTTGTGTGTTGTTGAGAATGTGGAATATCATGATAGTCTATTGCCCACATCCCTGAGAAATGAACATTTGAACCCATTCTAACAAAACAACAATGGAACATATAATCTAAATTTGTTAATATAGCAATTGAAACATCAAGTAAATATATACTTATGAAATTTATCTCCATTTACCCACTAGCTCTTTAGGTAACTTATGAAATGAGCATTCTTTTGATGCTCATTAACAAACTTGTTAATTTCCAGAACAACATCCATAGGAGTTTTGCATTCATTCATAATAAATTTTAAATGTGTCATCATTGCCTTTCTCATTGTCAAATCTCTAACCTTGATTTCCAAGTTCTTCCTCCATGTCCTTCAAACATGCCAAATGCATAGAAAAATACAACAACCAAATACAAACCTAAAGATTTTAGATAATGTTACATATTCAATTCTAATATCTCCATGTTTTGAACTCAACTTTAAAATAACACAATAAATTTTAGTGTTTTAACTATTACATGATTGTACTCATTTTAACTTTTGAATCATCTAGCATGAAAGCATTTATTGTCCATCATGGCTCTTAGGACTTGCATCTCCTCTTCAATTTAGAAAACCAAGTAGTGACATCCCTCTCTATACACCTACAGGAGATCACCCATGCTACAGGTAGTCCATTGTAGTATGAATTAAAAGCCATGACTATGTGAAGATGGAGCTATTTAGAAAAATACCATTTATATTAGAAAAATGAGCCAATTGCACTACAAAGTTTTCTTAATACATGGTTTCTAATAANAAACTATGTATTGACTGAGCATCTCTTTTATCTGAAATGGGATCAAGAAAGCCATGACAATAAGTTCTTGACATGTCAACATGATTCATTTCATTATATATAATGCATGCAACATGGACAATGCCATGCATAACGCAAACTATGAAATTACATTAATAACCAGTCTTTCCACCAATCTTGTTTCTTTTTCTTTCTTCCTTAGGTGCCACCCCTATGGTAACATTTGGGCCATATAAATAATGATAATTAATTCATGTATATGCATGGATATTAGACAGTACTCTGCTAATATGCATTATACAAAATATTTAATAAACATTGGTGAGGACATCAAAGATTCAAGAAAACCTACCATGTACGATAAGTGTAGTGGTTAATCAGAAGTAAGTTTCTTTTTCCATTTGTACTAGTTTTTCTTCCTATAGAAAAATTTGCAAGGAAACATTTCATTTCTCTATTTTCCTACAATGAAATTGTTCACTCTTTCTTTGTATATCCAAGCAAAGGCATCCTCATAGAAAGAGAACCATATTATTTCATTTTTTCAAAAAGGGCCAATTGGTGGATCTTGTATTTCTTATTTTCATGATGTTTCTTAGAAACTAGCATATTCTCACCTTCCTTTCATCTAAATGAAAAATTTTTTTGGTCACTAACTCAAACAATAATTCCAAAATCTCCAAACATGATAATTGACAAACATAACTTACGAAGTAAAATCAACATTTATATATACCTCAAAAATCAACATGAACCTTGTTTGTGATACTTCTCTTTTATTGGCCATAATGTTGCAATATAAAACTTGGGTTAGTAATTTCAATTCGTTTGCAGAATATATAATTCTTTCTAGCCAGTGCAACCCACTACATCATGCAACCTTTTGCAGTATATAAATATAACACTATAATGTATTGTAACTCGTAGCCACTCCATAGAGGATTCTAGAAGCCTACCATCTACTAAAAGCCTACATTCACTCTAGCTTCTAGTGGTAGGAAAGACTTCTAGTAGTGCTTTACAATAGACTACAAGAAACTACCAATAGCAGTCCTCTCGCATGCCCCTTCAAAACACATAGTTCTTCTGATGATTAGCAGATACTTAGAAATCGCAACTTGTAGTGAACAACCATGCTTTTGGAGTGCTTTTACCAAATACTATGAATAGGTGTGTTTAGTAGCCTCCTCATAGGGCTTCTGGAAGGCTACTAATCATTGGAAGCATGCATTCACCCTTGCATGGATGCTTTCAATGGCATGGAAGACTTCCAGTAATGTTTTACAATAGACTATGAGGGATTGCTAGTACATGTCCTCTTATAGGCACTACCAAAAAGCATGGTTCTTTTACAATTAGCAAATACTTGGAAAATGTAACTTCCAGTGAATAGATGCATCTCCAAAGCACTATTTCCAAACACTACTTGGGGATGCATTTAGTAGACTTCTTGCAAGGCTTCTAGAAGCCTACCAATCACTAGAAGCATGCATTTACCCTTGCATAGGTGCTTCTAGTGGCACAGAAGACATCCAATAGTGCTTTGCAATAGACTGCAAGGGACTACTAGTGGCAATCCTCTTGTAGGCCCCATCGAAATGTACAGTTCTTCCAATGATCAGCAAATACTAGAAAATCATAGCTTCTAGTGAAAAAATGTGCTTCTAAAACGTTTTTCTCCAAAGACTGCAAAGGGGTGCATCTAGCAGCTAGCCTGTAGGGGCTTTCAAAAACCTACCAACCACTAGAAGCACACATTCTCCCTTGCATAGATGTTTTCAATGGCATGGAATACTTCCAGCAATGTTTTTTAATAGACTACAAGGGACTGCTAGTGGTAGTCCACTCACATCCAATCATAGGACCCTCCAAAATGTGTAGTTCTTTTGGCAATCAGTAAATACTTGGAAATTGCAACTTCTAATGAACAAAAGCACTTTCGAAGAACTTTTTCTAAACACTATAAGAGGTGCATTTAGCAACCTCCCTATAGGGCTTTCAAAAGCCTACCAGCCACCAGAAGCATGCATTCACACTTGCATGAATGTTTCAGGTGGCACAAAAGACATCCAACAGTTCTCTACAATAGACTGTGAGGGACTACTAGTGGTAGTCCTATTCTAAATCCCACTACAACACATGGTTCTTTTGGCAATAAGCAAATACTTGGAAATCATAACTTTTAGTGAATAGATGCACTTCTAGAGCACTTTAACCAAACACTATGAGGGGATGTGTTTAGTAGCTAGCTTGTAGGGGCTTCCAAAAGCCTACCAACCATTGGAAGCTCACATTCTCCCTTGCATGGATGCTTCTAGTGGCATAGAAGTCTTTCAATAATGTTTTGCAATAGACTACTAGGGATTGCTAGTGGCATTTCACTTGTAGGCCCCTCCAAAACACACAGTTCTTCTGGTGATCAGTAAATACTTGGAAATTACAACTTTCAATGAATAAATGCACTTCTACAATTTTTTTTTCAAACACTATGGGAGGGGGGGGGGTGCATTTAGTAGCTGACCCACAAAGGCCTTTAAAGGTCCTATTTTTCTACATCCTGCAAATAATTGTAAGTGGCATCATCTTTGTGGTTTTTGTTACAAGGAAATGCGGCTAGCATTTCTTCATGTTTATTCATTTAGGATGTTATACCCATTATTGATGCATAAATTTTGGATGCACCAACACTGGGAGAAAAACTCATTTGAGGAGACTATTACCTAGGGCACCTCTCGTATGGGTATAAAAACTCAAGAATAGTCTCAGCTGGAGAGGGCTATGTGACATTTTAAAAAAAGGTAAATTAAACTAAAAATTTGAAGAGTTTAAATTGAATGACTATCTAGAATTTCAAGACTAAAATAAAATATAGTAACTAATAAATTGTAAACTTTTCCCTGATCTCTTATTGCTACTACTAATGGTGCCCACTGACTGCATACTACAATTGCCATTGCTGACTACTATCTATACATACACTACCTTCATTGTCACCACTATAGAGAGAAAGAGAGAGGAAGTGAGAGACTACTTACTATAGTTCATGTGAAATCTTACCATGTTCATTGCCATCATGCCATCATAGAGAGAGAAAGAGGAAGTAAGAGAGAAGAAGAGAGCACCCATCAACTAAGATGCACTCCACCCCTATGCTCTACACTACAGCTTTGCAGGCACCACTACTTTGCAACCAACCATTGCCATAATTGCCATGTGTCACATTCTATGATACTACACAAAACCACATGTTGTGCCTACTACCTAGCACCACATGCCATTCCTACTACCTATTGGTCAAACGTGCACATGTCTATCATGCCTATCATGCATCACTCGTAGCTGTTTTCATTCATGCAATGCAAACACACTAACTTGTATTGGCTATGGTTGTTGCCATGTTCCAAAGAGAGAGAGACAATAGTGAGAGAGAGGAAGAGAAAGATTGCCTACTATAGTTCACATAGGGCAACAATTGTAGTCCTTTAGAGCCTATTGTGCATGTTGCTGTCAAGCTACCATAGAGAGAGGGGTGATGAGAGAGAGTGAGAGAGCACCTATCGACTAATATGCACTTTACCCCTATGTTATGCACTACAACTTGGAAGGTGTCATTGCTTCACAACCAATCACTATCACAACTACCACAGGCCACATTTCATGGTACTATGTAGCACCATGTGTCATGCCTAGTGCCTAGTACCATATGTTGTTCCCGATGCCTACTACTCAAGCATGTGTACATCTACAATGCCTGTCAAGGATTGCTCATAGCTATCACCATTCGCATGATGCAAATGTGTTGAACTGCATTGGCTATGGCTCCTACCACATGCTAGAGAGAGATAGAGAGAAGGTGGTTGCTTGATGCATTCTATAGACATGTTTCCCACATGCAGCAGCTAGTGCCACTATTTGAAAGAAAAAAATAGAACCTAATGTGCTCATACACATCCACCACTACTGACTATCATTCACTACAGACCATTTAGTGATACCCTATTAGAGCAGAAGAAGGCCACCAAATCCATCTGCCTTGGTTCTCTATGTCCCATAGACCCTAATGCCCCCACCTATGCTTCTAATTTCTAATCCCTTTTATAGGCTGCAGCCCACCATGTCCATCATCAATGGCATCTGTTTCACCCACAATACATGTAACACCCCATGTTCTAACTTGTCATCCACATTCTAGCCTACCATCGTAGGGAGAGAGAGGGTTACCCACCAAAAGAGAGAATGATCCCACTGCCACAACTGTCATGTCATCCACTTTCCTTAGTCATTATGCAACTCATCTCCATGTCTACCACCTTTATAGCCATGTCTCTATCACATGCTTGTTGCAACTGATGTTTTCTAGGTAACTCTTGAACCATCTCCCCACGTAATGCCTACCACAAATGATTCATGTCTTGCTATCGATTACTACAAAAAAAAAAAAAAAAAACAAAGCTAACTATCAATTCATTTCTAGACATCAAAGAAATTTTTCTTAGCTAATAGATTAGATGATCAAAAATAGGTGGAAGAGGTATTTTAACTATAAAAATCACGTGACAAGGATCTTAGTTTGAATAATGTATGAGAAACTAAATCCAAAAATGGTTTTTTTTAATAAATTAGGTATTTAGTAAATTAATATTTAGAGAGACCAACACACCATGATGCAATGCAGGTGCCAACCCAATATTACAAATGTTATTACAAAGAATAGCACAACCACATAACTACTAGAAATAGAAAAATGCATATGGCACCCTAGGATTGTTAAATATTGTTTACAAAGAATAAGGTAATGCTATTGTTGAGTTATTTTTTTCTTAGAGTCATTTTTAGGTCAAGAAATTCTTAATTCAATTGAGATATTGCAATGGTCTATAATTCTTTGAATGTATGTATTGAATTGATAGAATGCTAATTGTAGATATCAATCTCATTCTCTTTTTTGCCACAATCAATAGTTTGTTGAAGATTGAGGTTGTTGATCATGGTGTTGTGCCTATCATGGGTGAGATTGATATTAATACTTAGCCCCAAAAATTTAATTGCATGCAAGTGCAATGATAACAAGACCATAGAAATTTTAAAGGAGATGTAATAAAAAACATCACAAAATGGACAAATTGAAATTTAAAAGTAAACTATACTAATCTAAACATGATTAAAAATAACCATATAATCAAAAGAGAACTAGATGTGGGCCAACCTCATCACATCATCTTATTAATCCAAATATATAATTTATTATTTTAATTACATATATGTATATATATAATTAAGATTTCATTCCCAATCTTCTCACAAGGTAAAAGTAAAAAGTAGGTGAACTACTTTGAGCCCAATACCTATGCTAAACTTAATGAGGAGGAAAAGCTCATGTTAGATCATGGATAGCCACAACTTTTGGATATTTTCTTGGGATTTTTTATTTTTGCATGGGAATGGGTGAAAATGGATTATTTGCTTTTCTTTTTTCTTTTTTCTTTTTAATTTTGAAAAAATAGATTCAAAAATGGAAAATGAGGTTAGGATAAGAATTACTACCAGACCCCATCACACTCAAGAACTTATTACACTATTAATGAACATGGTTCTCATTATTATTATTATTATTATTAAGAAAACTTTTCTCATGGTATACTTCATTCTTGAGTTAGGAATTCCAAGAGGAGTTTGGCCAATTAGTTACACTACCAAAGCACATAGTCCATTTGGAACTTTGCCCTTGGTGCAATTCAACCCTCATGTATGTGCCTTTAATTATAATTTAATGGCATCATAGTAGGTTTCCTAGGTGGCTAAGGGTTCTCAGGTGAAGATGAACACACTTTACCCTATTGATCATAGGGTAGCCATGGATCATCACACTTGAGGGCTAGGGCTTAGGAGAGGGAAAATGGAATTTTCCAAGGTCACCTAGTAATTGCAAACAACCATTCTCCAATGTGACATATCATACATTCACATGATCATGATGATAACATGATAAGTTGGCATAAATCCTATCCTCCATAATCAAACATAACCAATTTAACTAACACTTTGAAAAAGGTTGGGAAGAATCATAGCATTATTAGAACATATAATATGAAGGAGGTTATAATACCGAGATATATCATATAAAGCATTACTAACATTATTTTTCAATAGTTTTTTGATGACCCAATGTCTAGTAACTCAAACAACCATAATGATTATTAAAATCATATGAAAAGAAAGAATCAAACCAATATGCTAAAAAATAAATGATGGAAATGCAAATAAAGTATGGAAATGCAACCATATACAAATGAAATGCATGGTGAAGGGGAAGAAAACATGCAACTAAGAACCTACCAAATGTCCACATGGGGCACCTAAGTAGAAATGCTTCAAATGAAATGCATTCAAATCCCTATGTAACTTATGTCCTTGCATGTCAATAATTTTGTACACATTGGGGCCAATGACATCTATAACTTCAAATAGGCCTAACAACATAGGAGAGAACTTACTCCAAAGACTTATTCCACCAAATGCTCTACCTATTTTTAGGACTTAATCTTCTATTTTTAAGACATTACCTACATATTTCTTGTTAAGCCATCATTTAACAATTTTAAGATTGCAAAAGTTAAGATATAATCTTAATTTCCTCATTCATTTTCTATCAAGCAGTAAATTTGATGCCCAAATTGAATGTTTTATAAGATGGATAATTTTAGATTGAATCTCAAGTCTAACAAGTCTAGGTCTTGGTAAGTCATCAAATACAGCTTCCCTAGGAACGTGTTTCATGGATGTGTCATCAAAATTTGGCACACCTTCTAATGTTTTGATGGTTGGAATCTCATTTATATCTTTGTCCTTCCTTAAAGGTCCTAGGTCATTTAGAAGAAATCCATCATGTTGTTGATAAGGCAAGGCATCTTCATAGATTTCTTCACCTTCTCTAGAAGTTTGATAGGGTTAGGTGGAATCTGTATGAGAGATAGGATTTTTTTTTGTAATTTCACTTACATGGTCATTTATAACATGTTTGACATCCTCATTTTTCAATAACTCCAATGTAAACATTAGTGTTTTGATTCTCCAAAGATTAATTTTGCTAATCAAAAGTCATTACAACTTGCTTATAAAAGGGTTCTCTAGCTATAATCATATATTTATATTTTCCTTTGATAGGGATTAATAGTTCTAAGAAATCTAACCTAATGAAGCCCCCAAACTTGGCTTCAAAAGTCCTAGATAACAACACATCATAAGTGGGTGACATGTCAACTATTGAGATATCCATGTAACATGTAGATATATGGTATTGTTTAAGTTGCACTTTCACTCCTTTTAGTGACCCTACTATAGGTACATTAGACCCGTCAAGTTGTATTACACTTTTCATTTGTAGTTATCATTTATGCTCCTAAAGTCTTACATACCTCAAGTGGCATGACACTAATAGTTGCAATGGAATCCATCAAACAATTGTGGACATTCTTTTCTAAAATAATCAAAGTAATCAGGAAAGGAGGTTGATCTTTCTTGCTTGACATGGAGTTTTTTGCATTCTATACTGATAATACATTAAGACTTTCTATGAAGTGAACTTGCCTTTCGGGGATTGGGGATTTTCTTTTTTTAGGCATATGAACTATATTCTAAATCAACTCTTTCATTTCATTAAAGTGTAGAAAATCATACATTGAAATGTTGGCTTTAATTCTTTTTAAATCCTCAACTAGATCATAAGTCTTATGTTCATCTTTGACTTCTTGTTGAGGTAGAGTTCTTCTAAGTATAGAAGGAGGATTTGTTCATTGTGAAGCATTTGTTTGGGATGACCCAGTTGAGTTGTTTTGATTAGGAGCTCTTCTATTTGGAGGAGTATACAGATCATTCCTAGTTTGTTGTTTTGTGGTGTTCACAATGTCACTAAGTCTACGATAGTAAGAATTATGTGGGTTGCGATCGCTTACCATAACTTGTTCTAATGAGAAAACCTTTTTTTTTTTATTTTATGAGGCACATTAAAGACCATAATAGGGGATTTTCCATTTTGTTGACTTTAGGCATTGTCACCATATAGTGCTAAAAATTGAGGACAAGTCCTCTTGGAATGTTACCTTATATTATGGAGGTGATAATACTCATCATTGATTGATGAACTTGGCTTGTCAGATTATATAGGAACCTTGTTGTTGTTTCACTTTAATTCAACTACTTCATTGGAAAGTTTTTGTAGTGAAGTTAACATCTAGGTCATTTGGTTTTTATGTTTGAGTTGGAGGTTCAATAGGATTAGATATCCCGTTTGGGTTTATGATAGATTGAATTAAGGCCTTCGATTGGTCATCATTTAGACTAGTGTTAGATGGAAAGAATGAAGAAGATGTGAGACCTTGAAAATAACTATTTTTAGGTTGGGTCATTTGAAGGGAAATAAGAGTTTAGAGCATAGTATTGGTCATTGGGAAAGTTGGTAAAGGGTTAGATTACATAGGATTACTAACACGCATCATCCCAAATTGGGTTTGTATACTATTCATGAGGGTAATTTGTTCTAACTTGACAACTTTAGACATTGCTTCATATATTTCTATTATGTTGGGATTAGATTTGATGGCATAGGTAAAGAATGGGTCAATGGTGGACAAGTAAAACTTGAGGATGCCATCAAGTTGCAAACGCATCTCATTTGGCACATAGGCAAGTTGGTGAAAGAATCTTAGGTTGTAATCCCAAATATTTTCCCTAGGTATTTTCCTCAAGCTTGTGAAATTTCTTGATGCTATGGCCAAGCTAGTGAACTTGTCGAATTGAAGCAAGAACTTATTTTTGAATTCTTGCCATGAGCTAATGGAGGCATTAGGGAGCATAAAAAACCATTGGATGGCTTTGCTCCTAAAAGTTGTCATAAATACCCTACATTTTATGTTGTTTTGTATAATGTTATAGATCCCTAGTAAGGTTTCGAAACATTGTATATGTTGGCAGGCATCACTAGTAGGGATTGTGAAGTCATAGAACAAGTTTATGTTTTGGAGTGATTTTGGGATGTTATGATAATTAACAAAGTTAAAGAGCTTGCTTACTAAGGGATTCAGGGGTTGATTGGCTACCATCATAGTTCGAGTTCTCCTAAAAATAAAACTTGGGAAATGTGAAGCTCTTTGTTTCCTTAATATAAAGTGACATGTAGTTGGTCCACTAAGGGCATAGGAGAGTTTTCTCATAAAATGAAAAATTACAGAATATAAATGTTAAACTAAAACTATAAAATTAAGTAAAAGGAAAAGAAATATTGCAATACTAATTTTTTTGATAAAAACACTAAAATATGGTATTTTAAAAAAATATTTTTTTATTTAAAAGAAAAATAAATGTATGAAATTGCAATACTTATAAAATTTTAAAGGAAAATAATAAAATGAAAAATTTCAAAAAAATAAATTTAAAATTAAATAATTAAATAAAATCACCTCACCCAAGTTAGGATTTAGGTAAGGACCACCAAAACATAGATCTAAAAATAAAATGTGGGGCTAGGAAAAAAGGGTTTCAAGGAAAATGAAAATTTTTAAGAAAGAGAAAATGTTAATTTTTTTTTTAAAAAAGGAAAAAAATAAAGGGTTTGGAGATAAAGGTTTACAAGAAAGGGAAATAAAATTTAAAGGAACAAAAATTTTGAGACAAGAACAAAACAAGGAAAATGAAATTTTTTGAAAATAAAAATAGGAATCAAAAAAGGATAGAAAATTGATAATTTTTTGAAAATGGAAAACAATGGTCAAAGAAAAATAGGCTCTACTTCTAGTGCCAAAAATGTGTTGATGCATAAATTTTAGATGCACCAACACTAGGAGAAAAATTTGTTTAAGAAGACTATTGCCTAGGATGCCTCCCATATGGGTACAGAAACCTAAGAATAGTCTTAGTAGGAGAGGGCTATGTGACATTCCAGAAAAAGGTAAATTAAACTGAAAATCAAGAGAGTTTAAATTGAATGATTGTCTTGAATTTCAAGAGTTAAATAAAATACAATAACTAATAAATTGTAAACTTCTCCCTAATCTCCTACTGCCACTGCCAGTGGTGTCCACTAACTACCTACCATAGTTACCGCTGCTGACTGCTATCTGTACATATAGTGCCTGCAACACTGCCACCATAGAGAGAGAGAGAGAGGAAGTGAGAGAGTGGAAGAGAGAGACTGCTTACTATAGTTTGCATAGGGTAGTAACTGCTGTCATTTAGAGCCTACCACATGCACCGTGATGAGTGGCAAGATACCCCTACACTCAACCATACGAATACGAGCATTACACACGTGATCCGCTTGAACTTTGCAGATGGACTAGTTGTGGCATCTAGATAGTTAGCCTTAGGTCGCAGTTCATTATCTTCCCACATGGACTAGTATTAGCTTTTTCATGTATGTTTTAGTCCAAAGTGAGGTGTATGATGTGGTTTCTAATCTAATGCTACTCCTGAAGGCAATGGAAAGTAATATTCACTAATCTAGGAGAGAGAGGTGAGAGAATATAAACTAGCCTAAGTGCGATGAGCATCCATTCCTTGATTATCCATACACATCTTGAACTTCATGCATGACTACTACTGGGATTACCAAGCATAGATCCTAGGTACGCTACTAGGTTACCAAGTAGTCACACTTAAATGCTCGTAATCAAGTCGTACTCATTCCATGTTTTAACATGAGTTTAACGATGACAGAGATTAACTAGAAAAGTCGTAAATAATAATAATAGTTAATTAATTAATTAATTAAACTAAGTGAATGCTACAATGATGAAGTAATCTCGATCTTTATTAATGATCATGTGCGTGTCCAAGTACGTCACACTCGAATAAAGGATGTCATACAATTACAATCACCACATTGTGGGCTTACACTGGGAGGAAAAGGAAGAGAAAGAAAATAAAACACTTAAACTAAAACTAACAAAAAGTTGTGATATCGTGTTGGCAGTGTGATCATGGATGCGATATCATGGGTGCGATATCATGGGTTCGATATCGTGGGTGCGATATTGCAGCTGTTAGGAAATTCATGACTCATCATACCCCCATGACTAAATGAAAACTCGTCCTCGAGTTAAAGTGAGAACAAGCTCCATTGATTACATAGTGGATAGGTATGGGATTATTGACTGGCTAGAATGGATTCATATCGTAGTGTGGAGTCAGAACAAAATTGAGACATAACACAGAAGAAAATCCTATGATTACAAAATTGGATGGAACTCATGTAGTTCCTAGTGGTGGTGGCTCCTCCATGGGTGTCTTTCCCTTTTCTTGTGCTCCAGGTCTTAGAATTTGATGGCGTCGAAGTATAGCCTGGAGTTTCTCCTCTTATAAGGCCTTGAGTGCCTTGGCATGCGTGTAAGTCTATGCTTGTGCCATAGAGGCACGCCTGTTAGCCTTCTCTTTTTCTTCTGCCACCCTTTTATTCTTTATCAATAGTTTATTAAGTTGCTCAATTTTGAAAGTGTCTAGCTAGTTCTGAGCAACCTTTGGCCTTGTATTCAAAAGGTTTAATATTTTTGAAATGGCTTGAACAGAGAAATCAATAGTCACATCACAAATGTTAACTGTGGTGCCTTCTTCTTTGTTGTGCTTAAAATGGTACATTTCCCCTAAGTACCAGGCACCGCTTTCAGAGAGGGTAGGCCATAATGGGGACCCTTTGAGGTGATCCCTAACAGTCTCTAGAGGAAATTTTGTGAAAGGTCCAAAATTTAATTCCATGATCACTATAGTGAATATGGACCTTTCATGGATGATCTGAACACAATCCTGGAGCAACACGAGATATTGTCCATGTTCAGATGCTGCAGCAGCTCCTCCTTCTACCTGCCTTGATTATACAGTAGCAGGGTCTTCTTGGTGGATACTAAATGGTTGTTCCTCCTAATTTGTATGTTGTTCAACAGGAACTTGTCCTTTACCTCTCCTAGGTCATTTGATCGCACCTTGAGCAGGACCTTCCTGTTGTCTGTGTTTTGGGGCCATCTACAATCACACGGGGCCAATCGTTAGTAAGGTTGTTACCAAAGTTAGGTTATACCTTATTGTTTCCCTTAATAGATTTACTTTATTTCCATTTCCGTGTGATGTTAATTATTAGAAGAACATGTCCCTGAAAGATTATAATGTTGAGTCCTATTTGCTTAGGTGGTTTCCAATTTAATTTTTTGGTATAGCTAAGGGGATGAAATTGTTATTGACACATTTTATTCTTAATTTTACAACTAGTTACCCTTAAATATTTCCTTTAGAAAATGATGAATTTCAAAAAAATTTATGCACTATTCAGCGTGTGCGCCTCCCCCACGACTAAGCTGAACACTCCAGGTTCAAGTAGGTTTAAACGAAATGAAAATCGGAGTACCAATGAGCGAGATATGGATATGAAAGCAAGGGACGCGTAATCGTGAGTCGTAGAGAGGAATTTGAAAAACTTCCCCTACATGAACAGTTGCAAATGATGTTGATTAGCACAGGGGAATCACGTATATATATTTTCGTCAAAGTTAGGGCACTTAGAGAATGTACTGAATTTTTAATATTTCTTTGAAATTAAACGATGTAAACTAAGGAAATCTGGACGATTGTTAAAGAGTTCCAAGGTAATTCAACTAGTTATGAAGGCATGAAAATTATGATCATATGGAATTTATCAATAAGGACTTCGGATGGTAGAGAAAAAGGCTATGTGATGGTTCATAGGAACGTTGAAATTCGGAGGGATGGTAATAAGGGAAAGAATATTATGAAAAATAGGCTGAGGGTAAGACATGGTGGGTGTGAGCTATGTCATAAGTGAATATTACAAAAGATTACACAAGTGGGTCCTCCCCAAAGCAGGTTTCAACCTATAATGCCCTTGTGTAACCACACTTAAAGTGTCTGTGGGCATTAGAAGGGTTAAATGTAATCCACACTAATTCCACAAAGCACACACATGTAAGTATCACCGGAATGAGGTAAGAATTCTATGTTACACACGACACGAGCTATAATTACATGAACAGTGAGATGAGATGAACTATAGAAGGGATCGTAGAGATTGGGGCATGAGGTAACTTACCTAGGGCATAGTGAATCCTACGTGCAAAGCATGATTAAGGTGTCACTAACCTGTCATTCCAAGATCAGGACCAAGTCCATTCCTCTAAGCAGTGACATCGCATTGTTTCATCCCATGATGAGAAACTATGGAAGTACCATAACAACAAGGTGTACGATCACTTGGCATTTTATTCAAGGAAGGAGTGATTTTTGTTTTGTGGCACTTCCTCTTTTTTTTTTTTGAATACTAAATCCAGAGAAGCTACATGTTGGCACATTTGGCCATTCCATGGAACAGTTGAAGTATTTTATTAAAAATTAGAAGAATCTATGGTTGTAAATTTACAAGTAAATTACAACTTTAGTGTTGAGGGTGTTTTTAGAAGATTGATTCAATGGTAAAGAATTTGATGTTGAAGCATTCTGGATATAAGATAAAGGTGCCAGATTATTCCTTTATTAAAAATCAGAGGCTAGTTCTATAGCAAGGAAGGAAGTATGTTATTGATGTGAAAAGCAAAAAATTTAATTAAATAAAAACCAACACCGTCGTTTTGGAGATTATGCAGAGGAAAGGAAGACCAACATCCACCATATACTATACCTGCTGATCACAACAATAAGGTTAATAACAGTGAAGGTAAAGGAAGACTGTGTTTTCCCTGGAAAACGCATGCCACAGAAAATGTTTAACACCACCTGCCGCGATATTCACCCTGGCGCAGACGAACATCTTTGCTAAAGCAGGGATATTATTGTTTAAAAAAATTTTGAAACCCTCATTTGCAAAATACATGGAGAAAGGGCTCACGCCCTGTTGAAACCCCGATTTGCTGTTAAGTTTGTAGGCCGTAGCAGTTTCCATTATGTAGGCTACAATGCAGAAGGTTTCTGTGGATTCACCGGATGTAGATCCGCAAAACATTGGCCCATAGTTCGGCAATCAATGACAATGGCAGAGACAAACAAAAACAAAAAACTCAGGAAGCCCTAAACCAATTTGGGGGGGGGGACAAAACAAAAAATCTCTGGCAAACGAAACCCTCTGTTTGGGACAGTATGTTCATCGTGTTGTTCTTCAAGAAAAATCCTTCTCCTTCAGTGATTTAACATCACACCACGCGACGACAGAGCCAGATGCAGTTGCAGAGCCTTCTCCCGCGGTGGTCGTCAGTTACGATTTTGCAGGGCCTTATTGTGCGGTGGTAGTTCAAACATACAGTTTTGGTCAATATGGCACTTTTAATCTTGATTCGAACATGTGTCGGTTCTTACAGGTTTTGTGTAGAGACAAGAGGAAGAAGAAAACGAACCAGCTGATTACACCGTTGTCCTGGAACTATGATTGAGCATCTACGCAATTTACACGGGAGACAAGAAGAATCGTTTAAAGCCATAACTCTACCGTTTTCATCAAGATGTATATAAAATTATTTGATTACTTCCGCTCAAAGCATAGGATGGTTAAAATATTTAACAAATTAATAACCAAATTAACCAACATATATATGCATATATATATAGATAAATATATACCCATAGTGTGAAGTACCCATAGTGTGAAGCCTTGGTTTAAAAATTTGCCTTTAATTATCCCAAGTCATAAATATTATTTTAAAACATTATTATATATAAGTTACTACCCATAAAAATATTTGCAATATTGATATTTAAAATATTTATTTGTAATATCACATTACATTTAATATAAATATTAATTACATTTAATATAAATATTAAAGTTAGCATAAAATTCTCCTAATTTTATGTATAACTTCCTAACTCCCTAACTACATAACTTCCTCCTAGCTTGTTGGGCAAGTAATCTTCTAATTGGTTGGCCAAGTTACTTGGGAGAGAAGTTAGGTGAGATATTTTTGAATATGTAACTTCCCTACCTACCTTTGAACCCTATAAAAAGGCTTCAGGGGTCAAGGGGGAATAATATCATCACTTGAGATATCATCACTTGAATCATATCATCACTTGAAATAATCAACAACACATTGGGGTCTCATACATACACTTTTGAGAAGACATTAGGATCACACTTGGGCTCTCACTTGGAGACATACTTGAGGTCTTGAGAAGAGCTTTGTAAAGAAAACGTGAATGATTGCTTGCAAGATGGCTTGCTAGAATAAAGATTTTAGCCTCTTTGTCATGGTCCTGTGAGTTATGCATTTCATTTTTTGTTTTGTTTAAATTGTTTAGCTAGTGGTTTAGATAGTATCATCCTTGGCAAGTAATTTTGGGATTTTTAGATTGCTCTTACTGTCCTTGTTGACCGATAGAAATTTCTATTAAAATTTTGCCATAGAAGCGCTTGTGTTTAAAAGCCTTAAGAGCATTTTAGTAGTAAATTTCATTATTGTGCAACGTGTGGGAACTGCTATTGGGATTGTTGTAAGAGAGCCTCTGTTTGTAGTCACGCCGTTGAACAATTCAGTAGTCAAGAGGGTTCAGAAAATCTTTGGTATTTTGATGGGACCAGAATAGCTTCTTTTTATCTTTAAAGTGAATTCTCGTGGTATTTCAATCAGAAATTGTCAAGTCTTTTAAAGGTTCTGTTTGAATGCAATCGTTGACATCTATTATCTAGTCAAAATGGAGTCTCGTACGTGGTAGTTTACGCAACAATTTTTGGTAGCATAATAGGATTGTCTTGAAGATATTGCTTGTTTGAGCCTTGGAAGTTTGAACAATTCGTAGATATTGAATTTGGGATAGCTTTATTGCGAAGTGTTTACTCGTGTCATTTTACCTTGTTTAAATATTTGAGGTCTACACAAATCTGCTTTCTTTTCTTTTCTGCTTATTTCCATCGAATCTTGCTCTATTTCTAGTTTTCTTGTGGAACTATCTCTTTCTCTGGGGAAAATTAGGAGTAGATTGCGAAATTTTGATCAAATGTTTTTGCAAGATTTTATTTGTTACAAGTAGGTATTATAAGGACCGCGTAGACTAGGCAGTTGAACAAAATAGGAAATTTTCTACAACTCACAGTACTTGGCAAAGTTGGTTGAATCTCTTTAAAGTAAGTCATTTGTAGTTTACATGCAACGTAATCGTTACATTTCTCACAACCGCACACCGCAACAACACACACACATACTCACATATTAACTACTGAGTTTATTTGGAGGTATCTGGGCCTTGGTGTTGCTAGAGACCAGCAGGCACCTAAATCCTATTCGAGGACACTCATTGGCGGTCGCGTCCCAAACGGTCGCCAACACTACCAACCTTCAGGCATGGATGCATGTCTTTCTAGTGGGACCCCCTAGAACAGCTTTGGATTTTTGAGTACCCTTTTGATTACTCTTACTCCTATTTTTCATTATATTTACAAGGATCTTAGTACAACCACGTTGCATGATAACTTCCACAAACGTCACTAAAGAGAATCTACAAGTCCCCTTGATGTCACACCCTAATCATACCCTCTTGGTCCATCCTTCTTCATTCTAGGTACAATGAACACAAAATTAATTTTAAGTTTTAAAAATGTCAAGAATATCATTGTACCCACGAATAGAACCTCTTATTTGTAGAGTGGATGAGTGGGTGTAATGGGCTTACTATCCAAATAATTGCTCACTCGAGACTTGATAACATAGAACACACCTCAACCAACGATCCACATGAGTGTTTTATTCATAGACGAGATTACTTGTAAAAACATAAAAATATAAAAAGACAAAAAGATAAAACAAGAAATTGAAAAATAAAAAACTGGAAAACAAAATGTTGTAAAATTAAAGAAAAGGAAAAACATTTATTAATCCTGCTTGCTATTAGAATGGGGGATATCCCTCATAGCTAAACGGTTGAAGATGGCAAGGATTAATAAATGATGATGGGGATCCTTGCATGTTGGAAATATTGGAACTTGGTCGTACTTACCCCATTGGGGTTCACACACCTGATTGTAGTAAGCATAGTGGGGCAATTTATACAATGTAGTTCCTGGATAATGAGTTGACCCACTATGATATTTAGGACCATTAGATGGTATGCAAGGATCGAGATGTTGCCTTCCATGACTGTGTTCATTGGGTCGTATGGTTGTTGGAGTGTTAGTTGGTGACCCTTATGAAGTACCATGAGGCGTTAGGTTCGAAGATAAGGGTGCACCATAGTGTTGGACTTGTGCTAAGTTAGAGGATGCAGTGGCCTTGGAATTGTGTCGTCCCTTCCTAGGGTCATTTCTAAAGAAGGGATGTCTTCGATGTGGCTAAGGTCTATCACCGCTGTTGGAAATAGTAGCACAAGTAACATTCATGGGTTGTTGCTGTGGTGCAGATACCTTAGGAACAATTGGTGGCGATGTATAAGGAGGGAAAGGATGAGAATGTTGAAAGTTAGGAGGAATATAAGGTGCACAAGGTGGTGGTTGTGTTGAGGACATGGGTTGATAATATTGAGGAGAATGGTACTGTGGTGAGATAAAGTATGTTGAGCCAGTTGGAGAAACAAGATGTTGAACAAGATAAGCATTTGGGTTCGAATGATATGAAGGGTGTCTCTAGTTTAGGATGGTCTCCCCCATGACTAGGATTGTTGCCACTGTGATTGAACACAATATCTCTGTACGAACTCTGGATGTAACATGTTTCCCCAATTCTTATGTAAATGTAACAATATTGGGCATTGGCCCTTGGGGTGATCGTACTGGCATATGTTGCATTCATACGTATGATTGGTAGTTGAGCTCTTATTTTCCTTATTCCTTCTTTCCAATTGTTTAATGTTTGGTCCTGCTTCTTGGCTTGTCAAAAATCTATCCCCAATAATATCGATAAATTCTCCACTCTTTTTATACATCCATTCCAACATCTTATTGATCTTTGCCTCAACTTCGTCTAATGATTGTTATACCGGCAAAGATGGTTCTTTCTCCTTGTGATAGGTTGATTTCTCCTTTTTATGATCATGGACCTTTGTTAAGTTGAGATTCTGGTCCCATTGATGTTTTTCAACACTCTCCCATCTAGCCATTTCTCCTTCTTCTTT
>MNCI01033649.1:82686-94911 GCA_015680685.1 Gnetum montanum | reverse complement strand
GCTTAAGTTTTTGCCAACCATTATCAATGTTGTTCCATGCATAGGCATCATAGAAGGCTTGTAAATGTTGTTGTGGATCTAATTCATAGCCTCCTGAGAAATTGGGAAAGTTATTTAAATCGATCCTGGGTAGGTGGCTCTCTTTACGATGCCTACGGGAGATTCGAATAGCCTCTTGTATTTGCATTAGGCTTGTGGTGGCCAGTAGGGGTTCATCATCATCAAGTAAGTTATGCTTTTGTGCGTTGAGATGATGTTGCCTTCGTTTATGTTTATAAGAAACCCCCACCTCAGATTGCGTACTCAATCTTCATTGTCATATAATTCGTCAGTTCTCCAATGAATTTCCTCATTAGGTATGACATTATCATAGTCTTGTAGGAGAGGCATGGTTGTGAAGTTGTGTGTGAATTCATATGTGAATTTTTGTAATTAATTCTTCTTAAAAGATATATCGTTAATTCCTATATAGTGACCTTGTATGATATAACTAATCTAGATAACTAGCATCGTCCCCGACAACAATGCCAATGATGAGTGGCGAGATACCCCTACACTCAACCATACGAATACAAGCGTTACACGCGTGATCCACTTGAACTTCGCAGATGGACTAGTTGTGGCATCTAGATAGTTAGCCTTAGGTCGCAGTTTGTTGTCTTCCCACCTGGACTAGTATTAGCTTTGTCATGTATGGTTTAGTCCAGAGTGAGGTGTATGATGTGGTTTCTAATCTAATGCTACTCCTGAAGGCAATGGAAAGTAATATTCAGTAATCTAGGAGAGAGAGGTGAGAGAATCTAAACTAGCCTAAGTGCGATGAGCATCCGTTCCTTAATTATCCGTACACATCTTGGACTTCATGTAGGACTACCACTGGGATTACCAAGCACATATCCTAGGTATGCTACTGGGTTACCAAGTAGTCACACTTAAATGCTTGTAATCAAGTCATACTCATTCCACGATTTAACATGAGTTTAAGGGTGACAGAGATTAACTAGGAAAGCAGTAAATAACAATAAAAATTAAATAATTAATTAATTAAACTAAGTGAATGCTGCAATGATGAAGTAATCTCGATCTTTATTTCCGATCATGTGCATGTCCAAGTACGTCACACTCGAATAAAGGATGTCGTACAATTACAATCACCACACTATGGGCATACACTGGGAGGAAAAGGGAGAGAAAGAAAATAAAACACTTAAACTAAAACTGACAAAAAGCTACCTATCGGATCTGCCTACCTCTTATTTATAGATGAGGAGACAGGTTGTGATATTGCGTACACGATATCACATCGGTAGTGAGATCATGGATGCGATATCATGGGTGCAATATCGTGGCTGTTAGCAAATTCATGACTCATCACATTGTCATCATGCCATCATAGAGAGAGAGAGAGAGAGGGAGTAAGAGAGAAAAAGAGAGCACCCATCAACTAAGATGCACTCTGCTCCTATATTCTACACTGCAAATTTGCAGGCACCACTACTCTGCAACCAACCATTCCCACAACTGCCATGTGCCACATTCTATGGTACTGCACAACATCACGTGTCATGCCTACTACCTAGCACAAGCCATTCTCACCACTTGTTGGTCAAGCATGTGCACGTTTGTAATTCCTATCACACATGACCTATAGTTGTCGTTATTTGCATAATATAGATGCATTAACCTTCACTAACTATGTCTCTTGCCATGCGTTAGAGAGAGAGAGAAGGTAGTGAGAGAGAGGAAGAGAAAGAATCCCTACCATAGTTCTCATGGGGCAGCAACTGCGGTCATTCAAAGCCTACTGTGCACATCATTGTCACATCGTTGTAGAGAGAGAGACAGAGAGGGATGAGTGAGAGGGAGAGAGTGCTTATTGAGTAAGATGCACTTTGTGCTTATGTTCTACACCACAACTTCGTAGGCGCCACTGCTTTGTAACCAACCATTGCCACAATCGCCATGTGCCACATTTAGTAGTACTGCGCAGCATCACATGCTGTGCTTACTACCCAATACCATGTGCCATTCTTGCCACCTACTAGTCAAGTATGCACACATCTGCAATGCTTGTCACACGTTGCCTATAGCTACCCCTATTCACACAATGCAAATGCACTAACCTCCACTAGCTGCAACTCCTACCACTTGCCAATGAGAGACAGAGAGAAGGCAACTACCTGATGCATGTTGCAGAGGTCTCTGCATGCTGTAAATGTCTCTCCCACATGTAGTAGCCAATGCCACCATTTAGAACAAGAAAACAAAACCTAATGCACTATTGTCTACCATACACATCCACGAAATAGAACCTGATGCATTGTTGTCTGCCATACATGTCCACCACTACTGACTGCCTTTTGCTATAGATTGTTTTACACTACCTCGTCAGACAGGAAGAAGAACACTGGATCTGTTTACCTAGAGACCCTAATTCCCCACACCCCCACACCTAGTGCTTCTAATTTTTGAGCTCTTTTATAGGTTGTAGCCCACTATGTCCACCGTCAGTGGCATCAATTTTGCCCACACTACATGTAATGGCCCACGTTCTAGCCTATTGTCCATGTTCTAGCCTACCATCGTAGGGAAAGAGAGGGCTACCCACTAGAAGAGAGAAGAACCCTACTACCACAACTATCACGTCATCCACCTCCCTCAACCATTATGCAACTCATCCCCATGTCTACCACCTTTATAGTTTTGTTTTTGCCACATGTTGATTGTAGTTGATGTTTTCCAGGTAAGCCCTGCACCACCTCCCCATGTAATGTCTGCCATCAATGATTCATGTCCTGTTGTTGGTTACCACAAAAAAATAAGGTTAACTGTCAGTTCATTTTTGGACGTCAAAGCAATTTTTCTTAATTAATAGTTTAGATGATCAAAAATAGGTGAAAGAGGTATTTTTAACTACAAAACTTGTGTGATAGGGATCTTAATTTACATAATGTACAAGAAACGAAATCCAAAAATGGTTTTTTTAATAAATAAGGTATTTAGTAAATTAATATTTAGAGAGATCAACATATTATGAGGCAATGCAAGTGCTAGACCAATATTGTAAATGTTATTACAAAGAATAGCTCAGCCACACAACTACTAGAAATAGGAGAATGTAGATGGCATCCTAGGGTTGTTAAATATTGTTTATAGAGAATAAGGCAATGCTATTGTTGAGTTCTTTTTTTCTTAGAGTCATTATAAAATGCTTAATTCAATTGAGGTATTGGTAGGGTTTGTAATTCTTTAAACATATGTATTGAATTGACAAAGGCTAATTGTAGATATCAATCTCATTCTCTTTCTTAGCATAATCAATAGTTTGTTGAAGATTGAGATTGTTGATTATGGCCCTTGCCTAAAATAGGCGAGATTGACATCAACACCCATGATGATAAAATGAACATCATGCATGCCAATCATGGTTTCTCTTAACATACATCATGGTGAGAATGTCCACTAACCATATCATAGATTCCTTTAGACACTAAGAGAACAGACTTAACCATGTCCGTCTGGGCTAGTGCTTTTCGCAAAAACTGACACAATTGCATTATTTTATCTAGCATATGCAAGTTGGACAGCACAAAGAGTCAGCCCTGTCTTTTCAAGACAAATGGGACCAGGTCCTATATTAAGACGCTTCGTAAGATGCCAAATTTCTTTGTCAAGGGTTACCGAATAAAAACGCTCCACGTGGTAATCATTATCGTCTTGTCCAGTAACCAGGTTCAGTTTGCAGACGTTTTTGGTTCAGAAGTCGATAAGAACTTGGGTGACCGGACCTCCAATTGGTTTACAAGCCATGATAAAATTGCAGATTAACAAATGTAAATGAATGGATCTCTTATCACCTATGCATCGGAGATTCGCAATTCCAGGTAAATTTGGATCTCTTATCACCTATGCATCGGAGATTCGCAATTCCGGGTAAATTTTCACAAACTGTTCGCTACAAAAGTGCATTAGCGTATTAAATCCGCCATGAGTACGTATTGCATAATTTTCAATGAAATTTTGTCTGTATCTGTCCATATACATTGAAATGGTCGCCTTGCCTTACCTCATATTATTATTGTCTTGTTCTCCATGTGCATTAAAATCATACTAGTCTTCTCCTGCTCTGAATCTTCCCAGAAACTTCGTTTCATTGTTAAGTGGCCAGCAAGCAACCACGGCATCGGCATGACACAGACTACAGAAAATAGGGAGTACGAATGAATAAACAAACACAGGGAAATCACAAAGGGCTACTTTGGTAACCGAAGGCCGAAGGGCCAAGTTTGGGTCAGACGGAAATCAAGTTTGGAACGGGGCCTGCGAGGTAAACATTGCGTTTGCATGGATTGGCCTTTGGGAGCGTCAACGGTTCCGCTATGACTCACTCATTCACGCGTGTTTATTGGTCATTGCTGCTTCTTGCTCTTTTTCTCGTATCTCCGCTGAAAAAAGAAAAAACAAAACAGGGTCACGAACACGATGACGGATGAATACTTGTTCAACCTTTTTTAAAAAATCTGTTTGCTTATGGGCCCATCAAGCCCACCAGCATATGGCCATTGGCGCTCTGGTTTTACTTTCCCCTTCATGACTAGTGCCAATTCCTTCTTGTGCGAAAGGTTTTCAATCACCATAAGTGAGGTGAGTTACTCGGCTGTGCCTAGTTTAGTTAAGTTGTATCTTCTTGTAATCTGTTTGTCTTCAACATGACCCTATACACATCATGGATGAACAAAAGTATTAGCAGACGTGATTTGTTATAAATTTGGTTAAGGCTTGAGGCTTAATTTCATTTTTAAAAAGATTGGATTGAGTAACAAAAGGGTTTCATTTTATTGCTGTCAGTTTGGTTGTTGCAAAAATTATATGTTTTGAGCAAGGATACCTATTCTATGCTCTCCATACCTTTGCAAATTTTCTCAATGTAATGGTGATATTGCAATCTTTTTGAAATTAAGCATTAACAACATTTTGGATTTACATTGTACGTGTTCTATATTCTACAATGGTTTTTTATGATATATGAGATTTAATTTTTTATAAAGATTAATATATTTAAATTTTTTCTATCACATCCCCACCTACAAACCCAGCCCCACTTATTCTTGAGGCACACGTACCCAAACACGTTCAGAATCATGAATCCTCCTTCCACAAATCAGATTCTTTCTTTTGATGCAGAGCTTATCACTCAGTCACACACTCCATTTGACATGCCGTGTTAACCTAGAACATTCACACACAGTGGTTATAAAATTTGATCAACGATGAAGTATGGCCATTGCAAGCGGACGTAGGCTAGGCTAGGCTATAAATCTTTGGCATCGGTAATATTCTTGCAAGCTGCAACCACGATTAGCAAGCCATGGCGTCAGCTGAAGCAAGAACAAGGGAGAAATCTGAGAAGAGGGTAGTAATGTTTCCTGGGCCAGGACTGGGGCATTTTATACCCATGATGGAGCTAGCCAAGAGATTCTGTGCTTATCACGGACTATCTGTTACGGTCATAACGGCAGACTGGACTGTTCCGCAGCAGTTCGTTGCAGATTACAGCAATCGCCTCACTTTCAACAACAGCAGCAAGAAAATCAACTTCAGGCAGCTGCCATCGCCCAAAGTTCAGCACAACTCCGAAATCTCAGTGTTTCAGAAATGGGCTCTTTTAGAGGATAAGAGCAGGCCTCTGCTGGAAGAAGCCCTGCGTTGCGAAATCAGAGAATATGGCGGTGCTGAAATATCCGCTTTCATCTGCGATTTCTTGGGCTCGACGTTCTTTGAAATCCCTCAGAAGTTCCAAATCCCCATCTATGTATTCTACGTTTCAGGCGCCTCGTTGCTGTGCCTTATGTTACACATGCCCGTTTTCGCAGAGAAATGGCAAGAAATCGTCAAAGACGCAGAAGAGTCGCCGATTTCCATTCCGGGACTGCCTGAAATGCAAATGAAGGACATGTCGGATAGCATGCGAGATCCGTCATCATTTCGTTTCCAATGGTTTCTGGATCACTGCGTCAAGATCCGTAACGCACACGGCTTTCTCATTAACACGTGCCAGGAAATTGAGCCGCTGTCGCTCACAACGCTGAAACAAGGAAAAGTTGTCGAGGATCTGGACGACAAAGTTTACTGCGCAGTGGGTCCTCTGGTTCAATCCTCACTGTTAGAGAGGTTACCTGAAACACTCGGTAATTTTGTTAAGAATGTTTTGAAAACTCATATGATATATATTTTACCGTTAAAAATGTCCCCCAGTGCTTTTTGCTAATAGTGTTTTGAACCTCATATCATATGAGCACTGTGCAATATGAATAGTACTGAACAGAAACATTAATTTTTTTTTACAATTGCATTGAAACATAGATATTACGGTTATAAATCTAGTTGATTTCTTTCATTCTTTATGATATTTCAAAAACTTGTGTATATTTCTACTATCCGAGAGACTCTGGACTAAATAAAATTTCAATTTTAATTTCGTAGATTTCAGTTATCAAGACGATCTATGGATTTCACTGTCAATTTTATATATTTCACTCATCTAGAAGATCGACCAATTCACTAAGATTTTAATTTCAGTGACTCAATAACATTTTAATATCAGTTTCAGAAAAAGTACCACAGGAGACGACCGAAGAAAAGAATGAATGCTTGCAGTGGCTGGATCTGCAACCGTCCAAGTCTGTGTTATACGTATGCTTCGGGAGCATGGGCAGACTGAGCGGGGAGCAGACCCGGGAGCTGGCACACGCTCTTGAAGCAAGCGGGCACAGATTTTTGTGGGTTTTGGGGAGGCCGCTGGTGCTGCTCGCTGGAACCGAGTCTCCGGAGTCGGATCCGCCGGAGATGCTGTTGCCGGAAGGATTTGCGGGGAAGATGAAGAACAGTGGGCAGGGCCTCATTTTCACGTCGTGGGCTCCGCAGGTGCAGATCCTGAGGCATCCGTCCACGGGAGGCTTCGTATCACACTGTGGCTGGAACTCGGTTCTGGAGGCCATCGTTTGCGGTGTTCCTGTTCTGGCGTGGCCTCTACTAGCAGAGCAGAAAATGAATGCGTTTCTTGTGGAGAAGCAGCTCAAGGTGGGCCTGCGCATGACACCCAGATCCTGCTGCTCCTACCCAGACGGATCGTTCGTGTACGAGTACGACAGAGACGAAATAGAGAGGTCTGTGCGGCAGCTCATGACGGAGACGTCGGTGAGATTGAACATGGAGAAGCTGAGCTGCAGCGCCAATGCTGCTATCGCTGCTCCTGCGGGATCGTCGTTTGCGTCTGTCGAGGATGTTGCAGCAATGTGGAAGCAGCGCCCCTGAGACTCTGTCCGCTGGGAATGTTTTAAAAGTTGGAAAATTAGGGATGTGCATAGACAGACTACTCGTTTTTGTTTGTAAGCGGGTCCAAGTTGGAATTTGGATTTATCACCGCGTGTGAGCTGTTTTAAATTACATTTTTCTATAAAAGGTTCCAACGCGTTTAGCATAAAATAAATAAAGACATTTTTTTTAGCTTTAGCATAAAATAAACTAATAAAATTTTAAAAAGAAAATATGGTATTTTAAGGCATTTTAACATTATTTGTACTCTTAAAAACATCATCAATTTTTCTGCAAGGGTTATCCATGATATCGTAGCTCTACCTATGTCATCATTGATACAATGTATTGGGAGTTGTGAGGCATTTTAAATACCCACACTTGGTTGCATAAGCGAGACAACTTTCATTACACCCTAAGAGAAATCTTTATTCAAGTGGATTGTACTTGGACATAGTTCATAAACGACAATAAAGATTGAGATTGCATATCGTCATTGTAGCATCCACTTAGTTTCTTTATTATACTTAGCTAATTTTTTTACTTAGTTTAATTGTAATTTTTTTAATCTGTTTACTTTAGTATAGTTCTTTACATTTCAGAAATACTTTACTTTTTATGTTTACTAGTAAGGCGGAATGAGTATGATTGCTTTGGAGCATATATGTGTAATCATTTGGTAATCCTAGTAGTGTTATTGCTTAGTTCTCTTAGTAGCATAACACTTGGTAACCCAGTGATGGTTACGTGAGCCCAAGACGTTTACAAGCAGCTAAGAATAGTTGCTTATCGCCATAGGATAGAGTAGATTTACATTTCTATCATTGTTTAGACTTAAGAATTTATTTTCATTTTTCATTTTCAATATGCATGGGAGTAACATGAGCCAACAACATCAAGATTTCACTAACTCGAAGTGGGAAGACAAAGTCACGAAATGATTATCAACTTCTAGCATACTCACATTATCCATCCATGGATTATGATCTAGTTGTGCATATTCACTCATGACTTGTATGGTGGAGTGTTAGGATATCCAACTGATGGGATGCGATATCACATGGGCCACAATATCACATCCCTCACGATATCGTGTCTTCCCCTGCGATATCGCGGTGCGCCGTCATATCTATAAATAAGAGGTGGCTCTCCCTTGTTTCCCATCCTAGGCTTAGACCGTAGCGAAACTATGGCAGATTGATCACTCCAGAGATAAAATATTTTCCATGTGCCCGTAGTAGGAACTCTAAAGTGAACGGATCTTTATTCAAGCAAACATTGTACCTGAACACAAGTTTGTGTACGACAATAAAGATGAACTTCTTGGATAAACCTTGCAGTGCATGGAATAGGCTAATTAGGATTTTATTTACTGTTATTTATTATTTGTCATTTAATTGCTTTATTAGTTAAGTGCCTCAGTACGACCGCTTCGAGCACGTGCGTTACGCATGGTGATCCCAGCAACGACTAGCATTTGGTAACCATGGTTGCATTGGTTTAGGGTGTGTATGGTAAGTGAGAACGGATGCTGACGCTAGGTTAATTTAGACTTAGTTCGTTAGTTAAAGTTAGTTAATTAGTTTCTTCAACCCTTTACCTTTCAGCATAGGAGATAAAACAGAAAAAGCTATAAAAATCATATACCTCAGACTTACTTAACCATACACCGTGAAAAATACAAGTAAGTATGGGAAGACAACAAATAATTAACCTTAAGTGTTCCATGAGGTGTGTAGGCACTTAGTCTACGAAGTTTGACCGGATCACGCACGTTACGCTCGTATTCGTATGGTTGAGTGTAGGGGTACCTCGCCACTCATCATTGGCACTGTTGTCGGGGACTAAGTGTTTGTGCGCTAAGTAGAACATAAGAGATCATTCACATTGTTGGGAGCTTAAACAAACCTTAGGGTTAATTAAATGGAAAATTTATAACGGTTAAATAGCACACCGAATAAGAGACCATGTCTTCTTCTTCTTCTCACAAGAGCAATACACCACCTAGGGATCATACAAAGAACAGTTGGCAATCCAAAACACATAACCAAAATCCACCAGTTCCTTAGCAATACTGGGTAGTATATACTCATCCCGATGAGTATATACCTAACTTTACCTTTATCATCCATTAGGATGAATAGCTGTGATGAAGAGATTTGCAAGGTAACATAGTGTTACTCCCAAATCGGTCAATCCTAAACATGCTCCTCCGTGCTTTGGCACAGATTGGCATGACACAGCTTTATGTTGAATACGTTGTGGTAGATTTTGACACAAGGGATTATCATCCCATAGCCACACAATGTATAAGGGACTCAAGGCAGGAGAGCCAACATACACTGTTGAAGGGCAAAGAGGTCCTGCACGTCCTAAGTGAAATCGGAGATGGTGAACTACTTATAAAGGGTTCTCTATCGAATGGTGTTCCCCCTCCTAATGAAAGTGAGGAGGTGGGGTATTAAAACCTACGATCCATGATACACAACCTTGGTTCTGATCCCTGTGAACGCCAACTATTCACTGAGGGAACAACAACACATAACAAGGACTGGCACTTAGATCATCATCACAATCAGGGCCATAGCAGCCGAAGAGAAGGTAAGAAGCATCATCATGGCGATGGTTCTCCTTCTTCTTCCCCTTCTTCACATCATTCACCCTCTCCTTCCACCTCTGGGCGCAGCCATAGAGAGCATAATGGTGAGGATAGAGGCAGACAGAATGAGAGACCTCGACAGGGAAGTCGAGAGAGAGGACAAGGGCATGAATGAAGGGAAAGTAGGGAATAACGTAGACATCATAGACATCATGAAAGAGATGATCATGATGAGTCCCTACTTGCAACCCGAAGCATGTTGAATATAATGGAGGCAGTGATAATATCAACAAGGCATTTAAAAGATAGTCGGATCAAGTGCTTAGACATGAAAAATATCCCACGCTTCAAAGGGGGATACAACGCGGATCCACAACATCATTTACAGGTATTCCATGATGCTTGCACCTTGCAGAACATAAAGAATGAGTGGCAAAAACTTAAGTTGTTTCCCATGACACTCATTAAGGAAGCAAAGAGTTGGTATCGGTCCTTAGAGCCGGAAACCATCAGGAGGTGGAGTACGATGTTAAAACTCTTCAACGATAAGTATCAAACATACTCCAGAGTGTCTAATTTGTGTAAGCAGATCCAAGGATGGAAGCAAGGTACTCATGAACCCTTAAATACTTCCATGGGCCGCTACTACGCATTGTTACATTGTTGCTCGGGCCATGGTTACACATAGTGGGATCAATTCCACCACATCATAGATGGGCTAAGACATGAGACTAGGAGAACCCTTAGGACTTATGCCCAAGGGAGACTATCAGAACTTAGAGCCCATGAAATTCATCGCTTGTTGGAGAAAGTAGCCAAAGAAGAAGGTGAGCTATGAAAAAGGGAAAGCACGGAAGAATATAACCACGATCCCTCCCTTCGAAAGAAGGGAGTGAGATTTTGTGATGAGGAGGATGAGTCACCATTCGAAGAATTGGTGAATAGAAAAACCTTGTCACTTTAAAATCTAACAACAGAAGTATCGGCAAAGGTGGATCAATTGTGGGATTCCTTAGACTCTAGACTTGAAAATGTTTTGAAAATTGTAGAGGAGTCTAAGGTGGAATGAAGTAGTGACAAAGATAAGAAAAAGTGGAGAGATTCAGGCCTTGCATGTGACAAGGGTAAGGGGAAAATAACTATCTCCGATGTGGTTGTGGACTCAGACACAAACAATGATGGTGGATGTGAGATCTGCCAATATGACCATCCTAAGGGATGTTGTCCAATCATCTCACATCTACAAGAGTCTAGGATGTATGCACTTAATCCAAGACTTAACCAACGATAGACACCCTGAAGGTTACCTTATCCCCAAGGTAACCCAAGGAAGTTCCACCAACCGTTAACGTACTATCCAAGTGGAACTCCACCACAACCCATTGGACAACATCAGTAGTGGAAATACCCATAGTCATGGGGGATGCCACCACCGAAACAACAGTACCCTTACCGGCAACCTGATTCTTATGGCTATTATGTGCAATAGTCGATTTTTCCAAGTGACTCCATGGGTCACACAACTCCCCAACCTCACTACCAAGTTTGGGAGTACTTTGGAAGGACTCCTTCTCCTTTGGGAGACACTCCACACACATTCCATCCTCCAAATCCATCCACTTCTCTTCCACCTATAGTTCCCATACCTCCTGCTCCAACAATGCAAGGGGAACTCCCCACTAACCGCAGCAACATAACGCCACGAGAGCTGTAAATATTCAACCCGCTGCTAGTTCTAACAACTGCAAGAAAAGAAGACCTTTCTTTAGAACCAAAAGCCTAGAAAAGCTCTCACAACAACAAGCGGTTGAGTCTGTACTCGCCTCTCCAGCAATTAAGGCTTCGGTGCTTCCTTCTATCCAACAATAGAGCTTAATGCATACGGTTATGTTAATGCATACCATAACCAACTGGATCTAGGTAGGCCACCTTTCCAGGAAACTAACTAACCCTAGAAGTTCCTTAATTTACCTCCAAGTCATCGGGAATGAACCACATAAGGCTCTTCTTGACTCAAGTTCCGAAGTTAACCTAATATCATGAGAGATGTATCAAGCCTGGAACCTGCCCCAACTTAAGAAGAGCAACATTCAACAAGAGCTGGCAGACCAGTCCATTACCATTCCCTTGGGATTTGTGGAGGGCATCATTATTGTTGGCGACCATTTGGGATGCGACCGCCAACTAGTGTCCTCGAACAGGATTTAGGTGCCTGCTGGTCTCTGGCAACACCAAGGCCCAGATACCTCCAAATAAACTCAGTAGTTAGTATGTGTGTGTGCTGTTGCGGCGTGTGGTTGTGTAAAATGTAA
>MNCI01033649.1:29239-81351 GCA_015680685.1 Gnetum montanum | reverse complement strand
GTATACAAACGAATGCATAAGTGGAGTTGTACTCTCACATTTTAATTTGCAGCACCTCGAATGTAATCCCAGTTATATCAAGGTCGATTCCATATTCATCTTCTCTGCACTTTATTACAGAAAAAGTAACTAGAGCTACTCTATCATAAGCTAGAGAGATATCTACAATTGATACACCATTTTCTTTTGACTCTAGATAAACCCTCATGCCAACATTCCCAATTGCAATGTCATTATCCCTTGATTTTTAATATATTCAATTCAGCAACATTTTCATTTCTATTCCAACTTCATGGTTAATTAACTGTTGCAGAATTCTTTACAAGAAAGAACATAATCCTCCTTGAACAGTTTCAGTTCATTAGGATTCTGTACCTCACCATTTGCAAATAAGTCCACCTGTTCCATGAAATGGTAAAAATGTGCCAACAATTATCACTGTGTGTGGGTGGCCATACCCAGCTGACTTTCTAGTGATATAGGTTAATAGTGACAACGGGGGCTTCCCAATTATAATGGGAAGGGCATGGCTGAGTACAATAGATGCATACCTAGGGATCTGCGATCTTTCCTTGGAGATATCTAAGGTAAATATTTATAGAAAGATTGAGAAAAAGAAAGTTCCATGCATCACATATAGTGATTCATTGGGTGATGACATGGAGGAATGCATAACATCTCCTCCATGCAACAGGTGTGCCTTTGAAACTATGAGACAAAGATGCCTATATGTAGCAGCCACACAACCAGTAGTGGACACCCCGTGGTTGACAGCTAAGTGAAAGAGCAACCCAATATGCATGAAAAAAACTAGGGGAACAACTCATGCTAACAACGAAGGCATAGACACATTGGAATATGAGCGTCACCAACTTCCACCCCTTAATCTAAGAACATTAGTTGGGAGAAGTTGGGCACTTCTAAGAAATTCAAACAGGCGCTCATTATTTCAGATCTCTCCCTTTCCATTCAGTCATGGGGGAGATGGCCACCTATGCTGATCATTGGAGGCCCTCAGTTCTTTTTAGTTTTTGTTTTACACGTTTTTGTTTTACACATTTTTGTTTTACATGTTTTTTCTTACATATTTTTTTCTTACACATTTTTGTTTTACACGTTTTTATTTTACACATTTTTGTTTTACATATTTTTGTCTTACACGTTTTTGTTTTACAAGTTTTTGTTTTCCACATTTTTTTTTACAAATTTCTTTAACTTTTCTTGTTTTTACTTTACAACATCATTATAATTTTTCATTTTTTGTGTGTGTGTGCATGTGTGTGATCCACCTTGTAAGTTTGTCACCCAATAAGTGTTCTTCCCAATGGTATGAACTATTTTTTATTGATTACGAATGTTTGGTTTTTACCTTTAAGTTATGATGTTGATACTAAGGTATGTTCTTTTGATATGGTAGGCAATGAGTCCACTTCATCCATTCATCCACAAGTTCTATGGTCTCTCTTAGCTTGGAAATATACAGTCCCTTTCTTAATAAGAACTCTAACAAATCGGTGACTGGGTACTTCTCAAACTAAGGAAGGACTCAAGGATTGAAAAGGGTGTGACTTCAAGGGAACTTGATGCATTTTTGTTGGCCATTCTCTTGGGTTCTTGGATGTTTTCTTCTTGAGTTTTCTTGCTACTTCGATGTCACCCAATCATCGGGAAGCTGAGCAAATAAAAATAACAAAGTCTTTGCATGGTGTGGTTCTCATGCATAAACACATAAAAACAAAAAGCAAAAAAAAAAAAAGAGGAAAAAGAAAAAAGTGAGAATTCAAAGCACACCCCTTAGACAAAATAATTCCTTGGGCTACAAGCACTGCTTATGAAACTAAAAATGTTCCCTCTAACTAAGGCCCTCCTTGCTTCCCATTCTGTCCTCATTCGTTTCGTCGGAATGGTGGTGGCTCTTGGTGAAGGCATTCTTGTCACTTCAAGATGATGGATTGGCTGAATGCATTAATGCAAAGTCACTGGATGTGGTTGGTTTGAGGCCAAAGTTGGAATGAGATTTACCAAGTCACATTAATCATGAAACATACAAGGGGTTGTACACCACCTTGCTCTTGGGATTCCATTCCATTCTCTTCTCTCCACCCTTCTCTCCATTGTTCACCTCATTGCCGGTTGTATCATTAGTGTATATTTTGGTAGATGCATTGTTTTCTTTTTGGTAAACTCTTGTGGTTAAGACTTTAACTCTTGTTCCAAATGACATTCCCAGAGCCTACGGACTCTTTGAGTGTGGGTTTGTCAGGGCATTAAGGGCATGAGCCTGCTTTGGAGAGGACCCATTGACATTCCTATTTGGTGCACCAGTTAAATTCTTTTCCCTAACATTTTTGCAATCCATTTTATTTTGTTCATTTCCATCTTGACATCCATTTCATCGATGTCCTTGTTGTCTCCTTTTCTCCATCCTTCTTATTCCTTTTCTTTTTCCATTCTATCGTTATTGGGGGTTCGCGATTAGTCATGGGGGTATGGGGCCCAATTTTTTTGATTTTCTCCTAACCCCTACACCTTTGGTAGTCATCAATATTATATCTCTAGACCCGCAATCAACCATACCATAACCCAGCCAATGGACCTTTTCACCAAAGTAGGGTATCAACTACATTGAAATTCATTTACCCTTGCTAATATAAGACTGTGTTGTGTGTAGATGGCAATCATGCAACAATGGATTAGATCTGGGGGGAACACTTGGAATGGAGCAATGCTGAAGCAGCTATGTAAGGAGCAAGATCGATGGTGTGCTTATGGATGGACAACGAAAGGTGCAATCTTAGCGTTGGCAGCAGCAACAATTCTTTCTCTCTCTCTTTCTTTCTCAGTTGCCAAACGAGGCTTGATGTCAACGTAATAAGGTGTTCACCCTTGTTGTCATGAACATCAGTTTTTTTGTGTCTTGTAACGATGAACCGTTCACATGTCATCCCATTAGTTCCATTGAGTTAATAATCCCATACCTTCCTGATATTATTGTAAAGAACTCGAGGATGAGTTTTCATTTAGTCATGGAGGTATGATGGGACGCGATATCACATGGGCTGTGATATCATGGCCATCGCGATATCGTATCCCCCGCGATATCGCGATGCACCGTCATATCTATAAATAAGAGGTGGCTCTCCCTTGTTTCCCATCCTAGGCTTAGACCGTAGCGAAACTCTGGCAGATTGATCACTCCAGAGATAGAATATTTTCCATGTGCCTGTAGTAGGAACTCCAAAGTGAACAGATCTTTATTCAAGCAAACATTGTACCTGAACACAAGTTTGTGTACGGCAATAAAGATGAACTTCTTGGATAAACCTTGCAGTGCATGGAATAGGCTAATTACGATTTTATTTACTATTATTTATTATTTTTCATTTAATTACTTTATTAGTTATTAAATCTTTCTCAACCCTTCTCTCCTAGTTAAGTGCCTTAGTACGATTGCTTCAAGCACGTGCGTTATGCGTGGTGATCCCAGCAACGACTAGCGTTTGGTAACCACAGTTGCATTGGTTCAGGGTGTGCACAGCAAGTGGGAATGAATGTTGACGCTAGGTTAATTTAGACTTAGTTCGTTATTTAGAGTTAGTTAATTAGTTTCTTCAACCCTTTACCTTTCAGCATAGGAGATAAAATAGAAAAAGCTATAAAAATCATATACCTTAGACTTACTTAACCATACATCGTGACAAATACAAGTAAGTCTGGGAAGACAACGAATAATTAACCTTAAGTGTTCCATGAGGCGTGTAGGCACTTAGTTTGCAGAGTTCGACCAGATCACGCGTGTTACGCTCGTATTCGTATGGTTGAGTGTAGCGGTACCTCACCACTCATCACCAACCATTCATGATAAAGAAAATGATAAAGAAAGGTGAAATTGTGGACTGAAACTTCAAAATATCAACATGATCCTCACACCAACCCATAACAAATGTGAGAAACAAGTGTGTGTACAAGAAGAGGCAATGATTATTAAAATAAAAGACACCCAATAGTTTAGAGATGAGCTCATAAAACCATCTAAAATATGCATGGAAACACCCAATTTACTTATTAACTCCTAGCTCACAAAAAATGACCCAAATTGACAACTTACAAAAGGATATCCTAAATCATAATCATACACCAACAACATATGTGGATCCTTTGAAATAGGAGGCCTATCTAGTTCAATAGAATATATATCTTCTAAAGATTAGAATTGGATTATCATCAATGTCACATGGGATAATAAACAAAGATCTAAATTACTAACGATTATAAATAAGAAACTTGGAGTGTATGATATGGGGGATCTAAGGTCCATGAGTTCAATCATGGGGAAGATTCCCTATCTTGATTTAGGAATTGATAAGTACTTTTTAACTTTTTTGTTTTCTAATTTTTTGGTTTAAAAGTTTTTTGTATACTTTTTACTTTTCTTACTACTTTTTTACATTTTTGATATCTTTTCTATTTTTTATACTTTTTTCATTTTGTAATCATTTTATATTCTTTAATATCTTTTAAATTATTTCTTCATTTTTCCATTCTTATTATTTTTTTTATGATTTTTCATCATTGTTCTTATACATATTTTTGATTATTTTTTTATGATTTTTCATCATTGTTCTTATACATATTTTTGTTAGAAAGGTACAAAGGAATAAAGCAGGATGTAGTTTTAATAATATGAAAATTACCCTATGTTATTAAATCATGGGAGCATTAATTCTATGTATAGTGAGACCACATCATTCATCCACTCATTTCCAATAATAAGAGGTTCTTATCATGGTCATAATGATATTCTTTTCCTAAGAAAACTAAAATAAACTTGTAATCATTATGCCTGGATGAAAAAGTGAAGAACCAAGTGGAAATGAAAAGGGTGTGACATTAAGAGGATTTTAAGATTCTTTAAGACTACTACTATGAGTTTTATCATGTTGTTACGATTGTATCATTTTCTTGAGTTCTCACAAAAAATGGAAGTATGAGTATAATAAGTGCTACTTTACCATGTCACTAGAAAGACATGTTATCCATGCCTAAAGGTAGTCCTTTGGTAAGTTTGACATAGTAACAATATCATAAATGCACCAAATAAAATTTCTAGGGATCCCACTAAAAGACATGTTACCCATGCCTAAAGATAGGAGGCTTCTTAGAAATCTCAAAAATAAATTAAAAAGAAATAAAGTGTGCTATTAATAAACTTGTTCTTGGAACTACATTGTCAATGCTTCTTGCAATAGTGGGAGTCTTATGGTTGCTAGTTTTGGGATGATACAATGCAATGTCACTAGTAAGTGCTATGGACTTGGTTTGAATCTTGAAAGAAATGACTAATAATTACTTTAACCATACATCATACACAAGAATTCATTATGCCTATGGTAAGACACCTCACATTCCAATTTCTACAATCCTTTCTAATTCTATACCACTTCACTGGTATGTATAATCATAATTCAATGGTTTCACATAATAGAGTGTAATTTTTCCATTTTGGCAATACTAACATATGTTTTTCAAGAGAAGTATGTTCTACATTCAACTTCTTGAGTGCCTATAGACACTTGTAGATGTGGTTATGCAAGGGCACTAAGGGCTAAAGCCTACTTTGGGAAGGATCCACTAGTATAACTCTTATACCTCATATATGACAACCAATTTCACATCATCTTGTACCTTTAAGACATTTTAACCATCAATATTTACTTTCCTAAATTCTCATATCTAATCATACTTTTGGCAATGCTCACTACCATTTCTTATACACTTGATTGACCTTCTTTGTTAAAGATTCCTTCTTGTAACCTTTCCTGGAAAAATTTCCATAATCTAAGCATCATTTATGATAAAAAAAAATCCTTTAGAAAACATCTACATTTTTCAAACTATCCATTTGACTTAAATTCTTCATAAAAAATTGCTTAAAAATAAGAATTTTTTGATGATGACATTGTAGCTATGATGTATTAGGCCCTACGACATTGTAGCTATGATGTCATATCTATGATGTCACACCAATAGAAATCTATATATACATGCAAAGAGTTAGAAAATTTTTCATTTCTGCATTTCAAAAAAAGGGGAGTTCATGTTTTTTTTCTTGAGCCTCTAACATATGAACTTTCAAGCTACATAACTTTCTTATCGTAGCTCTAATTTGCATGATTTTTGAATCCTCTTGATCTTGGAGTGATCAATTTAGTCATGGGAGAGAGTATTGTGTGTAGAAAAGCCAAATTAAGCCAAATTTTTCTAATTTTGAATGATAATATCAAGGTTAAGAATAAAAGAACAAATACAAATATTTTAATCAATTAATAAAATAAAAGCTAATGAACCTAACTGATTCTCCTAGCTAATCATCCAATAAAACAATAAAAAAGAAGGGATATTTGTGAGAAGTCTTAATAATTAAAAGAACAAGTAAAACATGGGTTTCTTTTCAAATTTTTCTAACTTTGCAATCATGGTAAGAGCCATAGATAATAATAAGAGCAAAATTTTAAACAAAACCAAGAATTGAGAAAAGTGGCTAGGGTGTTTAAAGAATAGAGAAGGTAGTTTGTAGCTTAGTACATGAAAGCCAACAAGATGTTTCCACAACTGTGATGCCCATGGAAGGTACTAATGTTATCAAACATTGCAAAATTTTTATGGATAGTGCATGATCCTAGGTTAGAGGAAAAGAAGCTTCAAGCACTTCTTAACCATTACCAATTTCAAAAGCTCGATGACAAATGAAATAAGTTGATGGAAGAGCCATCACTGCTAAGAACTTAAAGGTTACATCAAGCTATGTCATTATATTTTATTTTATCCTATTTTTGTCAATTAGTCCATCATGCTATGCATGAAAATTTTATAAAAACACCACTTGAACCACAATGTAACATTTAGAGTCATGTATATAGGTTGTCATGTCAAGTTTGAGGATGCTTACTAATTTTTGTAAGAAACTCTATCCTCCTTTTGTTTTAACTTGAGGATGAGTTTCTAGTTAGTTGTGGGAGCATGATAAAACTTATTTTTTGATGAGGCAAAATATCATATCTATGATATTGTAGCTCTACCTACATCATCATTGATATGATATATTGGGGACTATGTAGCCCTATAAATACCAATAATTGGTTGCATCAACGAGACAAATTTTATTAAACCATTAGGAAAAATCTTGCAATTTTTTTTTGTAGTTAACATTTAGTGATAGAGTGAATGCCTATAATGTGGGGTTCAACAATTGAATAGAATCTTTATTTGAGTGGATTGTACTTGAGCATAGTTCATGAACAACAATAAATATCAAGATTTCTTATCATTATTGTAGCATTCACTTAGTTTCTTTGTTTTACTTAGCTAATTTCTCTACTTAGTTTAATTGTAATTTCTTTAATATGTTTACTTTACTATAGTTCCTTACATTTCTAAAAGAATTTACTTTTCTTGTTTCTAGTAAGGTGGAATAAGTATAATTGGTTTCAAGCATATAAGTGTAATTGTTTGGTAATCCTAGTAGTGTTATTACTTGGTTCACCTAGTAGAATAATGCTTGGTAACCCAATGATAGTTACATGAGCCCAAGATGTGTACAACAAGCCAAGAATGAATACTCATCTTCATATAATAGAGTAGATTTATATTTCTATTATTGTTTAGACTTAGACTTTATTTTCATCTCTCATCTTCAACATGATAGGAGTAACATGAGCCAACAACAACAAGATATCATATGTCTTACTTAGAGTTAAACCATATACTTGAACTTCACTAACTCAAAGTGGGACGATAATGATCACAAACTGATTATCAACTTCTAGCATACTCACATTGTTCATCCATGGATTATGATATGGTTACACATGTGCATTCATGACTTGTATGATGGAGTATTGGGATACCCAACTAATCATCATAAGGGATTTAGTAGCTAGGTTTTTAGCATCGAGGATTTTAACCATGAGGATTTTAACATCACTTTGATTTGAGAGAATAGAAGACAATTAGAGGCAAGTCAAATTAATTAATATTTTATGAGTGAGGATTTGTTGCTAAAAATATTGAGTCATCCATCCAAGAAATTTGAAAATTTTACTAGGGCATCATTACATCACCTACAACAAAAATCTCTAAATGGAGTTACTCTCAAAGAAATTCCAATTATATAATGGAAGCATATGATTAGCAAAATAGAATTTTTGGATGAAATCCATGAACAAAACAAAGAAATTCCTTGAAGGTTCTTAATCCTTGAAGAGAAGATTGAAGGTAAAAAGGAAGCTAGTGTTGGTCTAGAGGATAATGAATATATTTTGTTAAAATTAATAAAACTTAAATCTAAGATAGAGGAAAATAAAACTAAATCTAATCTTGAATGAACATAACAAAGATAGGATCTATAGAAGCTTTGAAAGAGAAAAATAAAAAAATGGTAAACAAAAAATTTGCATTTTGGAGATATCCTAGAAATAGAGTGTGAAATAAATGAAACTTTGTTTAAGAATGTTGAAAAAATTATAGATGATAAGAATAGAACTTCTTTAAAAATTAAAAAAGTTTCTAGGGTTCCAAGTGAACGACATGAGAATCCCTGACATGTAATTGTTAAGTTTCATAATATAGAAAATAAAGTACATGTTTAGAGAAATCAAAGCCACTTGAAGCAAAGTGACAACAGAAAAAGCGTTTGGATAAATAAGGATCTTACTCACAAGGAACTTAAAGAAAGAATAGAAAAAACATTTGGATAAATGAGAATCTTACTTGAAAAAAACTTGTAGAAAGGATTAACTAATGGAAAAAAGTTAAGTCACTTCATCAATAGGATTTTGTAACATACTTAAATGTGAGCAATATGGAAGTAATTACAGATAATAATTATTCTAAAAATTATTCAAATATGCATATGCCATTTAAGATGTAAATTTCTTAACATTGATGATGAAATTAGTATTGGTGACCATTTGGAACTAGACAACTGATGGGACGCGATATCGCGGTCCGTCGCCAGTTCTATAAATAAGAGGCAGCTCTCCCTTGTTTTTCCATCTAGATCTAGACCTTAGCCAAACTCTTGCCATTTTTCCATTCCAAAGTTGGAATAATTTCCATGTGCCCGTAGTAGGAGCTCCAAAGTGAACGGATCTTTATTCGAGCAATTTTGTACCTGAGCACACAATTGTGTATAGTAATAAAGATGAACTGTTGGATAAACCTTGCAATGCATGGACTAAGCTAAATAGGACTTTAATTATTGTTATTTATTATTCACCATTTAATTTCTTTCTTAAGGACTTAATCTCTCTCAACCCTCAACTCTCATAGTCAAGTGCATTTAGTACGACTACTTCGAGCACGTGCATTACGCTTGGTAATCCCAATAACGAATAGCATTTGATAACCAAGTAGCATTGCATTGGTTCAAGATGTGAAACGGCAAGTGGGAATGGATACTGATGCTAGGTTAATTAAGGCTTAGTTAGTTAAATTTAGTTAATTATTCTCTTCACCTTTTCCCTCTTAGCATAGGCAATAAAACATAAAAGATATAAAAATCACATGCCTCAAGCGTACTTAACCATACAACTGTGACAAATACAAGTAAGCTTGGGAGGACAATGACTGATTAACCTTAGGTGTTCCATATGGCATGTAGGCACGTAGTCTGTGGAGTTTGACTAGATCGCATGTGTAACGCTCGTATTCGTATGGTTGAGTGTAGGGGTACCTCGCCACTCATCATTGGCGCCATTGCTGGGGACTAAGTGTTTGTGCGCTAAGTAGAACATAGGATATCATCCACATCATTAGGAAGCTTAAAATAACCCTTAGGATTAATTAGAAGAAAATTTAAACAACGGTTAGTAACACATTGACAAGATAAACAATGTCTTCTTCTTCTCAGAAAAGCACTTCACCACCTAGGGATCACACAAGAGACAGTTGGCAGTCTAACATACATAACCGAGAACCGCCAGTTCCTCAATAGTATCAAGTGGTATATAGGCATCTTGATGAGTATATACCCGATTTTACTTTTATCCTCCATCAGGATGAACAGCTGCGTTGGTGAGATTTGCAAGGTAACATAGTGTTACCCCCATATCGTGTAGTCCCTAACATGCTACTTCGTGCTCTTGCACAAATAGGCATGATGCAGATATACACTGGATACATTACGTGAAATTACAACATAAGGGATTACCATCCCACAGAAGTGCAATGTTTAAGGGACTCACAGCAGGAGAGCCACCATACATTGTCGAAGGGCAAAGGGGTCCTGCACGTCCTAAGAGAAATTGGAGATGGTGACCAATTATAACAGGCTCTCCATCAAATGATGTTCCCCCTCCTAATGATGGTGAGGAGGTGGGGTATCAGAACCTATACTCCATGATTCACAACTCAGGTTCTGATCCCCATGAACACCAAGTGTTCAATGAGGGAACACAAACACATGACAAGGACGAGCATTCGGATCATCATCACGATCAAGGTCGTAACCACTGAAGAGAAGATAAGAAACATCGTCATGGTGATGGTTCCCCTTCTTCTTCTCCTTCATCGCATCATTCACCCTCTCCTTCCACATTATGATGTAATCACAAAGAGCACAATGGTGAAGATAAGGGTAAGCAAGATGAGAACCCTTGACAAGAGAATCGAGAGCGAGGATGAGGGCATTCTAGAGAGTCAGGGCATAGAAGGGAAAGTAGGGAACCATGTAGGTATCATAGATGTCATGAGAGAATGATCATGATGAGCCCCTACTTGCAACCTGGAGTATGTTAGATATTATGGAGGCTATGAGAATACCTATAAGGCACCAGAAAGATAGCCGGATCAAGAGACTAGACATGAATAATATCCTACGGTTTGAGGGGGGATACAATGTTGATCCACAGAATCACTTACAGGAACTCCACGATGCCTTCACCTTGTAGAATATTGAAAACAAGTGGAAAAACTTAAATTTGTTCCCTAGGAAACTCATAAAAGAGGCAAAAAGTTAGTACTGGTCCTTAGAACCAGAATCGATTAGACGGTGGAGTACGATGCTAGAATTGTTTAACGATAAATACCAAATGTACTCTAGAGTGTCCAACCTGTGTAAAAAGATCCAAGGATGGAAGCAGGGTAATCATGAACCCTTGGATGCTTCCATGGGCCGATATTATGCATTGCTACATCATTTCCTAAGCCATGGTTACGCACAACGGGATCAACTACGCCATCTCGTAGATGGGCTAAGACATGAAACTAGGAGAACCCTTAGGACATATGCCTAAGGAAGATTATCTAAACTTAGGTCCCATGAAGTTCATAGGCTATTAGAGTAAGTAGGTAAGGAAGAAGGGGAGCTATGGAAAAGAGAAAGTGTGGAAGAATATAGCCATGATCCTTCCCTCTAAAAGAGGGAGTAAGATTATGTGAGGAAGAGGATGAGTCACCACTTGAAGAGTTGGTGAATAGAAAAACCTTGCGACTTCAAAAGTTAACAACTGAAATGTCGGCTAAGGTAGATCAAATGTGGGACTCCTTAGATAGTAGATTCAAAATAGTTTTAAAAATCATAGAGGAGTCTAAGGAGCAAAGTAGTGACCGTGATAAGAAAAATTGGAGAGATTCAGGCCATGCACGTAATAATGGTAAGGGAAAAATGACTATTGCCGATGAGGTTGTGGATTGAGATACAGACAATGATGGTGGATGTGAGATTTGCCAATATGACCATCCTAAGAGATGTTGCCTAATAATGTCACATCTACAGGAGTTTGGGGTGTATGCACTCAACCCAAGACTTAACAAATGGCAGGCACCCTGAAGGTTACCTTATCCCCAAGGTAACCCAAGATAGTTCCACCAACCGTTAACGTACTATCCAAGTGGAACTCTGCCACAACCTATCAGGCAACACTAGCAGTGGCAATACCCACAGTCATGGGGGATGCCACCATCGAGACAACAATACCCTTATCGATAACGAGATCCATATGGCTATTACATGCAGCAACCAGTTTCTCCAAGTGACTCTATGAGTCATGTAACCCCATAACGTCACTACCAAGTTCAGGAGTATTTTAGGACTCCTTCTCCTACGGGAGACACATCATGTACATAGCATCCTCTGAATCCATACACCACTCTTATGCCGATAGTTCCACTACCACCTACTTTGACGATGCAAGGGGAACTCCCCACTCAATTGTAGCAACGTAATGCTATGAGAGCTGTAAACCTTCAACCCACTGTTGGTTCTAACAACCATACAAAGAGAAGATCCTTCTTTAGAACCAACAGTCCAAACAAGCTTTCACAATCACAAGCAGTTGAGTCTATGACCACTCCTCCATCAAGTACGGCTTCGGGGCTCCCTTCAAACCAACAACAGAGTTCAACACATACGGTCATGTTAACACATACCGTTATTGACTGGATAAAGGTGGGCCACCTTCCTAGGAAACTCTTTGACCTTGGGAGTCCCTTAATCTACCTCCAAGTCACTGGGAATGAACCACATAAGGCTCTTCTTGACTCAGGCTTCAAAGTTAATTTAATATCATAGGAGATGTATAAATCTTGAAACTTGCCTCTACTCAAGAAGAGAAATATTCAACTAGAGCTAGCTGACCAATCCATCACTATTCCCTTAGGATTGGTGGAGGACATTGTTACCACTGTGTATGGTTGGTCATACCTAGCTAATTTCCTAGTGATAGAAGTCAACAGTAATAAGGGGGACTTCCCAATTATAATGGGGAGGGCATGGCTAAGTACCATCAACGCATGCATAGGAATCCATGATCTTTCCTTGGAAATATCTAAGGAAAAAATTTATGGAAAGATTGAGAAGAAGAAAGTTCCATGCATGACATACAGTGATACTGAGGGCGATGACATACAGGAATTCTCAGCATCTCCTGTATGCAACCCGTGTGCCTAGGAAACTCAAATACAAAGGTGCCTGTATGTAGCAACCACACAACAAGAGAACACCCAGTTGTTGATAGCTAATCGAAAGAGCAACCCACCAATATGCATGGAACTAACTCAAGGAATAACTTGCAACCACAATGAAAGCATAGATACATTGGAATATGAGCATCACCAACTTCCACCTCTTAATCTAAAAACATCAATTGGGAGAAGTTGGACACTTCTAAAAAATTCAAATAGGCGCTCATTATCTCGGATCTCTCCCTTTCAATTTAGTCATGGGGGAGATGGCCACCTATGCTAATCATTTGAGGCCCTCAGTTCTTTTTAGTTTTTGTTTTACACATTTTTGTTTTACAATTTCTTTAAATTTTCTTGTTTTTGTTTTACAACATCATTTATACTTTTTCATTTCTTTGTATGTGTGTGTGTGTGTTTTATCCATTTTGTTAAGTTCGTCATCCAATAAGTGCTCTTAAAGATGGTATGAACTATTTTCTCTTGGTTGCTAATGTTTGGTTTTTACCTTTAAGTTATGATGTTTATACTAAGGTATGGTTCTTTTGATATAGCAGGTAATGAGTCCACATCATCCATGCATCCATAAATTTCTATGGTTTCTCTTGGCTTGGAACTGTACAGTCCCTTTCTCAATAATAAGCACTATCAACAAATTGGTGACTAGGCATTTCTCAAACTAAGGAGGGACTCAAGGATTGAAAAGGGTGTGACTTCAAGGGGATTTGATGCATTCATGTTGGCCATTCTCTTGGGTGCTTGGATTTTTCTTCTTGATTTTTCTTACCGTTTCGACGTTACCCAATTATCGAGAAGTTGAGTAAACAAAAATAATAAGTCTTTACATGGTGTGGTTCTCATGCAAAAACATCAAAAAAATTATGAGAATTCAAAGCACACCCCTTAGAAAAAATAATCATCTGGGCTACAAGCACTGGCTATGGAACAAAAATAAACATGTTCCCTCTAACTAAGGCCCTTCTTGCTTCCTATTCTCTCCTCCTTCATTTCATTGGAATGGTGGGGGCTCTTGGGGAATGTATTCTTGTTACTTAAGTGGATGGGTGGGTCGAATGTATTAATGTGAAGTCACTGAATGTGGTTTGTTTGAGGTCGGACTTGGAATGGGATCTACTAAGTCACATTAATCATTAAATACACAAGGGGCTATACATCACCTTGTTCTTGAGATTCCATTCCATTCTCTTCTTTCCATCCTTCTTTCTCCATTGTCACCTCATTGTTGGTTGTATCATTAGTGTATATTTTGGTTGACACATTATTTTATTTTTGGTAAATTCGTGTGGTTAAGAATTTAACTCTTGTTCCAAATGACATTCCCAGAGCCTACGGACTCTTTGAATGTGGGATTATTAGGGCATTAAGGGCATGAGCCTACTTTGGGAGGACCCACTGGAATTCCTCTTTGATGCATCCATTAAATTCTTTCCTTTAACATTGTTGTAATTCATTTTATTTTGTTCATTTCCATCTTGACATCCATTTCATCGACGTTACAGTTGTCTCTTTTTCTTCATCCTTCTTATTCCTTTTCTTTTCCTCCATTCTCTCGCTACCAAAGGTTCACTCTTAGTCATGGGGGTCCTGGTCCAACTTTTTCGATTTTTGCGTAGCCCCTACACCTTAGATAGTCACCGATATTATGCCTCTAGAATCTGCAATCAGCCATACCACAACTCAGCCAATGGACCTTGCACCGAAGCAAGGTATCAATTGCATTGTGATTTGTTTACCCTTGCTAATGTAAGACTATGTTGTGTGTGCAGATGGCAATCATACAACAATAGATTGGATCTAGAGGAAACACTTGGAATGGAGCGGTGCTGAAGTAGTTAAGCAAAGAATAAGATTGATGGTGCACTTATAGATGGACAACGAAAGGTGCAATCTTGGTATTGGTAGTAGTAGAATTCTTCTCTCTTCTCTCTCCTCTCTCTCCACTGCCAAATAAGGCCTGATGTCAAATATATAAAGTGTTCACTCTTGTTTTCGTGAACACAAGTTTTGTCTTGTTCTGTAATGATGATCCATTCACATGTCATCCCATTCACCATTAGTTCCATTAAATTCAATAATCCCATACCTTCCCAATATTTTGTAAGGAACTCAAGGAAAATTTTTTATTCAGTCATGGGGGTATGATGGGACACGATATTGTGTGAGCGATATCGCATACGTGATATTGCATCTTTCCCCACGATATCACGTACGCGATATCGTAGTCCACCACCAGTTCTATAAATAAGAGGTGGCTCTCCCTTATTTCTCCATCTAGATCTAGACCTTAGCCAAACTCTTGCCATTTTCCATTCCAGAGTTAGAATAATTTCCATGTGCCCGTAGTAGGAGCTCCAAAGTGAACGGATCTTTATTTGAGCAATTTTGTACCTGAGCACACAACTGTGTACGGAAATAAAGACGAACTGTTGGATAAACCTTGCAGTGCATGGACTAAGATAAATAGGACTTTAATTATTGTTACTTATTGTTCATCATTTAATTACTTTCTTAAGGACTTAATCTCTCTCAACCCTCAACACTCATAGTTAAGTGCATTTAGTATGACCGCTTCAAGCACGTGCGTTATGCTTGGTAATCCCAGTAACGAATAGTGTTTGGTAACCGAGTAGCATTGCATTGGTTCAAGTTGTGAAATGGCAAGTGAGAACAAATACTGATGCTAGGTTAATTAAGGCTTAGTTAGTTAAAGTTAGTTAATTAGTCTCTTCACCTTTTCCCTCTTAGCATAGACGATAAAACATAAAAGATATAAAAATCACATGCCTCAAGCGTACTTAACCATACAACCGTGAAAAATACAAGTAAGCTTGGGAGGACAACGACTGATTAACCTTAGGTGTTCCATAAGGCGTGTAGGCACTTATTTTGTGGAGTTCGACCAGATCGCGTGTGTAACGCTCATATTCGTATGGTTGAGTGAAGGGGTACCTTGCCACTCATCAACAACCAATGTTGGGGCCTCTGAATCTCATGACCTTAGGAATCATGGGAAGCAAAGATATTCTTTAAAAAGGGTTTAGGTGCTTACTAGTCTCTGGCAACACCAAGGCCCAAATACCTCCAAATAAACTTAATAATTATGAAATGAACTAATCATGAGTATGTCTTTACTATTGTGAATGTTGAAATGGTATGAAACTGTAATTAGCTATCACAAAAGAAATTTTAACTAAATTTTTCAAATGCTATGACTTGTTGAAGGTTCCTATTTTGTCAAGTCACTTAGTCTCTATAGTACGTTACTTATAACAAATAGAATTTTGCAAAAATGTTTGAGCACAATTTTTCCAATCTACTCCTAATTTCCCCAAGGGAGAAAGTTTCATAAGAAAAATAGAAATAGTGTAAGATTCAATGAACTTAGAAAGAGAAAGAAAAGAAAGTAGATTTGTGTGAATCTTGAATATTTAAGTAAGATAAATTGACCCAAGAAAACACTTCGTAATAAAGTTATCCCAATTCAATTTAACTACAAATTATACAAACCCTCTAATCTCAACAAGAAATTTTATAAAGGGTAATATTATTATAGAACCAAAAATGCTACGTTAATGATAAAGTACAAAATTATATTTTGGCTAGTTAATATTTGTTAAGGATTGCATTCAATAAAGCTACAATGATCAAAACTTTCAGTGGCTGGAACACTAAGGGGTTCATGGGCATACAACCTAACCCTGCATCCAGATGAGGGCCTTGTTGGAGGTGGAGGTGAGGTGCCCTCAATGGTCTTTTCAACCAAAAAAAAAGTTATGGAATGCAAATGATGCTAATGTGAAAATGAAGCTAAGTGTTAAGTAGCATCAACCATATGAATAGTGCCGAGCATAGTTGATGTTAATGATGTAAATAGTACCAAGCATAGTAACATTTTTGGTAGAAAATGGAAGTGTTGACATACATGGATTGTCGCTCAAGCATAGTTGTAGGAAAAATGCAGATAAAATGTGAAAAAATGTGAACAAAATGCAAAGGAAGAAGGGAGAGAAATAGAACACCATCCCAAATGGCATTGAGCTTAGTTAACACCAAAAGGAATTTAGAAGGTATGCAGTGTATAATAGGCACAGTGGGCATGTAGTCATAGTCTTGGTGGTGTTGGGTTGTGAAGTCTAGCACTTGTTGTGATGTATTGTGCCTATTGAGTTAGCCATTGTAGTGTACCATGTGGTGTTCTATAGGGGTGCATGGTGTTGTAGTAGGATATGATATGCAACTCTGCCTCTCTATTGGTGTGGTATGCTTTGGGTCTTGTTTGCCCATAGAGCTAAGTGCTAAGATGTCAAAATGCCAAATGAAAGTGCCAATTGCCAAACCCCAAAATGTTAGGGATATAAGGGTATTTATAGGGCTAGGGTTAGCCCAAAATGTGGATCTAGTGCCATGTAGTGATGCAGTAGGTGGGACTACACTCTGGGGTAGTTGGGACATGGAGTTAGGCTGGGCACGCATGGCCAACCAGAAAAATTTAGTAAATTTTCTAAGTCTAGAGACAGCCAGAAAAAGTTTGAAAATTTTTCTAACTCTAGTTAATATGCTCACCCCTTGCTATGCTCGTAAAGCATAGTCCAAGAAGTTAGAAAAATTTTGCAAACTTGATGTTCCATGCTGACTACATTGACTACACTCTAGAGGGTAGTTGGGGTAGTGGGAGTGTAGTCTCAACACTTAGAAAAATTTTGTAACTAATGACCTCATTCAGACACTTAGCCATAATTATAGAAAGTTGGCCATTGAAGTTGACTATGCTCTACTATAGTGGAGAGTGTAGTCCCAGCACTTAGAAAAATTTGTAAAAAGTGTTATCATTCTAACACTTAGAAAAATTTTGCAAATCCAGTAGTTTAAGTTGACTACACTCAACACTTAGAAAAATTTGGGCAAAGTGCCATCATTTTGACACTTAGCCAAATTTTTAGCTGAGATGCTAGGACCCAAAATTTTGTGGTGTTTCATTGGCCCTTCTTTATTGACATTTGGAGGAGTGGCCTAAGAGACATCGACAAAGAACAAAAAACACCATAGCAGACATGGCACCAACATCACTCATTGGTATTGATTGAGTGTCGTTCCACCACATTCAATAGTGTTGTGGGTAAGGGTATGCTAAGGGAAAAGGGTGTAAGCAATGTAAGGGAAATGAAATTCAAATAGGAGAGATGAAATGCATACAATGATGCAAGATGTGAAGTCAGCACAACTGACGATGACCATGGCATGAGGTGGCTTGCCCTTGAAACATTGATCTCTCGTTAGAGTGATCATTAGAGAGTTAAGGTGGATTCAAGGTTGGGTTGATTATGAAACTGCAATGTGCTTGCTTGGCAATGTGCTTTCCCCCATTCTTTTTTTATTGGAGCAAACAAACGTTTGGTTCTGCACATTGCTAAATGCTAGTTGCAAGGTGTTGGCCATCAAGTAGATGGGTTTTGTTTTGATGCAATTTCATTGTGTCTATTGGACAAGTGTTTCCTCCTTAGGATGAGTTGCATTACATCCTCTTTGGCTTTGACCAACCAACAATGGCTCCCCATGGAACAAGTTGTGTTACGTCTACCATGGGTTCTGCGGTGTGATGTGAAAAGTGGATGCCATGTGCATTTACAGTGTGTATACATCAAAGGGTTTACATGTAGGGGAATGTGGAAAATGCAAGAGGGTATGGGAATGTGGAAGTGAATGTGCATAGTCTAAACTAAGATGAGGGGGATGTGCACTCTAGACTGGCTTTGCTAGCCCAATCATGCACATCGGACCAATGTGATAATTTGTTGTTGCGATGAGAAGCACCTTTGCATGACCACCTTTAGCACTTCATCTTACAAACACAACTTTGAGAAGATAAGAAAACCACAAAATGTGAATAAGTGAAATGCCAGATGCGAAGATGCATGAAAAGTTGATCTAGTGGTAAGTGCATAGGAAGCTAGTAAAAGTGCTAGTGTGATGATGTTGCAAGTGCCCCAAAGGTTGCATTGACAGTAAGTGCTCCAAAATTAGAAAAATGCTCGTTTAAGGTCCTAGCATACTGTGAACCCAATTTAGGATCTTGGCAAATCATGATGTGCTAGTTTATAGCCCTAGTAGACTACTAGGTGCTAGTTTAATGCCATAGAAGATGATCGATGTTGTGCTAGTTTAACATCATGATCCAAGGACAAGCTATGCTAGTTTAGTACCATAGTGGACAACCTGTTCACTAGTTTATGGTCATAGTAGACTATTTGTGCCAATTTAGCATCATAGCGAATGAGCTATGTGGTTACCTTGCTTCGATGAGGTACAGTGTTGCATGCATAGCCATGTTGTGTGCTTGTAAGATCTTGCAAAAATCAACTAGAAAAACAACATCAAGTGGCAACTATGTAATAATATTAGTGTGCACAAGTGAAAGGAAACCAATGTGAAAAGTGATAATTTTGGGCCATAAGGCCATTTCGGGCATTGCTAGTTTAAGGCCATTTTAGGCCATTTCTAGTTTAAGGCCTTTTTGGGTCATGTGTTTTTGTAGCTTTATGATTTTTTTTGATTTTTATGTGTTTTTGATGTTTTTCAAATGTAATGAATAAGCTAAGTGGATGGATGCATAAACAAAGCAGAAATGCATAAACAAAGAAAAGCAGTGTGTAAACTAAGTATGCAGGCAAAATGTAAATGCATGAAGAAATGCAATGTAAGTTCAAACCAAAGATGCATGGCATATGGAGGCAAGGGGTAAGAAGACACCAAGTGCATTTTTTGCCAAGGGAAAGTCTTGGTCACATAGTTGCTTCCTAACTAGGTATGGATTAGGAAGCACACAAGGCTTAGGGGCTTAGGGTCCTCTAGGAGGTTCTTGGTTTCAACCACTTATTCAAGTGTGTAAGCCTTAGGCGTTGTGTTGCTTTCCACAAGTGTACCACCAAGAAACTTTACCTCTGACACTTGGCCCATGTCTATGTGGTGGATAGCCAGAGGGGAGACGTTATCACCATAGATGATAACTTGATCACCTTCATATGGAAGGTGGACTTCTTGGTGGATAGGAGAGAATATGGCTTGTAGTTAAGCTAGCCAAGGCCTATCTAGGATCATGTTGAAGCCTGGCATCTCCTCTATGACTGTGAATTTTCTAGAGGTGGGGAACTACTCTCCTATCATGAAGGTAATGTTAATTGTACTATTGACATTGACACATGATCCATTGAAGGATTTTAGACACATGATTTTAGTAGGCCTGATCTCATCTATTAGGCCTAGCTTGTCAATGATGGAGTACAAAACTATATTTGTTGTTGCACCATCAACAACATGCATCCTATGGATAGTGCATTACTCAATGCGTATGCTAATTGATAATGGAGCTATTGTGACTTTTCCTCATTTGAAGTTGACCTTGACTACTTTGTTGGGAAAGGACAAGGATGTTGGACCTAATTATTGTAACATAGGAGGAAACATCACTACATGAATGGATACCTTATCTATAAGGATGTCCTCCATGATAGGAATGGAGGCCAACATCCTAGCTAGCACTTGGCAGTGAGCAAATGAGGTCATGACCAAGTCATACAAGCTTAGCATTATGTTTTTTTATTGAGCATTATTTTAACTTGGTTAGTGCAACTATGAAGTCCTTGTCATCAATCATTGTGTTAGCCTTGACCTCCTTCATGTAGCTTAAGAGATGGATCTCTTGTGGAGGGGACTTACACATGGGTTGTTTGGCCTGCTTAGGGATAGGGTCCCTAATGTTCAATTGCAGCTTGTTGGTTATGATCTTTGCTTCGGCCATGGGATTTGCAAGATGCTTGATCAGCCTCTTGCATTGTCATTTGGTAGGCCTACCTAGGTTGCTAGTGGGGTTGATGCTTGAAGGAGAAGAGACCAACACATTGCCCACTATTGGCTTTTCAGTAGGTGAGGGGCCATCACGCTGTGGCATCCTTATATAAAATGGTGGTTTGGAAGTAGTTGTAGGGCCAACTTGTTGTGACACCTTGATGACAAAAGGTTGCTTAGCAGTTATTGATGTAGTGTCATGCTAGTTTAATGTCTTAGTAGATAGTTGGTGTGGAACCTTGATCATAAAGGGTGTTGTGAATACCCGAGGTGACACTTTGATCATAAGTAAGGCCTCTTACTTGTGGAGGTCGAGGGAATCCTTGCCTTAATAGGAGGCACTTGGATCACAAAAGGTTTCTATGTAGGTTTAGACTTTCCTCCTATGTTAATGGAATTTATTATGTAGGGGGCGTCATTTGCTTGGATTAGCTTATTGCATCAAGCATCAGTTTGCCCATTTTTATCATACTTTGCAAGTCATCTTGCAAAGCCTAATAGTTGTTCATGCTGTGACTAAACATCTGGTGGTAGTGACAAAATTGGTTTAGTCAAAAGTGCTTTGAGACTGGGGGCTCATTTGGTATTACTGAGGTGGGATTCCTTAGTAGTTCGTAGTGCCTATCATGCCATTAGCGGGCAGTTTTTGATACTCATTTGTGTTAGATTTTCTTATCCTTCAAGAGTTGATCTAACAACTTTGAGGGTTTCAGTGGAAATGGGGTGTACTTTGAACAATTTTTACACTCAAAGTGGGGCCTTATAGTGGCTCGCACTGTGGCTCCTACTGATGTGGACAAGTTGGTGCTAGAGTTGATAGCTTTATGTGTCAAGGCCTTTGGCTGCTTAGCCTTTGGGCCTTAGTTGGTTGCTTTTGTAGGTTTGGCTATTATTTCCACTATTATGTTTTGCTTGTATGTGTGTTGGTTTTTATAGGCCATGTAGGTTGGATCGTTGCTTTCTTGCGCTACCTCCTCTATGTCCTTCATTTAGGTAAAGGATTGGTTGAGAGAATTTGGGGCTAGGTAGTATAGTTTTGACTTGATAAAGTTATTGACTACACCCTTAAAAATGGCCAATAGATGAGTCTCTGCCAGTGGATCACAGATTTATTGCAAGGTGGCACTCCATCATTGGATGAATTTGGCCACAGGCTCTAAAGACCCCTACCTAACTTGCATGAGTTGATCAAGAGTTGCTTCAAGTTTTAGGTTGTACCTAAAGCGTGTTACAAACTAGCTAAGGAGATCCTCCTTAGAAGAGATTAAGGCCCTAGGTAATGAATGGTACTAGTCTAAGGCCTTGCTAGTGAGAGACATTGGGAAGATGCACATGATGGCATGCGACCATGCTTACAAAAGTAGGCACTTAGACCTAAATGTGACAAACTATGCATTGGGGTCCCCCTCACCATTGTACTTAATGAGTTGAGGCAACAAGACCCTAGTTGGAAGAGTTAGTGGTGGGATTGAAGGAATTATGGGATCATCCTGGTAGAAGTCCACCACCTTGATGGTTTCAAAGGAGGTGACCTTAAGCTGGTTGATCTCCTCTGTCAAACTTTGGATCAACTAGAATGCTTGATCCAAGCTTAGGGATGTGCGAGCCAATTGCATTGGCTAGGATTATGTTCATTGCATGGCAAAGGGTTGGATTGGTAATTGAAAATTTTTCAAGTTTAACGTTGTAGAGGATGGTTGTTGCTAGTTTAACGTCATAGCAAACGGTTGTTGCCAATTTAATGTCATAGTAGATGGATGTAGTTGATGCATTGGTTGAGCGATGGACGTGGTGACCAAGGTAGGTCACAGACATGTGGGTTGGATTGATGTCAAGGGCATAAATGACATAAGTAGGACATAGGATGCCTGAATCATTTAGGGCATCGAGATGGCCCTATGTGAGCAAAGGGTTGGGCAAGTGCAATAGTTGCTTGTAAGGAAGGATGAACTAGCATGGTCACCATCTCGGAGAGGATGGATGAACTGAATTGAGGAGGGATTGTACTAGGAAGTGGTTGTTAAAAGATGATGTAAAGAGGGCTCTCGCATTTGGAGTAGGCCTCAAATTGATCTTCTTCCTCGTATGAGGCTTCCTTGTAGGTTGTCCCTGCATCATGCTTGTTTGCATGGATGAGTTGGAATAGCAACTAGTGATAGGACTCCGTGAGTGGGATTATGTTGAATGAGGAGGGATTGTACTATTTTTTGTTTTAGTGTACTCATTCATAGTCCTATTTTGTCTCTAAGTTGAGGCAATTCATGGGTAGTCCTACTTAGATTTTGGTACAAAAAAAATTTTATTGTTCATGACTTAGCATGGGACACTTTGGATGGATTGTGGTATCAAATGTGTTAGACACCGATGTGGAAGGTTGATCTGGATTTATGTTTACAGATTGGGTTGTAAGAGTTGTTGTTTGCAAAAGAAAAAAAAAAAACAGCTAACTCTAAAAACCGTAGAAAAATGCCTAAGTCTACTAATAAAAAAAATAGCTAAGTTTGGAAATTTCAAAAAACTGACTAAGTATAAAACTACAAAAAATTGACTAAGTATGAAACTATGAAAATTTGGCTAAGTATGAAAATGTAGAAAAATGGTTAAGTCTACCGATAGCAGAAAATGGCTAAGTATAAAAATGCAGAAAAAATGACTAAGTACAAATATGCTAAAAGAATGGCTACATGTAAAACTACAAAAAAAATGCTAAGTATGGATACTATGACCCACACCAACTATGCTCTTCACTTACTACACTCTCTACACATAGAGAGTGAAGACTTAGAAAAATGTGGAGAATGGTGCAATTTGGGTTGTTACATGGGGTCTTAGGGAGACCAAAAATGGGATCAAACAAGGGTGTAGAGAGCATGTGAAGACAACCATAATGACATGCAAAGAAGGAAATGACATGACCCTCCTTCTAGTGCTAAGAATTGTAATGATCGAAACATCAACAACTGGAACACCAAGGGTTTTGCAGGCACGTAGCCTAACCTTGCATCCATGCGAGGGCCTTGCTAGAGGTAGAGGTAAGGTGTACTAAGTGGTATTGTTGATCAAAAAGGAACTTATGGAATGCAAATGATGATAATGCCAAGATGAAGCTAAGTGTTGAGCAGCATCAACCATATGAATAGTTCCAAGCATAGTCGGTGTTAACGGTGTGAATAGTGCCAAGCATAGTCATTTTTTTGGTAGAAAATGAGAGTGTTAGCATGCATGGACTACTGATTAAGTGTATTTTTAGGCCAAATGTAGATAAAATGTAAAAAAAAAAGTGAAGAAAATGCAAACGAAGAAGAGAGAGAAATAGAAAACCACGCCAAATGGGGTTGAGCTTAGTTAACACCAAAAGGGATTTAGAAGGTATGTGGTGTACAATAGGTGTAGTGGGAGCATAGTCACAATCTTAGTGATGTCAAGTCATAAAGTCTAGCACTCACTATGATGTACCATGCCTACCGGGTTGGCCACCACAGTGTCCCATGTAATGTTCTGTAAGGGTGCATAGTGTTATAGTGGGCTGTGGCGTGCAACTTTGCCTCTTTACTAGTGTGGTGTGCTCTAGGTCTTGTTTGCCTATGGAGCTAAGTGCCAAGATGCCAAAATGTCAAATGGAAGTGCCAATTGTTAACCCTTAAAATGTTGGGGATCTAGAGGCATTTATAGGGCTAAGGTTAGTCCAAAATGTAGATTGAGTTCCATGTGGTAGTGCAGTAGGTGGGACTACACTCTGGGATAGTTGGGACATGGAGTCAAGCTAGGCATCCATTTGGTAGCTAGAAAAATGCAGAAAAGTATCTAAGTCTGGAGATAGCTAGAAAAAGTTTGAAAATTTTTCTAAATCTGGTTGCTGTGCTCACCCCTTGCTATGGTTGTTAAGCATAGTTCCAATAGTTAGAATAATTTTCCAAAATTGATGTTTCATGCTGACTATGCTCTAGATTGTATTTGGGGGCAATGGGAGTGTAGTTTCAACACTTAGAAAAATTTTGCAGCTTGTGACCTCATTCGGACACTTAGCCAAAATTGTAGAAAGCTGGTCGTTGAAGCTGACTATGCTCTACTACAGTGGAGAGCATAGTCCTAACACTTAGAAAAATTTGTAGAAAGTGTTATCATTCTGACCCTAGGAAAAATTTTTCAAATCTGTAGTTTGAGCTGACTACACTCAACATTTAGAAAAATTTGGGCAAAGTTCCATTGTTTTAACACTTAGCCAAATTTGTAGTGGAGACATCGGGACCTAAAATTTTGTGGTGTTTTAGAAGCTTTTAGAAAAATTTGATAATTTTAGGATTGAAATACTAAGGTAATACACTTTAAAGCAATGAAGCTATTTTAGTCATCTCAAAATATCAAATATTTTCTTAAATTCTCTATGCTCAAAACAAGCAATTTCATTATGAAATTACTATTAAATTACTCTAGAGGCCTTTCAACAACATAAGCTCTTTTATGGTAAACCTTAATAGAAGTCTAATATTGCTAAAAAAATAGAGCTATAAAGACAACCTAGAAAAATCCCAAAATTAAATACCAAGCATGATTAGCTAAGTAATTAAAAAAATGGAAAGAAATGAACTCACAAGATTAAAATTGATGTCTTTAGCAAGCTATGCTTTATAAGAAATCTTTAATATTCTTCAAAGTTGCTTCTTTCAAATTCTCAAAAATTTTAATGCTTTTAACTATCACAGGGTTTTGCTTTTTGTTCTCTGAAATAAGTTTTTAGAACATCTAATCTAGGGAGTGTTTGGATTATGTATTTTGATTTGTTCAATTTTCATCAGCCCTACAAATTCTAGATGTTTACTTGCATGAAATCATAGAGGAGCAATGCATTGCTGCACATGCAAGAATACACTCTACACTAGCAACTTCTCAATAGTTCATACTTGATTCATTGGATACAATTACTTGTCAATTCACCACTACTCTACTTTGCTTCATTAAATGGCCTAAATGTGCCAACATTTCTACCTTCCTTAAAATGCTTAATTTTGTAAAAAAAGTTATAAATATCAGCTGAGAAACAACAATTTTATTAATCATTTACATGAAAAACTAGAAATCATTTTTGAGGAAAACTTCCACCAAACTCATGGTTTTATGAAATAAAAACCTCACTTCTAATAAAACTAAGAAATTGTATAAACAAAGCTTTATATAGACTAATGCGTAGGTGGGAAGAGAATAGTTAAAGTAACTCTTTTAGAGATTCTCATATTTTAAATTCTCTCATATGAAATTTTAGTAGTGATGAATGCTCTTCTTTCTTCTTCTTGCGTTATTGAAGCTTCAACTTGGTGTTCAACTTTATCTTCAACAACTGTCTTTGTCTCTTTCTCATCCAAGTTTTTGGCTGCTAATTTTTGAGATTCTTCCCAACTAGTTGCTTTTGTGTCATGAGACATGAAAGTCTCTTCCCAAGAATCATCTTTGTTGGACACTCATTGATATTAAGTTTCAGTGCTGCATTTATGAAAGCTACCCCAAACCTTGGAACATATAGAGAGTCCACCAATGAAAAATGTAAACTCATTTAAAAGCTAAAGTACGAAAGGGCTTTTACTAGATGCTCCATGAGTAATTGCCTAATTATAGGCTCTTAAGACATGCTCTAGGTAGCATCCTATAACATGTGGAAAAAAAGGCCTTGTTGCTACCATCTCTCTAAGAACCATCTTTCTACCTCATAGTTAAAACACTTCACTTTCCTTTCTCACTCAAGTGTTGAATTCAGAAATGATGTATTTCCAAGCAATTCACATCTCCTTATATAGTGTAAGGTAAGCTTGAAATTCCAACCAATTCTACTAATCAACTTTGCCACTTAGCTAAAACTTATTTAATTTTCATCATGATATAATTGGCTAACTCAAATTCCCCTATTTGGTTGTTAAAATTAATTCATCACTATGTAGTTATCTAAACCATCACTTCCACTTACACACATCATAAGTAATGATTAGTTTGAGATAATATAAATTTAATATTTAAACTAACACTTTGAATTAAATAATTTTAAAATAATACTCTAATGTATACATGTTTTTATTATATCATATATACTTGCCTAAACATTTGTATAGGATATACATATATATACTATGGTTAGATATTATAGAAATATGTATATATTATAACTAAGTATATATACATTAAATCTTGTATATAAAAGTTTATTACTTATTACTATGTATACTTAATATTATTATAGTTACATACATATATACCTATTACAATATTATATATATCTATATATATAAGCTATGGGAAGTTGTCCATAATAATGTTTTATATGCATAATGTTATACAAAATATGAAACTCTATCCCACTTAATGTTGATAATTTGTAAGTGTCCTCCAATAATTGTTTCTTGATCTAAAATGGACTAGTTCATATTTCTAAAAACTTATTTGGCTTCTTCATATTCCTTAATAATACCAAATCACTAACTTTAAAATTTCTTTTCAAAGCCTTTCTATCAAACCATCTTTTAAATTGAGAAGCATTCTTTAATAAACTATCCTTAGCTCTATCCATTTTGGCTTCTCTTTTGATGAGCAAGGTCATGAAACTTTTATCTTTATTAGTTTTGTTACTATATTTTTTACACAAAATTTGAGGCTAAACTTATAATATTATTTGTGATTCTAGTGGGCAAACCATAGACCAAGTTATAAGCTAACATCCCAATAGCCTTCCTAAATCTAATATGATCAATCCATAATGCAGATTGCAAGTAATTGATTCAGTTTCATGGATTCCCATCTATCAAATTTTTAATGTAGGAAATAAGCTTTTTATTTATAGATTTAGCTAAGCCATTCCCTTGAGGATAATAATTTGAAGAAGAAAATAGGAAAATAGATTTCTCTGATGCCCAAGTAGGTCCATTATTAGATACCAGCACTTTAGGTAGACCAAAATGACTAAAAATCTAATCTTCCAAGAACTTAATCACATCTGATGCTAAAATTTTTCTTATAGCCTTTACTTTAGATCATTTAGTAAAATATTCAATAGCTATGAGACTAAGCTTATGTTTGGCTCTCGAAGGAGTAATTGTACCAATAAAATATAAGCCCCATTGCTGAAATGGTCTATTTGCAATTACTAGTTTTACAGTAGCTTTAGCCTTTTTGATTTTTGATTCATGAACTTGGCATTTGTGACACCTTTGAATCATTGAACTAATATCCTAGTGCATACTAGGCCAATAAAAATCATAGTGGAGTATATGTTTCATAGTAAACTTAGGAGCCTCATAAAATAAGTTGGAATGATCATGGAAATGTTCTAAAATGGAACTAATATGGTTATTATGAACACATTTCAATAGAATCCCTTTGAAGTCCTTTCTATATAATATTTCATCTTTAACTACAAATTTATTTTCCTTTTTGAAGAAAGCTCTCTTTTTACTTGTAGTTAAATTATTCAAAACCTTTCTTATGTCAAGAAATTTGATAATTTCATCATACTAGTTTCTTAAATGTATTAAGCATACATACTTCATTTTCTCTAGCCATTAACTTGGCTAATCTCATTCCTTTAATGGTTTGACATATCTTTAATGAGAATTTGAAACATTGAAGGTTTATGAGCCATACTTCTCTTTTCAATCCAATTTCATTTTGGGCTAAGAATTATTTGATTATAGGATCTATTAGTATAATGTGAACTAATGAGCTTTCTAAGTAATATTTGAAATGCTGAAGTGCTTTAATGACTACGAATGCCTATTTTTCTAAGTCTAAATAATCTAATTCTAAACCTTTTAATTGATGCCCAAAAAATATAATCAATTCATCCTGACCTTCATCTTTGTGAGTTAAAATAGCTATAACTAAATCATTTGAAGGAAAAGCATATAACCAAAAGTCTTCTTTCAATTTTGGTTTTACCAAGTAAGGAAATTCTTGAATAGCCCTTTTGATTTTTGCAAAGGCTCTCTCTAATTCTGGTGTTTTCTCTACTAGGACATCTTTCTTTAGCATATGCATCAAAGATTTAGTAATCCAATGAATCCAGGGATAAATTTCTTAATGAAATTTATCTTTCCAAAGAAACATCTAAGAGACTTTTTACTTATAGGATACTTGATATTTTATACTACTTGAATTGGAGAGTTATCTATAGCAATTCCTTCTTGATAGATTACATGGCCTAGTAAACTTCTAGACTTAACCCTAGAGATACATTTCTTATGATTTAATTAAATACCATACTCATGAAATCTGTCAAAAACTTGTTGGAGATGACTAGTATGATCTTCCTTCCTTATTGAAAAGATGGTGATATCATCCAAATAAACTACAATGAACTTGGAAATTAAACCTTTAAAGGATAGATCCATTGTGTTTTGAAAAGTAGCTATAACATTTGACAATCCAAATGGCATTCTTTGGTAAGCAAAAGTTCCTCATTTGGTAATAAATGTTGTCTTTTATTTATCACTCTTATCTACCATGATCTGATTATAGCCTAAAAAACTATCTAGGAAAGAATATACTTGACAACATGAAAATTTGATCAAGATTTCATCAATTCTAGAAAGTGGGTATTTATTTATTTTAGATGCTTCATTAAAATTTTTGAAATCTACACAAGGCCTAATATCACCATTCATTTTTCTTACTGGAACAAGATTAGCAAGGCATGTCAAATATTGGACTGGATATATAATTTAGGCTTGTAATAACTTCTTGATCTTAGTTTCAATAGCTGGCTTAAATGATGGATTAAATTTCCTTTGTTTTTTTTTAATTGTCTCACAATTGTTTATCAAAGGAATTTTATGTGTCATCACATCCGGTCTAAAAGCTTTAAGATCATCATAAGATAAGAAAAATTATCCAAATTATATTTTAGGAGTAATAATAAATTTTTCTTGAAAACTAAATGCTTTTCCTTTAAGAAATTTAATATTTTTGGTATCTCAATAGATCCAAGATTTACTACTTCAAAAGATTGATCATTTAGATTATATATATCTTATCTAGTAAGAAAATTTTTGCCAAACTCATGCTCATAATCAATCACTTTTTTAAGAATAGAATTTGTCTTAAACCTTGAAGCTATTTTAGGTATGATTTAACTTTTGAATTCTAGTTTATTGCTCAAGAATCTAAGCAATTGATAATCATCTTTGAATACTTGTAAATGCTTAATGTTATTTGGTACTAATGGCTGATGTCCATTCTCTATCATTACCCATTCGTATCTTTCTATCTTTTTCACATCTAATGTTGAAGTTGCCTTTGCTAAATCATCAACTATATAATTATCTTTTCTACCTATATGTTCTATTTTGTAGTGATGAAATTGATCCAGCATTATATAGAAAAGATATTTATAAGGTTATAAGAACGAATTTTTACTACACAATTATCTTCAATCTATTCATAAACTAATCTTGAGTATCCTTTTATGGTGATTACCTTGATTCATTTTTTGAATGCTATTTTAATTCCAATACTTAGAGCTTCATATTTAGCCTTGTTGTTAGTACAAGGAAAAGATAGATGAATTGCATTTAAAATTTTTGCAGAATTATCTTTTACTAGAACTATTCCAACCCTTGCACCTTTGAAGTTATAAGAACCATCAAAGTATAGTTTCCACTTATTCTCATTTTGGGATTCCTATTTTTCCAAGTTACAAACTTCTTGAAGTATGCAAATTTTGGTTTCAAAAGCTCTTATTTCAACGACTTTATTTTTTTTATTTGAAGTAATATCTCAATCATCAAAGGTTCATTGTATATATATATATATATTTGATTCAGATTCTCTTTTCAAGGTAGCCACATATGAGAATAATCTGTTGATATGTAACTTGAGAAATTCTTACTCAAACTTCTACTTAACAAAAGACTATGTGAATTTGGGATATCTGCTACTTGAATAGTTACTCTAGTTTTGATATGAGGTTTAGAAGTGATTTCTAATAGAACATTTGACAATTGTTCCATAATCTTCACTCTACTTTTTTCTACTTAAATAGTCTTTTTATTGGACTAGTTGGAAGTCAAACCAAATTTTTTATATATGGACAATGGCATCCTAGTAGAGGTAGCTCTAGAATCAACCAAATAGTTGTAAAGATATTTGTCCTTTAAATTTATTATCAAAAGAAAAGGAGGAGCTTCTTTATTAAGAGTACAATCATAACTAGTTTTTGTTGTCTTATCAATGTTAGATACATAGCTTAAATTTAACTTTCCAACTCTCTTTTTATCTTTAATAAGCTCTAAAGGTTTTATTTGCTGATCTCCTATCTATAATAGTTAACATATACTAATATTGGCCTTGACATATTTAATATCCTCAATTAAATCATATTCTCCATTACCATAAAAAGCTACTTTCTTCATCCATTTATTAAAAGACTGATATTGAATACCTTTCTCTATTTGATCTTGTTTACTTTTTATTTTTCTCTATTCTACATAGTTCAAAAACATTTCTCTTAGTAGATGAATTAGACATGACATCTGGAGGCTTAGAAGTAGTTAATCTTTGTTTTGATTGTAGATTATATCCATTTTCTTCATTATTATTACACTCTTCATCTAATGACATATCCTCTTTAGAACTTGATAGAGAGGAGGTATCACTAGATCCAATGTTAGAAGATTTTCTTGCATAATGAACACTAGATAGTTCATTATATGATTTAATATCAAGGAAGTTAGACATAGCAAGATCATTTTCATCCTCATCTTCTAGCAACTTAGTATCTTGATGCTTATATTTTTTATTTTTCTTTTCTTCCTTGATTTTAACTTTTGCTAAAGCTTTTTCTAGTTTCACTATTTTCTTGGATAAGTCTTTCATTAATTTTCCATTATCAAATTCTTTGCTTTCTAACTCTTGCTTTGTCTTAATACAAGATGGTCCTTGGTGTTGAATATTTGCATGAGCTAAAGCTAATTTCAATAGGTGAATGTATTCTTTAGCCAAGTAAGCTTTTCTAGGAATAAAAGACTTTGAAAAATATTTATAAACGCTCTTAGGAATATTGCTGTAGTTTTAAATTCCTAATGATGTAACTATTTTCCATCCTATTAGAATTCATTATGATTGATGAACTTTTAAACTTCTTTAACCTTCACTTATAGACTAATAAACTAGATAGAAGGGGTGATCTTCTTACCCTTTTGGTTTTAACTTCACTACATGTTCCAAACTTAAGAACTTTCTTCTATTAAATAATCTATCTTATAATCAAGAATTTCTTTGGAATCTTCTAAACTATTAGTCTATTTGATCATGAACCCAAAATAGTATTTAATTTTAAAGCCCTTCTAGCAACAAAAATAGCAATCAGTGTGCTAAGCCTATTGATCTCTTTGAATAAAATGTTTACTTACAAATGTAGGTGATAAGTTTTCTTGCCATTCTTCTAGCATCAAAAGAACTATTTGGGAATGTTGGGAGCTAGAACTCCAATGTTGAGCCTCTAGATCTCATGGCCTTATGAGTCATGGTAAGCAAAGGTGTTCATCAAATAGGGTTTAGGTGCATGCTACTCTTTGGCAACACCAATGCCCAGATACCTCCAAATAGACTCAGTAGGTATGAAATGAACTAATTTTAAGTATTTATTTACTATTGAAAATGTTGAAATGGTTGAATTGTATATGAAACTATAATTGGCTATCATAAAAAAAATTCAACTAACTTTGTCAAATACTATGAGTTGTTGAAGGTTCCTGTTTTGTCAAGTTACCTAGTCTATATAGTCCCTATAGTACATTTCTTGTAACAAATAAAATTTGCAAAAATGTTTAAGCACAATTCTACCAATATACTACTAATTTCCCTTAGAGAGAAAGTTCCACAAGAAAACTAAAAATAGAGCAAGATTTAATGGACTTAGAAAGAGAAAGAAAAGAAAGTAGATTTCTGTAAATACCGAATATTTAAGCAAGACAAATTGACATGAGAAAACACTTTGCAATAAAGCTATTCCAGTTTAATCTAACTACAAATTCTCCAAATTTTCTAAGTTGAACAAGAAATTTTGTAAAAGTTAATCTTATTACACTACCAAAAATGCTACGTTAACGATACAGTATGAACTTCTATTTTGGCTAGTTAATAGTTATTAAGGATTGCATTCAATAGATCCATCAAAAAAATTTGAAAATTTCAAATTGATATACTAAGGAAATACACTTTAAAATAATGAAGTTATTTCAACCATCTCAAAATATCAAAGATTTTCCCAAATTCTCTATGCTCAAAACATAAGCTCTTTTATGGAAAACCTTAATAAAAGTCTAACATTACTCAAAAATAGATCTATAAAGATAACCTAGAAAAATTCCAAAATTAAATGCTAAGAATGATGCTATCTAAACTATTAGCTAAGTAAATAAAATAAAATAGGAAGAGATGAACTCATAAGATTAAAACAAAGTAGCTAAATTGATGTCTTTAGTAAGCCATGCTTTATAGGAAATATTCAATATTCTTTAAAGTCGCTTCTTCCAAATTCTCAAAAATTTTAATACTTTTAACCATCATAGGAGTTTTTTTTTTGTTCTTTGAAATAATTTTTCAGAACATCTAATCTAGGGAGTGTCTAGTTTATGTATTTTTCTCTGTTTAGTTTTCATCAACCCTACAAATTCTAGATGTTGGCTTGCATGAAATCACAGAGAAGCAACCCATTGCTACACATGTAAGAATAGACAGTGCACTAGCAACTTCTCAATAGCCCATGCTTGATCCATTGGTTACAAGTACTTGTCAATTCACCACTACGCTACTCTACTCCATTAAGTGGCTGAAATATGCCAACAATTACAAATAAAGTTATTTCTTTTAATAGTATTAGCTTCTTTGTTAACTTTAATACTTTTGGTTTTGTTAAAACTTGGAAAGATGTTAGTTTTGTGGATTTTGTAGTTAGATTTATTAAATTTTTTGCAAGGAATACAAAAGTAGGATGAAGATGCAAATCCTTTGGTGGCATTGCAGTATTAGTGAGAAAATTTCTTGAAAATTATCTACTTTTAGAAAACTTTATGTGCTTGAAAATCCTAAATGGTACTAGATTTTCTTTCTTTGCTTAATAATTTAAATCAATTCATAGTATGTAGCAAGAAAAATTAATTGTATCTATGTCATGAATCTCTCAAGAGCCTTCATTCTTTTCTATCTTGAATCACTAGAACAACAATAGTTAGTTCTACAAGAAGGGTTGTAGGATGTATCTAGCACTATTTTAGTTGTTTCACCATGAACTACATATTTCAACCTCGAGGAAGCATGGAGAAGTATTTTTTGTATTTGAATTAAGTTTCTATGTTTATTACTAACTCTTTTAATGCTTCTAGAACATATTATCAATTAGCTTGAACAAGTGATAAATCAATTTTTGGTTAACTATGATATCGTAACTCTAATATTGTAGCACTAGCTAAGTCATCATATATGTGATATTGCAGGATGAGTGCTAGCCTATAAATACAATACTTAGGTGCCCAGATTTGCAATAGATTTCATTCCATAGTAGCGAAACTCTTTCAATTTGTTTTTTGTATTTAGTCTTTAGCACTTAGAAGTGTATGCTTGTAGTGTGGTGTTATGTGAATTTATAGAGTCTTTATGTAAGTGAATTATATTTGGACATAGTTCATGATCAACAATAAAGATCAAGATTGCTTATCATGATTGCAACATCCACTTAATTTTCTTTTTGTTTACTTAAAATAATTATTCTTGTTTTTCCTAGTTAATCATTTACTTTACAAGCACTTTCTTTTACATGTTAAAAGTAAGTGGTATGGATATGATTGGTTTTGAGTGCTAGGTATAGTTATCTAGTAACCCAGTAGTGTTATCACTTGGTATGCCTAGTAGTGGTACACTTGGTAATCCTAGTGATGATTGCATGAGTCCAAGGCATCTATGGTAGATTAGGACTGGATATCCATTGCCTTAGGATAGAATATATTTGTTTACTATTTTACTTATACTTAGAAACTATTTCCATTTCATCATATTCACTAGAAATAGTAATGGCCCAACATCATTAGTTATAATATACCTCATTGTGAGATAAACCATGCATGTATACTTCACTAGCTCCAAATAGGAAGATAATGGTCACAAACTTAAACCCATTACTAGTAGATTTACATTTCCTTGTTCATGGATTATGATTTGGTCACACATGAACACTTGTGACTTGTATGATTGGGTGTTGGATTACTCCACTACTCATCAATGGTGCCATTTCCAGGGACTAGTTAATGTATGTTGAGTAACTAATTTTACTATTAGAATTAAAAGTTAAAATTCATAACCTAAATAAGTAAGTGCACTTAATCAAACATCTTAAAAGAACAACATGACTTTAAATAAGGATACATCATCACTTGCCAAGGAGACAAAAAGAAGTAATAATAGAATTAGTGATGAAGAAGAATGAAGTATGCCAATCCAAGCAAGGATTTCATATGTTCATCAAAATCCTAATTATCTTGATTTCACTTTCATCTTTCATCAAGATAAGAATCTAAGATGAATGGATCTTCAAGGTAACATTCTTCTACTTCTAGAATGCTTAGCACCCATCATGCTTCAAATGGCTCTAAGGGATATGAATCTAAGCAAGGAACTTGATGGGTATAATGTGATCAAATATATGATATGATCCTATCAACCCATTGAGGGGCAAGTAAAGAGAGATGATACTATGATGGTCAAACATGTCCAGAATAAGGAAAAGGTAGTTAACTCTCCTATTATTCTAGAAGAGCTTGATGGTAACACATTCATCATTAAGCAACTCCACAAAAATAATGAAGTCCATTCACAGACATCTATCATTCGATTAGAGGAACTTGTCAAAGAACAACTACATTTCACCCTAGTAGAGACACCTAAGAGGGAGGCTACTAACTCAAAGTATAAGTAGGACTCAAGGCCAAGTGTTTCTTCTAGCTCCTATAGAGAAGAATACTAGCATCATGAAAGGAGAACAAGTTGGCATCATTTTCCTATTACCTCATCCTCCTCCTCATGATCATCAATGGACTCTAATAGGAGGAGGCTAAGGAACCAAGATCATGGAAAGGAGGAGAGAAGGACTCATGATCATCATGAGTATCATTCAAGGTATTTATAAGAGGAAGATGATGGATTTGAATAAAGAAGATGCAAATATCAAAGAGAGGATCAAGAAAGGTATGAGCATAGAAGGGGGTACCACTACAATAGAGCACACAAACTCAATCATGATGATGAATCCTTGATGACAAATTGTATCATGATCAACATCTAAGAAGTTGTACATATCCTAACTAGGCATGTGAGGGATGGCCATATCAAATGGCTTGATATGAATAAGAAGCCAAGATTTGAGGGTGGTTATAATGTTAGTCTACAACATTACCTCCAAACATTCCATGATGCCTGCACCCTATGGAACATTGAAAGTAATTGAAATAAGTTGAAGTTGTTCCCACAAGTACTTTTAAAAGAGGATGAAAGCTGGTATAGATCACTTAAACCTAAATCGATCAAAAGATGAAGTACCATGCTAGAGATCTTCAATGACAAATACCAAACCTACTCATAGGTATATAATTTAAGGAAAAAAATCTAAGGATAGAAGTAAGGAACTCATGAACCCTTGATGTAGCAATGGGTAGGTATTATTTACTATTACACAAATGTCTAGGCTATGGATTCTCACAATGAGAATAGCTAAGGCACATTGTATATGGGTTATAGAACAAGACCAAAGAGATCCTTGGGGTTTATGCCCAAGTTTGATTATCAAAAATGATTTCCCATCAAATTTAGGGACTAATTAACCAAGTGGTAAAGAAAGAATGTGAGCTAAGAAAAGGAAAATTAGTTGAAAAATATAATAGAGATCCATCCACCAGGAAAAGAGATGCATGAGTTTGTGAAACTCAAGAGGAAGAAATATTGGAATAGGTAATTCAAAAGAAGACTCTACCAATTCAAAAAATTGTAATTGATATTGTAAAAAAGGTAGAGAAAATGTGGGACTTAGTAGATGAAAAATTTGTAACCGCATTGAAGATTGTGAAGAAGAGAATAAAGCAAGCCTTCAGAATGGATGAAAAAGAGTGGCTTCGGTGTCTAAGTATTCAAACATAATCTTCACCAATGATGAAGGATGTGTCATGTGCCAATACAAGCATCCCAAGGAATGTTGTCCTATAATGGCACATTTATAGGAAACAAGGGCATATGTACTTAATCCCAAGTTTGTTAAGAAAGAAATGCCTAGAAGGTTATCTTATCCTCAAGGTAACAAGAGGAAGATCTTTCAACCAACATACTATCCCAGTGGAGCTTTTCCATAGCCACAAGAGTAGTACTACTAGTAGTGGAAACAACCCCAATCATGCACCATGCCACTACCTTGTCAACAATATCCATATAGGCAGCTAGATCCATATGGATATTTTGGACAACATCCAATCTCTTCTAGTAACACTATTTTCCAAACTTCACAATACTACCAAACTAATTACCATAGACAAATGCTGCCAAGAATAGATCCAAAAATGTATATGCATCCATCAATAGCTAGTTCAAATCAACACTTGAATCCTTTACCACTAGTGCCACCTCCTATCATGTAGGAAGAACTGCCATCACAAATGTAGCTAAAAAGTAAAACAAGAGTGGTTAGTAAGCAAGAGGAGGTGATTACATGTGAATCAAAACTGAAGAAATGACTATTCTTTTGAATGAATCCTGAAATATCTGATGAATTGGGAGCACATTTACTTCCACCCCATCCACATCCAATCCTCCTCAACATAACAAGCTTCCTCCTTCATCAAATTCAAATGTCACAACTTTCATACTTAAAAAATAATTCATTGGGTAAAGATAGAAGTCCTTCCACAAAAGTGAACTAATCTAGGAAGTTCCTTAGTTTACCTTTAGATAGCAGGAAAGAAACCATGCAAAGTTCTACTTGATTCTAGATTAGGAGTGAACTTGATCTTACAAGACATGCATCAAGCCTAGAATCTATTGCTACTAAAGAAAAGTAACATTTTGTTAGAGCTTGTAGACTAATCAATCATAGTTCCACTAGGACAAGTGAATAATGTGATTACAACCATCGTGGCTAGTCTTACCCTACAAATTTTCTAATCATTCAGGTGGGGAAAATTAAGGGAGAATTTCTAATTATTATGAGAAGTGCTTGGCTTAGCACTATTGATGCTAATATTGGAATTTGTGACTTATCTAAGGAAGAAAAAGATGATATTATACAAAGAATGATAGTTCCATGCATTGTATATAGCAATAATGGATGCAATTGTGTGCAATGAATATGGGCTATTAGACGAGAGGATACCAAGGCATGCAATAAATGTGTAGAAGAACTATGTGTGCACAAATATCTATATGTAACAACCACATAATAGGAAGGCACCTAGTGGATAATCACAAATGAGGAGATTGAATCCAATAAATACATGGAACAAGAAACACAAATTGTTAGTGCCTATGTTGAAGAGACATATAAGTTATAATAATTAAGGGAAAGGAAGTCCTACCCATGAAAAATCAATAGGAAGAGATAGACTGGGGATGCTTGGTGATCCTAGATACTATGAAACCAAAATTGTTGAAACTAAAGATGCTATTGGCCACATTGGTATATGAATTTTTGAATAACAAGAAGCCAGTAATAATCAATGTTGCTTTAATAGAATAATAGAAAAGGAAGCTGTTGGAAGTAATACACAGATGGCCCATAGCCTTTGCATGGTCTTATGATGAGATCATAGGAATTGATCTGTGAATTTGTCAACACCAAACATATACTGAGCTTGTAGTTAAACCACAACACCAACCCCAATGGAGGTTCAATCCTAAATGAAAAGAAGTAGTTAAGCAAGAGTTGGGGAAATTTCTAAAGGTGGGATTTATCTATCCTTTTGTGGTTAGTGAATGAATTAGTCCCTTAGTAATTGTTCCAAATAAGGGGGATGAATGGAAAGTCTACATTAACTTCTAGATGTTAAACATTACTTTATTCAAGGATCACTTCCCTCTACCATCTGTTGATCAAGACCTAAACACCGTTGTAAGACATGAATATTATAGTTTTCTAGATGGATACAACAAATACAATCAGATCTGCATTGCACTTGAAGACCAAGAGAAAATAATGTTCACCAATCCATGGGGAACCATTTCCTACAAGTAGATGTCTTTTGGTCTTTGCAATGTGCTAGCCATCTTCCAGAGATTTGTGCTTAGCATTTTCCAAAAGAAAATTAGAAATGATGTAGAAGTATTTAGGGATGATTTTTCAACATATGGATTGGATTTTAAACAAGCACTACACTAGTTGGAGTAGGTACTAAAAGGATGTATTCAAACCAATCTCAAGGTCAACTGGTAGAAAATTCATCTCATGATCAAGGATGTCTAGTGTTGAAACATAAAACTTCCTAAAAAGGTATCAAGGTAGATCTTAAGAAGATTATATTCATACAAAATATCATTCAAAGGTCATAGATAGTAAAGGATGTAAGATAATTCTTTGGCCACGTGATATTATAGAAGATTTATAGAAAATGTTTTAAAAATAGCAAAATCACTTGTGGAACTCACTAAGAAGGATGCATCCTTTGAATGGATAGATTCATGCAAAAAGGTATTTGAAGCCTTGAAGTAGAAACTAGTTGAAACACTAATCCTTTAAGCTCTAGATTGTTCCAAGCCTTTTTACCTCATGACCAATAATTCAAACTATGTGCTTGGTGTAGTACTCACACAACTAGATAAAAAAAAGAGTGCTTATTATGTGCACTATGCTAGTACAAGCATCACCAGAGCACAACTGAACTACACCAAAATAGAAAAGATGTTGATAGCTATGGTTTATGCACTCTAGAAGTTTAGACAATATGTTCTTGAGTATTAGTTTTATGTCCATACTAATCATAGTGTCATTGGATTTCTTATGAACAAACCAGTGGTTAGTCCCAAAATGATAAGATGGCTCGTTATCCTATAAGAATTTGACATCACGATGATTGATAAGAAGGGAATAGAAAATGTGGTAGCTAATCATCTATCAAGGCTAAAATTGGATTCTAGAGATCAAGCAAAACCTTTATCAGATTGATTCCACAATGAAGATATGTTTACCAAAATAGTATAGGCTCTAAGTTTAATACGAAAGCCATGGACTGTAAAATATCTAACTTATCTATCAACAAAAGAGCTTCCTACTAAATGGACTAAGAAACAATGATAATAATTCCTTCACAAAACAAAAAAATACATGGAAATTAATGACAATCTATACAAGATTTATGCTAATGGGCTAGTTAGGTAGTGTGCATTAGAATGTGACCAACACAGAGTCTTACAAGACACCCATCAAGGCCCATGTGGTGGCCACTATGTAGAGTGCAGAATGGCACTCAAGTTGATGATGGTAGGTTAATTTTGGCCTACCTTGTTTAGAGATGCCCATACTTTTGCACAATCTTGTATGCGATACCAAAGTGATGGAGGAATTACAACCAAATATGAAGAACCACAACACTAAATACAACCACTTAAACCCTTTGACATATTGAAGATTTATCATATGGGGTTCATAAAACCAATGTCAAATGGAAAACTGTATCTAATTGTGACTATGAAATACTATATGAAGTGGGTAGAGGTAGCAATAGTAAAAGACTATACAACAAAGACAATTGCAAAATTTTTCCAACAACATGTGGTGAATAGATTTGGAGTACCATGAATGCTCATATTAGACAATGAGACTCACTTCATTGGTGCTACATTTAAAAAGCTAATGCAACAACTTACGGTGAACCATAAGCTAACAAAACCATTTCATCTCCAAGAAAATGATCAAGTCAAAGTTACTAACCAAGAAAGTACTAAGATACTTACTAGGATGGTTAGTAGGCTTAGAATGGACTAAAGCACTAGAATAAATGATCCTCTATGGGCTTATAGGACATCTTGGAAGCTACCTATAGGGTATTCACCATATGAGTTAGTTTATGACAAGTTACCAATGCTTCCAATCTAGGTAGATCTCCACACTCTAGCTACTGCCAACAAACTTAATTGTGACTTAAGCTTATCCCAAAAAGAACATTTCATGAATCTGAATCATTTAGATGAAAATAGGCTCATAGCACTCATGCATAATGAAGTCCATAAACATTACTCCAAACTTAGGCATGATATACAAATAAGATAAGTAACTATACAATTGAGTAATAAGGTCCTTTACTATAATCCAAATCATCTACCCCAAAAGCTAAATTACAAATACTTTGGAAGGAACCATACATTGTTCAAGCTACTTTTCCATTTTGTGCCTTACATATCTACCACCCATCTAGTCCACATAAGTTCATTCTTGTTAATATCCAACAAGTCAAACTCTATTACAAAATATTCTAGGGAGTCTACCCAATATACTCAACAGTCTTCTAATGATTCTATCTTTCATTTAACTATTCCTAATGATAGTCTCAGGTGTCTCAATTTGGAATCATAGGTATTTTATTTAATTTTAAATTTTCTTTGCATTTTTCACATTCTTTGATATTTTTTCATTCTTTTATACTTTTTCATTTCTTAAATTTTCACTCTTATTTAACATTTTTCAATTCTTTATTGATTGGTCATTCTTTGAAATGTTTCATTCTTTATGTCTTTTTTCAATTTTTATTATATTTTTCATACTTTATTTTCATTTTCTTTGTAAATAATTTTGAGTGCTAATAAAACACATTAAGAATAAGGTAAGATGTAGTCCAATATGGTGAATATTTCTCTATGTTATTAAGTCATAAGGGACTGATTATTTGCATAGTGAGACCACAACATTCATCCATACATTTCATTAATAAGAGGCTCTCACTATGGCCATAATGATATTCTTTCCATCATAAAACTAAGAATAAACTTATGATCATTATGTCTAGATCAAAAAGTGAAGAATCAAGAGGGAGTGTCAAGGATGTGACATCAAGGGGATTTGTGGACTCTCTTGGATTACTTCTATTAATTCTATCTTGTCACTTAGGTTATATTATATCCTTGTAGATCTAACAAAAAATGGAAGTAAGAGTAAAATAAGTGTTGCCTTACCTTGTCACTAGAAAGACATGTTACCCATGCCTGAAGGTAGTCCTCTAGTAAGGTTGACATAGATAAAAAAGAAATAAAGCTTGTGCATTGAATAAATTTTTGGAGGTCCCACTAGAAAGACATGTTATCCATGCCTGAAGGTAGGTGGCTTCTTAGGAATATAAAAAAAATAAAAGAGTGCAATGAATAAACTCCTTCCTTGGACAATACATCAAGTGAAGATACTCCTTATTATAGTGGTAGTCTTATAGTTGTAATTCTAAGAGATTAAATCATGCGATGTCACTGGAATGTGTTCTGGACTTGGTTTGAATCTTGGACTGAAAGGCTAATGATTATTTTAACCATTAATAAAATATGAGAATTCATTATGCCTATGTCCCAATTTCTGCAATCCCTTCTATGTCCATCTAATCTCACTATATGAATAATCATAACTTCTGGTTTTGTATAACATAGTGTAATTTTTCCAACTTGGTGATACTAACATGTGTGTTTTTCTAAATAGTTATCCATTATATTCAAATCCTTGAGTGCCTAAGAACACTTTTAGGTGTAGTTATACAAGGGCACTAAGGGCTAGAGCTTGCTTTGGGGAGGCCCCACTTGTATAACTATTGTATCTTATACCTGCCAAGTGATTCCACATCATCTTGAACCTTCCAACAATAATAAATATTAATAAAAATTTCCCTTAACATTCAATAGATCCATTCCAACAACACAAATTCATTACCTAGCTCACCCATCTTACCAACACTTAATGAATGTTTCTCGCTCAAGATTTTTTCTTTATACTCTTTCTATGCAAAATTTTCAAAAAATATGCATCATTTGTAGTCCAAGATCCTTTGAACATCTTCCATACCTTCCAAATATTAAAAATGACTCATTTTTATTCATGAGGTCTTAATAGAAAATTTAAAAATTTTACCTCTAATATTAGAGCCCTTATGATATTAGATCTCTAATATCGGAGCTCGTATGATATCAGATCTTTGATATTAGAAGTTTGATATTGTAGCCAACAAAAACTATATATATGTAGGGACTTAGCAAATTTTTTCATTTTTCACTTTGTAAGCTACGTTTTTGCTATTTTTTCATTTTTCACTTTGGAAGCTAAAGAAGTTTTTTTCTAAATTTAGAGCTCTAGTCTTCCAACTTCTGAAACACCATGAAAATTTACATGTTATAACTAATATTCATCATGTAGCCTTCACCTTATGAAACTTGAGGCAAAAATTTGTTATAAATGTGAAGATTATAACCCACAAGGGGTAATCTCATATATTTCATACTTTTGGGACTGAAAAATGCCTCATAAGTGGTCATAGCTTCATTCCCTAGGTGAAAAAAGTCACCTAGTATCTATATTTAGGCTTTTGGAAAGTTAAAAATGCCTATTGGGATGTCAAAAATGGTAATTTGATGGGTTTTACAGGGGCATATACTTTTCTACCTTTGAACACTTGTAGGAGGAAAATCTCACCTACCCTCACCATGGAGGACTGAGGGTTTCTCCCTCAACATGGAAACTTCATCCCCCCAGCATGGAAACTACATGCCCATAACATGGAAGCAACATGAGCAAGAGTTTTGCACTTTGATGACCTCAAGGTTGACCAACCACTTCAACAAGAATGGTAGAAGGCGTAGCATGGAAAATCTACCTCCATCTTAAAAGGTCTCCCACCATGATTATTTATAGTAAATGAAATGGCCATGGGAGTTTAGCACTTACTATACATATTAACCCCCCAAATTTGGGCATTCATCTTACCTATACAAGTAAAAAATTTACAGCCAATTTGTAACCAATTTGTTAGCCAATTTTTAGCAAAAATCATGACCTAAGCCCTATAAAACCAATATCCAACACCTCTTTTAGGTTCCACACTTTGGCATTTTCAAGCACATAGCAATTTTGGATTATAGGAGCTCTTGTAACCTTGTAGAAATGTAGCTTCTTGGAGCTTCTCTACATGGAACCCTTGTAATCCTGTTACCCCCCTTGAGACTTGTGGATTTTGATGTCAACATTGCATTTTTAGAATTCCCTACCCCCAATGTGAAGTAAGCTAGTAGCCAAATTTCTCACTTTTCTCACCCCCCAATAGTGACCCAAGTTGTAGTAGAGGAGGTTTGATAACATCTAGAGTGGCTAAGCACCCAAATTATTAAGCAGATCACATCGACTTCAACGGGCTCTAAATTCCTACCCTAGTGAACCTTCTTTTGCTCTCTCATGGGAAAATCTTGTACACATCCATGAACTTATTCTTTATTTGTTTAAATAAAGTTTTAAAATTTTATTTTGTGTGTAATATATTTTGCTTTTGATCTCTAGATTTGTATTCTTGTTATTTGCATCATTTGTTTTGCATTCTGTAAGTCTTTGGGTGATCTACTCGACCATCCAAGGTATGTCAAATTTCATTATTTCAGAGGCCCTTAGGATTTGAGGTTGAGTCTACAGTAGCAAATATCTTAGTTTTTAAGTGATCAATTTTTCTAGTTGCAATAGTTTTATGGTGATAAAAGAGGGCCTCCACCTAATTTCTATGAACAAATTTATCGCCCCCATTACCAAAATTACCATTTTACAATAGTTTTTTGAATTTTTGTAGCCAAAAATTTGAAAAAATCAATGTTTTCCCTTCCCCCTTGTGACTAATATTGAAGCATAGAAGTTTCAAGTGGTTGTATGTTAGCTATTCTCAATAACTGCTATGAATTTTTCTACCCAAAGTAACATTGATACCTTTCTCCCTTTCTTTCTTTTTACTACCAATTTTTTTCAATTTTCAAACTTGGTGGTGCAGCCCTTCCAGAAACCATCAAACTTCTAGAAGTTAACTTTTCCCCATCTTTCCTTCTTGAGAAAATTGGTAGCCTATTAAAACCAGGTTTGAGTGAAAAAACACCAACTTTCCACTAAAAACCCCCTCCCCACCCCCCTCTCATTAGCATTGGATTAGAAAGGTGTGAGATTCCCCCCGTCTCATCCCCTTCTTTCTCCCCATGCCTTACCCATTGTAGAGGCAATTAAGGGGCCAACATGGGTGAGGCTTTTTACCAACTTTTTTAGCTTTCTATTTCTGATAAANTACCAACTTTTTTAGCTTTCTATTTTTGATAAAAGGGTAAATTCCCCTACCCCCACTTACTAATTATAGAAAGTTCTACATTTTTAGCTATTTTTGTTATCTTTGATCATTTTTAAATTTCACTGATTGGGATTTAATTCTATTTTTTCCATTTATAACCTATTTTAAGGCACCCATCTCTTTCTCATAGTCAACCAAGTTTTCTTTCATCCTCATTGGCAAAGGTCGTAGCCAATAAGCCATGAGGGTCTATGACCTCAAATACCTTGCTATCATTGAATGTAAGTAGTCTTTGAATGTTAAGGGGAATTTTCCTAAGTTTGTGGTCATAAATAAAGATTGATATAACTACATTTTTGTTAAAATGCATCTTGCATGTTGATTCCACATTTGGAAGTAAAAGCCAAAAGGGAGTTTGAATTCATTCATCATAATGGTAAAGAGTACATTCCTTTTCCTACCTCTCAATGACATCTATGTAGGTATCCTAGCCTAATTGATTAAGATGGAGAAAGAGAATGATAAAAATATCTTATAAGAATAGCATGAAGGAGAGGATGAATTTAGAGTAGAATTTGAGCCCAGAAACATCCTAGAAGAATTATTCTAACAAACATCCCCCAAGGTCATAGCACCTTCCTCTAATGCTTGTGTATTCTGCATGGGCATGGTGCTGCCATCTTCCACTCCCTCTTACCCTATCATAGCTTATCCCACATTATTTATAGCCATGCATCAAACTCAATTGATGCCACAACTAAATGACCTATAATCCATCAATGTTGTTTGCCATGTAACCCTAATTTGTACAATCATCAGTAGTGATTTTCACCACCACAAACCACTAATAGCCTATGGAGGATCCACCATTAGATTCTAGGCAACTCAAGGATCACACATCCACTTTATCTTATTTTTGCCTCATGTAATGGCACAAACATCTTTTTCCTTGTTTGGCCCATAAGCTACAATCAGAATGTAACCACTTTCTTCCATCTTGCAACCAATAGCGAGGCCATAAGCCTTACAATAGATTCCACAGCCATATGTATAAGCCCCACAACCAATAGGTCCATCATAGGACTTGGATCAAGTTTTTCAAATGATCTAGGACCTAACAAAGGAGATAAAGAGGCTCAAAGTCTCTACTTCCCAAAGTGTTAAGATTATGAACTTCTACCAAGATGATTCTATCAATCCTATGGTTCCATCCTTGACACTTCCTCCTAGTGTCCCTATCCCCCAGTCTAGTAAATACAAAAAAGAAGGTGATCCCAATGCTTATCTTATAATCTTTAGATTTAAGTATTTGCTATTATAGTCATGGCCTCATATTATCATGAGAATTTTTCCTACATCCTTAACTAGGAAAGCACTTAATTGGTATTGTGCCTCTACAAAGAGGATTCATATCCTCTTTTGAGGACTTGATAGGCCAATTTTTTAACCACTTCAAGTATAACTTGAAGCATAATACCATACTTGAATAGCTCATGAAGGTCAAGCAAGAACCCCTAGAACTTTTACAGAAGTTCATCCAATCATGGAATAGACTATTGAATGAAATACCAAAACCTATAGGTGAAACTTGTCTTTTGGCTATATTTAAAGGTATGGTTAATGATTTCATCAAGTCTAAATATTTTCACCTTAACTTGTAATCCCTTAGCCAAGAGTTCTGTTAGACCAAGAAAATAGAGGACATTGCAGATACTAATCATGACTACCAACATACATAGAAAGAAAATGAGAAGGATGAGCATAACAATGTGGTTGTGGCAATTATGACTAAAGAATCCAAGATAACTAATTAGGGGCCAATGAAGAATCCACCCAAGGTCCTCATTAACAACCACAATAAGCAACCATCAATAATTGGGGATATTTCATCGACTACAACTAGATCAAATTTTGAGTAGAAGGACCAAAGGGAATATACTACCTTACCTTTGAAACCATCTGAGTTGTTAGATAAATGGTTGAAGAGTGGACACATGTAATACAAATAGATGACCAAAGCTACTTGAAAGAATCATGAGTGTCTATGTGAAATAGCGAAGGATCCCACTTGAGCAATGAAGGGTGTTCCCCAATTTCCTAGGTACTTTAAACTAGATCACGTTTTCCACTATCACCAAATATCTAGTCATGACATAGAATTTTGCCTCATGTTGAAGGATGGCTTGCAGAAGATGATAGATAGGGGAGAGTTGGTCTTAACTGCTTCCAACCTAATCTGACCATAAAATTAATCAATGCAAATATACAAGGATCCATTGAATACTAATAACAATCCTCATGTTATCTTTGCATTCAACATTGATGACAATTAAAGGCTAGTGAGGGAATCATTCATGATCTAGGTACCCCCCTTGCGATGAAAGGACTTCTTCAACCTTCACTAGCTCAAGACCCTCTTTTGTTGTGAGAGTACCATCACAAGTGCCTCTAAGGTAACCTTTTGTCATCAGGGTGCCTGAGCCTAACATAACCCCACCAAACATAGCCTGACCAACTAACACAATTGCACAATGACCTCCTATGGTGGCCAATGCTACTACCTCTTCCTTAGAAAAAATGACTAATAATCAAAAGGCCTTAACGAAGCAAAGGAATATGCAAAAGTAAAAGTCTGGTAACAAGTGTTATAAGTAGATGAAGGCATGGAAAGAAGTGGACCCATCGAAGCCCACTTCCATCTTGGCTATACCCATGATCTCCTTTGCTTAACCCACTTCAAGTAGCAAGCCATAGGAGGACTCTAAGACCCATAGCTATAATAAAGAGGAGGAGCCCCAATAGCAATCATCTAAGGTTAAATTTCACATTTTGGGGCACATGAAGGGAGTAAAGAATAACTAGTGTGACAAGTGCATGGCCAATGATAAAAACTTCCTCAGTGTAATGAATCAAGTCACACAATCCCTTAAGAAAAAGAATATAACTTTAAGCTTATATGACCTAATTATGATTTTTTCCATACATTGTGAGGCACTAGTCAAAATTTTGACTTCCATACCTATTAGTGAGGACATACTTACTAATGAGGAATCCATCCATGCAGTGATGGTTTCTCCCTCACCAAGGGAGGAGAAGTAACTAGGGCTCCTCTATTCATAGCCATATGTGTAGGGTAGTTTAAAGTGCTTCAAGTGCATGTTAATGATGAAGTTACAAAAAATGTCATCCCATGCACCATCATTGAATTATTGGGCTTCATAGAACAAATATATCCTACATCAACCATAGCTCTCAAATCCTTCAATGGGTTAAGGGTTGCGATGGAGGGGTGTATCTCCTTGGACTTTGTGACAAGGAAGTAATTCCCCACAATTGCTAATTTCTTGGTGGTGGAGAATATTCTAGGGTTCAACCTTATTCTTTGAAGACCTTGGTTGGCTCATATGAGCCATATCTTCACCTATCCATAAAGAAATTCATCTTCCTTATGAGGGAGGTAATATCATCATCCATGATGATAGCACGATTCCCCTAGCTATCAACAATGTAAACATAGAGTAGGAATTTGAAGTGGAACTTTAGGAGGAAACTCCCAGTCACAAAGTTCACCAACCTAAGAGAGAGGAGCAATCCAAGAATAATGATGATGGGTAATGGGATGTGTCATGGGATGAACTCCTATCCCCTAACTATCAACAATGTAAACATAGAGTAGGGATTTGAAGTCAAAATTTAGGAGGAAACTCCTAGTCACAAAGTCCACCAACCTAAAGAGAGGAGCAATCCAAGAACAATGATGATGGGTAATAGGATGTGTCATGGGATGAACTCCCATCCAACATCATCAATGAAGGGAATGGAGAGTAAACTTGTGTAGAAAAGGCCTTATATGTTTCCTAACCTTTCCAATATTAGGAAGAGTTTGCATAAGGAACATGCACTCCTACTCCTTTCATGTTATACCCTTATGAACTTTATAGCTATTTTTATCATAACCATTTAGCCTAAATGTTCTCTTTCTTGATTAGTTATTGCCTTTTCTTGCCTATGTTTTATTCTACTTTTTATGCATATAGTCTAGAAGTTTGTTTTATGCACATTGCCGTTTATTATAGCCTTATTTCTTTTTTTATTTCTTTTTTTAGTATAATATAAACTAGAAAAAATCATAAAAACTTTAAAACATAAAATTGCCAAAAAAAATATAAGTTTCCCTTTAACCACAATCTACTAAGACTTTAAACTAGCAACATAGCCTACCATGGCCTTAAATTGCCAATGTCTACAAAAATAATACAACCTACACCTGCCATGGTCTAAAACTCACAAAATTCTCTTTTATTATATTTTTATCTAGCCTATTATTGCATCATTTAGCCATTCAAGTTTACAACCAAAATTGTCAACATAGCCATTCATAACATCTATAGCATTTAAAATGTTTACTAGAATAAAATATATAGATAAAAGTGAAACAAAAAATATAAATTTAAAATTTTTACAACATACATGTCCATGGTCACACTATGTGGAAAAATGTCAAAAAATAATAAGAGGCATCTATAACATATTCTTGGCTAACAATAGCCATTAACATAAAAATAAAAACAAATAGCCAAAAAGTTATAAAAAAAAAGCAAATGAAGGATGTTAACGGCATTTAGAGGAGAAAGTGGTGGGTCATTTCCACCTTCACCATTAGGGCCATCAATGTCTCCTGATGCCCAACATACAACAACACATAGACAATTAGTAACCAATAACCAAAACCATAACTTAAAAGAAAACTAAAACATAAATTAAACCTGTGGGGACTCTGGCTGGATGAATTTTGAGGGTTGATGTTGAAGGCCATCCTCCAAACGATGAAGGATCTAGTCCTATGTCATATTAACCTAGTCATTATGCCTAAGATCAACATCAGAGAGAATGTCACTTATCTACTATGGTCCAAGTTGGTGGCTCCCAGGTAATAGTAGCTAAATAGATCTTACTAGAAATAGTGGTAATATGAGGAGTAGGGGATTTTTCCACCATGAAAGTACTCTCAAAGAGTTGATAGGCACTCTCTACTTAGATCCCCTAAATGAATAGCTCTCTCTTGCATCATTTAACTAAATCCTCTTTGAGAAACTTTAGGTAGGCCTCACAATGAGCCTTATACTTCTTCTTATGGTCCTTTTGTTTCCTACCTCACTTTAGGACCAAAGTGTAGTGATCTTTCCAATCTACATCATTCTAGGAGGTGAGGTCCATCTACATCTGCTATTCTACCATATCACATGAGAGCACTACATTGTCTTGAATGGCATGCCAATAGCAAGCTCATGTGATCTCTTTGGTCTACAACTCCCTTGAGTTAGTTGCTTGAGCTTTCAAGAAGACCTTGTGGTCCTAGAGATCTTTGATCATCTCATCCTACTATTGAATTTCCTCCCTTAACATCACAACCTACTCCCAGAGGAATTAGTTGGACCTCTCTAGCTTCCATGAAGTTTTTGCACATGACATTACTAGATTAGTAGTAGTCTCATATAAATTCAAGGATACACTAGAAACATCGAAGGGAAGCTTCAGCAAGGAGTCAATCTCCATGTCTCAATTGGGATTCCACTCCATAGAAGGCACCACATAACCATAAAATGCAACTGTAAACATATTGTATAACCTAAGATAGCCATAACATAAATATAAACTATGACATAGAAAAATAACTAATGCATAGAAAATAAAATCCTTACCTATCTCAACTACAACTTGTTGCACTTGGTTGATGATGTCCTTAGCCATCTTGCACATGAACTCCTCCTTGTCTAGGGCCTTTACCCATGGTTTTGTACAAAACTTAGAGACAAAGACTTGCACTAGTGGCTTAGGAACTACTATAAGCATAATAATCATTGAATGGTTAGGATGAAAACAAAACTTAAAATAATAAGAGATAACAAGAAGTGTAAAGACATGTGCATACCTAGCTCCTCCTCTTCCTTTGGGATGACAATGGGGGATGTGCCTAATACTACCTTACCAAAGAAAGTGTCTAGATCAACATTGGAAAACCCTTTAACCTCATGCTACTATAAGAGTGTTCCTTCTACATGTCTTTTTTCCTCCTTAGTTATGGTAGCTACATGTCTACATGTCTATGTGCATCATCCTCCTTGATAGCTTGGGCTGTTATGATGTGATGCTTGCCTACAACCATAGCACATAGAAAACCAATTATCCCTAGAAATCATAATGTAGCCATAAGATCTTAAAACATAGAATAGAAAAAACATAAATAAATCTTACATATATTCACCTATTATAAATAAAGATTAACCATAAGTTCTTTGGGGTAGGCTAGTGATGGAACGCAATATCGCAGCCCATCACCAATTCTATAAATAAGAGGAGGCTTTCCCTTGTTTTCCCACCTAGATCTAGACCCTTAGCTAAACTCTAGTATTTTTTCCATTCTAGAGATAGAATAATTTCCATGTGCTCGCAGTAGGAGTCTCAAAGTGAACGGATCTTTATTCGAGCAAATTGTACCTGAGCACACATTTGTGTATGGAAATAAAGACAAACTTTCTGATAAACGTTGTAGTGCATGGACTAAGCTAAATAGTACTCTAATTNCACATTTGTGTATGGAAATAAAGACAAACTTTCTGATAAACGTTGTAGTGCATGGACTAAGCTAANCCCTCAACTCTCCTAGTTAAGTGCATTCAGTACAACCGCTTCGGGANCCCTCAACTCTCCTAGTTAAGTGCATTCAGTACAACCGCTTCGGGCACGTGCATTACGCTTGGTAATCCCAGCAACGATTAGCGTTTGGTAACCAAGGTTGCATTGGTTCAAGGTGTGAACGGTAAGTGGGAACGGATACTGATGCTAGGTTAATTAAGGCTTAGTTAGTTAGTTAAAGTTAGTTAATTAGTCTCTTCACCCTTCACCTCGTCAGCATAGGAGATAAAACAGAAAAGACATAAAAATCATATACCTTAGACTTACTTAACCATACAACCATGACAAATACAAGTAAGTCTGGGAAGACAA
>MNCI01033649.1:0-28679 GCA_015680685.1 Gnetum montanum | reverse complement strand
GGTGTTGCTCAATAGGTTGCGGTGGAGTTCCACTTGGATAATACGTTAATGGTTGGTGGAACTGCCTTGGGTTACCTTGGGGATAAGGTAACTGACGGGGTGCTTGCTGTTTGTTAAGTCTTGGATTGAGTGCATACACCCTAGACTCTTGTAGGTGTGAGATTATTGGGCAACATTCCTTAGGATGGTCATATTGGTAGATCTCACATCCACCATCATTGTCTGTGTCTGAATCCACAACCTCTATTTTACCCTTACCTTTGCTACATGCATGGTCCAAATCCCTCTTCTTTTTTCTATCATGGTCACTACTTCGCTCCTTAGACTCCTCTACAATTTTCAGAACAGTTTCAAATCTACTATCTAAGGAGTCCCACATCTAATCTACCTTGGCCAACACTTCTATTATTAATTTTTGAAGTAGCAAGTTCTTCCTATTCACCAACTCTTCAACTGCTGACCCATCCTCCTCCTCGCAGAATCTCACTCCCCTCTTTCGGAGGGAAGGATTGCAGTTATATTCTTCTACACTTTCTCTCTTATGTAGCTCTCCTTATTCCTTAGCTACTTGCTCCAACAATCTATAAAATTCATGGGACCTAAGTTTAGATAATCTCTCTTGGGCATATGTTCCAAGGGTTCTCCTAGTTTCATGTGTTAGCCCATCTACGAGATGGCGTAGTTGATCCCGTTGTGCATAACCCTGGCCCAGGCAATGATGTAACAATGCATAATATTAGCCCATGGAAACATCCAAGGGTTCTTGATTACCCTGNAGGGTTATGCACAACGGGATCAACTACGCCATCTCGTAGATGGGCTAACACATGAAACTAGGAGAACCCTTGGAACATATGCCCAAGAGAGATTATCTAAACTTAGGTCCCATGAATTTTATAGATTGTTGGAGCAAGTAGCTAAGGAATAAGGAGAGCTACATAAGAGAGAAAGTGTAGAAGAATATAACTGCAATCCTTCCCTCCGAAAGAGGGGAGTGAGATTCTGCGAGGAGGAGGATGGGTCAGCAGTTGAAGAGTTGGTGAATAGGAAGAACTTTCTACTTCAAAAATTAACAATAGAAGTGTTGGCCAAGGTAGATTAGATGTGGGACTCCTTAGATAGTAGATTTGAAACTGTTCTGAAAATTGTAGAGGAGTCTAAGGAGCGAAGTAGTGACCATGATAGAAAAAAGAAGAGGGATTTGGACCATGCATGTAGCAAAGGTAAGGGTAAAATAGAGGTTGTGGATTCAGACACAGACAATGATGGTGGATGTGAGATCTACCAATATGACCATCGTAAGGGATGTTGCCCAATAATCTCACACCTACAAGAGTCTAGGGTGTATGCACTCAATCCAAGACTTAACAAACAGCAAGCACCCCGTCAGTTACCTTATCCCCAAGGTAACCCAAGGCAGTTCCACCAACCATTAACGTATTATCCAAGTGGAACTCCACCAAAACCTATTGAACAACACCAGCAGTGGAAATGCCCATAGTCATGGGGGATGCCACAGCGTAGGCAACAATACCCTTACCGACAACCAGATCCATATGGCTACTACGTGCAGCAATCAATCTCTCTAAGTGACTCTATTGGTCATGCAACCCCACAACATCACTACCAAGCTTAGGAGTACTATAGGACTCCTTCTCCTAGGAGAGACACACCACACGCATATCATCCTCTGAATCCATTTGCCACTCTTACACTGATAGCTCCACTACCACCCGCTCCAGCAATGTAAGGGGAACTCCCCACTTAGCCGTAGCAACACAATGCTACGAGAGCTATAAACCTTCAACCCGCTATTGGTTCTGAAAACTGCATAAGGATAAGACCTTTCTTCAAAACCAATAGTCCAAATAAGCTCTCACAACCACAAGTGGTTGAACCTCCAAACACGTCTCCATGAAATAAGGCTTTGGAGCTCCCTTCAAACCAACAATAGAGCTCAACGCATACGATGATGTTAACACATACCGTTACTGATTGGATTAAGGTGAACCACCTTCCCAAGAAATTCTTTGATCCTAGGAGTCCCTTAATCTATCTCCAGGTCACTAGGAATGAACCACATAAAGCTCTTCTTGACTCAAGTTTCGAAGGCAACTTAATATCGCAAGAAATGTATAAAGCCTGGAACCTGCCTCCACTAAAGAAGGGCAATATTCGCTTAGAGCTGGCTGACCAGTCCATCACTATTCCCTTGGGACATCATTACCACTGTGTGGTTGGTCATACCCAGCTGATTTCCTAGTGATCCAAGTAAATAATGACACAGGGGACTTCCCAATAATAATGGGAAGGGCATGGCTAAGTACCATAAATTCATGCCTAAGAATTCATGATCTTTCCTTGGAAATATCTAAGGAAAATACTTATGGAAAGATCAAGAAGAAGAAGGTTTCATACATCACATACAGTGATATAGAGGGTGATGGCATGCAGGAACATTCAACATCTCCTACATGCAACTGGTCTGCACCAAAGATTAACATACAAAGGTGCCTGTATGTAGCAACCACACAACACGATAACACCCAGTGGTTGACAGCTAACCTAGAGGGCAATTTACCAACATGCATGGAATTAACTGGGGGACCAACTTGCAATCATGTCGGAAGCATAGATACACTGGAGCATGAGCATCACCAACTTCCAACCCTTAACCTAAAAACATCAATTGGGAGAAGTTAGACACTTCTAAACAATTCAAACAAGCATTCATTATTTTGGATCTCTCCCTTCCAATTTAGTCATGGGGGAGATGCCCACCTATGCTGATCATTTGCAGCCCTCAGTTTCTTTTTAAGTTTTTTTTGTACATATTTTTTGTTGTAAAAATTTCTTTAACTTTTCATGTTTTTTTTTACAACATCATTCATAATTTTTTATTTGTTTGTGTGTTTGTTTATTTTTTTCAGTTTGTCACCTAATAAGTGCTCCCGATGATGGTATGAATTGTATTCCATTGATTGCTAATGTTTGATTTTTACCTTTAAGTTATGATGTTGATACTAAGGTATGGTTCTTTTGATATATCAAGCAATGAGTCCACTTCATCCATACATCCATAAATTTCTATGGTCTCTCTTGGCTTGGAACTATATAGTCTCCTTTTTCAATAATAAGAACTATCAACAACTCGGTGACTGAGCATTTCTCAAACTAAGGAAGGACTCAAGGATTGAAAAAGGTGTGACTTCAATGGGATTTGATGCACTTGTGCTAGTCATTCTCTTGGGTGCTTGGATGTTTTCTTCTGGAGTTTTCTTACCATTCCGACATTGCCACATTATCAGGAAGCTGAGCAAATAAAAATAATAAGTCTTTACATGGTGTGATTCTCACGCAAATAAAAAAAACAAACAGAAAAAACAGCGAGAATTCAAAGCACATCCCTTAGATGAAATTATCACCTGGGCTATAAGCACTAGTTATGGAACTCCAATAAACATGTTCGCTCTAACTAAGGCCCTTCTCACTTCCTACTTTCTCCTTGTTCATCTCGTCGGAATGGTGGTGACTCTTTGGTGGAAGCATTCATGTTACTTCAGGTGGATGGATTGGCCGAATGTGTTAATGCGAATTCACTAGATGTGGTTGGTTGAGGTTGGATTTGGAATGAGATCTACTAAGTCACATTAACCATTAACACATAAGGGGCCCCCTACACCTTGGGTAGTCACCAGTATTATATCTTTAAAACTGTATCAGCCATATCACAACTCAACCAATGGACCTTACACTGAGGCAAGGTATCAATTTCATTATGATTCATTTATCCTTGCTAATATCAGACTGTGTTGTGTGTGCAGATGGAAATCATACAAAAATGGATTGGATCTAGAGGAAACACTTGGAATGGACTAGTGCTAAAGCAGTTATGCAAAGGATAAGATTGATGGTGCGCTTATGGATGGACAACAAAAGGTGCAATCTTGGCATTGGTAACAACAGACTCCTTCTTTTCTTTCTTTTTTCTCTTTTCTCCCAGCTGCCAAATAAGGCTGGATTTCAAATATGTATAGTTTTCACTCTTGTTCTCATGAATACTAAATTTCATCATGTTTTGTAATGATGATCCGTTCACATGTCACCCCATCTACCATTAGTTTCATTCAGGTCAATAATCCCATACCTTCCTAATATTTTATAAGAAACTTGAGGATGAGTTTTCATTTAGTCATGGGGGTATGATGAGATGCGATATCATATGGGCCACGATATCACGTACATGATATCACGTCGGCCCCTGCGATATCACGTACACGATATCGCAGCCCATCACCAGTTGTATAAATAAGATGCAGCTTTCCCTTGTTTTCCCATCTAGATCTAGACCCTTAGCTAAGCTCTGGTAGTTTTACCATTCCAGAGATAGAATAATTTCCATGTGCCCACAGTAGGAATCTCAAAGTGATTATATCTTTATTCGAGCAAATTGTACCTGAGCACACATTTGTGTATAGAAATAAAGATGAATATTATGATAAACCTTGTAGTGCATGGACTAAGCTAAATAATACTTTAATTATTGTTAAATTTTTAAATGCTTTCTTAGACAATTAATCACTCTCAACCCTCAACTCTCCTAGTTAAGTGCATTCAGTATGACCGCTTCGAGCACATGTGCTACGCTTGGTAACCCAGTAACGAATAGCGTTTGGTAATCCCAATAACGTTGCACTAGTTCAGGGTGTGTACGAAAAGTGGAAACGGATACTGGTGTTAGGAAAATTAAAGCTTAGTTAGTGAAAGTTAGTTACTTAGTCTCTTCACCCTTTCCTCTCTTAGCATAGACGATAAAAAGAAAAATGTTATAAAAATCATATACCTCAGACTTACTTAACCATACAACTGTGACAATACAAGTAAGTTTGGTAAGACAACAATTGATTAACCTTAAGTGTACCATAAGGTGCATAAGCACTTAGTCCTTGGAGTTCGATTGGATCATGTGTGAAACGCTCGTATTCGTATGGTTGAGTGTAGGGGTACCTCGCCACTCATCAGCTAGTCTAATGCTAATGGTGGTTCCTCTATGGACCTCTTGAGCTTATCCTTGTCCTCCCCATTGGCTTCTCTTACAAGTGTTAACTTTGATTATGAGGAAATTGGCAAGATATGACCATCCATAGATAGTGGTCACAATGTCCTCCACTAGTCCCAAAAGAATAGTGATGGACTGTTCTACCTATTCTAAATAGATGTTTCTCTTCTTGAGAGGAGGCAAGTTCTAGAAATTATACATTTCATGGGAAATCATATTAACACAAGAACCTAAATTGAGAAGAGCCTTGCATGCCTCATTTCCAACAACCTACAAGTAGATAAGTAAACTTACAAGATTAGTTCTTTTCCTAGGAAGGTTTCTAGCCTTGATCTAATTAAATATAATGACATTTGGTTTAAAGGACTCTTGAAAGAAATGAATGTAGAGGATGAATGAGACATAGAGTGACTAGTCGCATAAGTAGGTGAGGGCTTGGTAGGGCTTTTGGTTAAGAAGAATGGTCTTTTATAGGATCTAGGTTCCAAACCACTTAGCTAAGGAGCCAGCTATAATTTAATAGCCTTAGTAGCATTATGTTGTTGTAGTTGCATGTGAATTTCACCCTGCATAGATATAGCATGTGATAATTATGTTGAAGGGGAAGAAATGTGTGTTAAAGGATGAGAAGGATGATAGGAATATGAGGTTTCCCATCTAGAAGATGGAGAATAAGTTCTATAATACTCTAGAGGGTAGTAGTAATGCTGAAAGGAAGCATGATTGGAAGAGTCACACAAAGACATGGGTTGTTGAATATAGTACCCATATGGATCTGGCTACCTGTAAGGGTACTATTTTCTTGGTGGGGGCATCCCACATGATTGTGGATGTTGCCATTGTTGATACTACTCATACAGTTTTGGTGGAGCTCCACTTGGATATAAGCTTCTTGTTGTTGGTGAAACTATTTTGGCTTAACTTGAGGATAAGGTAACCTTCTGGGTGATTACCTTCATGCTAGTCTAGGATTTAAAGCATGCACCCCAGATTCCTATAAGTGTGAAACAATAGGGAAACATCCCTTAGGATGTTCATATTAACATATGTCACACCCACTGTCATCATCTAATTCTGACTCCACAACCTCTTTTACTATTGTAGCCTTACCCTTACCCCTTTAGTAGGCACATTTAGCTTCTTTCCTTATTTTGCGGTTATGATCACTACCTTGTTCTTTAGATTCTTCTATAATTTTCAAGGTAGTTTAAAATTTTTTATCCAAATATTCCCACAATTAATCAATCTTAGCTAAAATTTTAAACATAGATTTTTCAATTGCAAAGGTTTTTCATTACACCACCTCATCAAGTGTTGCATCCCCCTCACTATCATAAAATTAGACCTCCATCTTTCTGATGGAAGAATCCTAGTTATACATAACACTTTTTCATGTTCTCAACTCATCTTGTTCTTTTGCAATCTACTCAATTAGCCTTTGAATTTTATGGGCTCTTAGTTCTAACAATATCCCTTGGGTGTAGGCCCTAAGAGTTCTCCTCATTTTGGATTAGAGTCCATATATGATATGGTAAAGCTACTTTTGTTGAGAATAATCATGGCTAAGACATCTATGTAAAAGAGAATCACATCTACCCATGGTTATGTCCAAGGGTTCATGTGTTCCTTGTCACTAGCCTTGGATTTTCTTTTTCAAATTAGACACTATGGAGTATATATGATATTTTTCATTGGACAACACAAGCATCATACTCTATTTGTAATTGATTCTAGATCCATGGATTAGTACCAACATTTTACTTCTTTTATGAGTGTCCTGGGGAATAGCTTAAGTTTTTGCCAATCATTTTCTATATTTTGCAAGGCATAGACATCATGAAAGACCTGAAGATGGGTCTATCAATCTATGTTATATTTCCCTTTAAATCTAGGAATATTGTTCATATCCAATCACTTGATTCTACTATCTTTCACATGCTTGGTTGGGATCCTAACTCCCTCTAGAATGGTCAACATGCTTCAGGTTGCTAGCAAGGGCTCATCATCATCATGATTATGATGATTTTTCTAATGTCCCTGGCTATCCCTTCAATCATGATGGGGCCTATGATCATTGTTCCGCCATTCACCTCCATCATAGTTTCATCAATTGTGGTTTCAATCAAATTTAGAGGAAGAAGAAGAAGATGTAGATGAAGAGGAGGGAGGAATTTCACTACCATGGTGTCTACCACATCAATTTAATTATTTTACCTAATAAGAAGAAGATGTAGTAATAACTAGCTACACCTAACTGATTCTAACATAATAATTTGTTTCCACTTGCCGTACACATCCTAAATATGTTTAATACTATTGGGTTATCAAACATTAAGCATTACTAGAATTACCAAGCATCAAGCATATGCTCAAAGTGGTCATACTTATTTGTTAATTAATCCCTATCTAATTTGGCTTAATTTAGCTTAATTACCTAGAACATTAAAGGAAATTACATAAAATATTACTTGCATAAATAAAAAATTAATCTATTTGAAAGTGCTACAAGGTATATCAGAAAGCTCCTCAGAAAGCTCCTATGTATTGCTGCACGCACTATCATGCATAGGTACAACCATGCTTGAATAAAGATTTGTACACTATTTGACTCCTATTGTGGGCACTTAGAAAAATATTTTAACTTTCAAATGAAAAACTACAAGAGTTTAGCTACAACTATGACAAAAGATGCCATAAATACAGCAAGTGAGTGTGTATTTATAGGTGAGAATAGATACTATGTTGATGAGGCCAAGTCAACACATCAAATCCCATCTTAGCATGGCTACATCAATGTAACCATAGAAATGACTCATCACTCACATTACAATTTGTTAAAGCTAATTCTATTAGAACCATGGGTAGGTGGTGGGTTCACATCTTGGTATATGAGCTTTGAAATCTTAAAAGAATGTTTGGATACTAGTAAGGAAAGGATGTATCATCAAGAATCTTTGTGATCACCAAATAGGTCTAATTAGTGTGATTAAATCAAGGTGTACATGTTGCCATGCCTTGCAATCCTAGTCAAAATGGATTCTTGATCTCTTTAACCCATGCATGCCAAGTGGTGAGGGATGAATTCTTATGTTCATGTAAGTTGAAGACTTTAGATGGTGATCTAACACTCCAATCATTTCCATGATTCCCATGCATCATCAAAAACACTCTTCTCATAAAAGAAAGAAAAGATAAAAAAATGAATAAATGAAGCAAAAAGATGAAAAAAATAAGAGAAAATAATAGATTAACAATGAAGAAAAGAAGAGGTGATGGGAATAGTAATGCAACTCCAAGATTACTGATCCACATAGATTGGTACTTTTATTATCCTAGATAAATCCTATGATTGCTAAACCACAATCAAAACAAGTGGTTGACTCAATACACATGTAAGCCTTTCTTATGCTTAACCCATTAGCTGGATTAGTTGAATTTCAAATGTAATAGTCCAAGACAATCTACTACTCCATTCCTACTCATGACCATGAAGGCCTAGAAGGTTTTCTTTTAGTGAACTTTGGTAACATCAATTGCTACTTCTATCCAATTCCTAAATTCATATGCTCCATAGGGGTCAAAATCTAAAATCGTTGATCCAAACCATAATCATACCCATCATCCCTTAGTAATGAAATTGTAATCTATATTAGAATTAGGATTTAGCCAAGGGAATTAATGAAAGGATTCTAGTAAAGTAAAATTTAGGAATCTTGATTGACTTCTAGATGTTTTGCAATATGTTTTCTTGGTTCAATTTTATCAATGGTTAAACCATGGAATAATCAAGGCTAGATGACATTGCTAGAAGTAGGTTTATTCTTACACTTAGTGAGAAGGAGAACTTGAGGATCTATCCTCATTATGTGGATGAGTAGTGATGAAGGGATGTTATAGTCAATCTTTCATTGGATGTAGGATGTGCTCACATATTTCATGAGCTTATTAAATGGTTGTCTAGGGATTCAATAATGTTACACTCTCACCTCCTTTTATTTTTCCATCATGCATTTTACATTTTGTTCATTTTATATCTTGTCCATTATTGTGTGTGGTAGAAAGTTTATCAAGTGAAGTAGAAGATGGGATTTTCCATTTAAGGGGATAGACTCATGTTTGATATTGATGTTTCACTAGTTGTTGGGAATCCATGAGTGTCTCATCAATAGGTTTGATAAGGGTAAGAAAGACAAGTGCCTACTATGATGAGGACATACTTATGAATCTTTAGTGGCCTGGAATTATGAGGTAGTAAGCTTAAGCTTAACTTCAAAGATGATGGTGGTTGCATGACAGAATGCACTCGATTATTCTTCTACATATGTGGGTGCAACTTGATGAGCCTAATTGTTTGGCTAGGAATAGCTTCTTCGATCTTTATTTTTTCCTTACATATTTTGATTCGATGTTAGATGTCTCACCATATCATACTTCATGACCTTGCATATCTCGATCTATTTGATTGATGATATAACACATTTTAGAGCCTTTTTGTTTGTTAAATCCAACATTCATGCCTTTACTTGTTATGCTTGTGTTCTTCAATGTGTGCCTTTCATTAGTATTATGCAAGACTAGTGTCTCGTAACTTAGTTGTGGGGAAGAGAAATTATTGGGGATGTGTTTTGATTCTATCTTATTCATCATACCCATGTATATGTTTAGTATTAGGCTATGAGTTTGTTCTTCAGGTTTTCTTTGGGAATTCTACTTACCATGGTTCTTGTGCATGATTTTTTAATGGTGATTTATCATCTAAATAATTCATATAATTTTTAGCATTGTTACAATTTAACATGTTTGGATAGGTACACTCCTATGGTTCATGAAGATGAAATCATTCATTTCCTTTTGAAGAATAGTTGCTCAATACAAGACATGATAACCTCTCTCAAAATAAAGATCTAGAGATGACAAGGATCACATTGTCAAACTACAAGTAGCAAACATGCATAAACATTGGCAATTATATACAAACCAAAAGATGTATTAAACATCATTCCATCAAAACCTAAGGCATCTTCAACTTTACAAACATGCCAAGGGACTTTTCTTGTTATCAATCATCCCTTAGATCCTCTTATCAATGTGGAAATTTGTAATGCATTTTGTACCAAAGTATTCATATATTTGTATTTCTCTACATTAGCCTTGTTATGTGTCTAGTCCTAGTCCTTGTACCTTTGGTGTCAAAGCTATTGGACTAGCTTTATCCAATCATGGAAAAATAATGAGGCATACAATGGTAATTTATATGTCAACTGTAAACCTTAGACCTAGAAAGTATTGATGTGCATTGTGTTTGTAGTCTAGTATGTTTGGTAGAAATTCCTAGTCTTTTGAGATGCATCATTATCCCTTATGTCATACTTTAAGGTTATGCAGATGATTCCAAGCTCTTTATAATGATTTTGAATTCATTCATATATCCTTTGGTCCTTTCAACATGTTCCTTGAGTTTTAGCTATTATCTAGATCCAATGTACAAAGTGTGATTTTGGGGGAACATGCATTAAATACTCTTTATCAATGCGTCTCCTATGTTAGCATAGGAGCATTGATTCATCCTCTTGCTAGTACTAGTTTTGTCTTCTTTTCCTTTCCTATAACTAGGATTAGCTTAGTTTACATTAACATGCCTTTGTGGATGCCTAGGTGTTGACAAACCTCCTTCATTTTCATGCAAAAACCATAAATACCTGAGATGAGTTCTCATACTGAAAAATTTATTCATTTGTATTTTAGTGTATGGTTTTGTATGAAAACTCTTCCTTCCTTAGGTAACTTGATTTCTTCTCTTGTCTTATGGGTCTTTAAATTATCACGTTTGCAAGTGCAGCTATACTTTGTCATAGTGCTACCTTGCTTATATAACTTGAAACCATTTGGTTGATATGAAGTACAATGTTTTCATGGTGAATAAAACTTATGATTTTCAATTATTCTATTGTTGATTCCTTAGAAATTAAAATACTAAAAATATTTATTTCATTATTTAATTCTTATTTCTTAAGTTGCAATGATTCTTTCCTTATCCAAGATGGTCATAATCATACTACATGATGTTGCCCTATTGAGGTTATGACTAAGAGCCATTTTTATTGTATTTTGTATATTTTGTTACACCTATCCCTATTGGCAACCATTTGGGACTACCAACATTGTGGGGTCTTTCAATCTCGTGACCTTTAAGGTCATGGAATCAAAGGTGTTTTTCAAATAGGGTTTAGATGCTTGATAGTCTTTAACAACACCAAGGCTTAGATACCTCCAAATAGAATTAGTAGTCATAAAATTAACCAATCATGAGTATGTGTTTTGCTGTTGCAAATGTTGAAATGGTTGGGTTATGTATAAAGCTGTAATTGGCTATCTTAAAAGGGATTTAGCTATCTTTGTCAAATATTGTGAGTTGTTGAAGATTTCTATTTTTTCCAATCACTTATTTTATATGGTCCATATAGTACGTTACTTTCAACAAATAAAATTTTATAAAAACATTCAAGTACAATTCGACCAGTCTACTCCTAATTTCCCATACAGAGAAAATTCTGAAAGGAAACTAGAAATAGAGTGAGATTCAATGGACTTAGAAAGAGAAATTAAAGAAAGTAGATTTGTGTGTAATCTTAAATATTGAAGTAAGATAAATTGACACAAGAAAACAGTTTTCAATAAAGCTATTCTAATTTAATCTAACTACGAATTATCCAAACCCTTTGAGCTCCACAAGTAGTTTCATAAATACAATCTTATTATACTACCAAAAATGCTACATAAACAACAAAGTACGAGTCTCTATTTTGGCTAGTTAATAGTTGTCAAAGATTGCATTCAATAGAGCCTTCAAAAATTTCAAAATTTCAGAATATAAATACTATGACAATGCACTTTAAAATAGTGAAGTTATTTCAGTCGTCTTAAAATACCAAAGATTTTTCTAGATTCTCTATGCTCAAAATCTGCAATTTCATTAAGACATTACTATTTAATTGCTCTAAAGGCTTCTTAGCAACATAAGCTCTTTATAGAAAATCTTAATAGAAGTCTAATATTGCAAAAAGTCAAAGCCATAAAAGTAACCTAGGAAAAATCCCAAAATTAAATGCCAAGCATGATACTATTTAAATCATTAGTTAAGTAACTAAAACAAAAATGGAAAGAAATGAACTCATAGGATTAAAACAAAGTAGTTGAATTGATGTTTTTAGTAAGCCATCTTACAAATATTCTTTAATTGTCATTTTCTCCATTAAAATCTCCCTAATTCTACATTTGAAGGTTCTTTTATAGTGACCTTATGGTAGTTACAATAATCATAAGAAGTTAGGGGTATTACAAATATCTAGGAATATTAATTTGTAACCATCTTAGAAGTTATAACTGCCATGGGCTTTATTATAAATTTTAGCCATGGTTTCCAACTATTTTCTTAGTAACAAATATCATAGAGGTTATCATAAGAAGTTACAAAAATTGAAGCAATACATGCCAAAATTGGAAACTATCCTTTCAAATACAAACATTTAAGAGATTTAGCTATGCTTTTATAGTCTTTATATAGTGTATAAAAAATTTGAAATTCCCACCAATTCTACTAACTAACTTTGCCATTTAGCCAAAAATTATTTAATTTCCATTATCATACGGTTGGCTAATTTAAATTACACTACTTGCTTATTAAAATTAATTCACCACTATGTAGTTATCTATCCATCACTCCCACTTACACACATTAGAAGTAATGATTACTTGAGATAATATAAATTTAATAATTAAACTAACACTTTCAATTAAATATTTTTAAACTAATACTTTAAGGTATACATGTTTTCATTATATTATATAGACTTATCTAAGCATACGTATAGGATATATATGTTAAGGTTATATATACATATAGGATATTATAGAACTATTTCTATATATCATTTATTATTTATATTACTACTAAGCATATATATATATATATATATTAAAGTTTATTGCTTACCACTATGTATACTAAATATTATAATAGTTACATACATACATCCATATATATATATATATATATTAAATTGTGGGTAGTTTCCCAAAGTAATGTTTTTTGTATAAAACGTTATACGAAAACTAAAATTCCATCCCAATTAATGTTAATAACCTGTATGTGTCCTTTGATAATTATTTCTTAATAAAAAATGGACCAATCCATATTGTCAAAAACTTATTTGGCTTCTTCATATTCCATAATAATACAAGATTACCAACTTTAAAGGTTATTTTCAAAGCCTTTTTATCAAACCACCTTTTGACTTGAGAAGCAATCTTTAATAAATTATCTTTAGCTCTATCCATTTTAGCTTCTCTTTTGATGAGCAAGTTCATGAAACCTCTATCTTTATTAGTTTTCTCACTATAATGTTACACAAAATTTGAGGTCAAACTTATAATCTTATTCATAATTCTAGTGGGTAAACAATAGACTGAGTTATAAGCTGAGATTTCAATAGCCTTCTTAAATCTAATGTTTTTAGTCCATAAAGAATATTGTAAGTAATTAATCCAATTTTCTTAATTTCCATCCAAAAACCTTTTAATGTAAGAAATAAGCTTTTTATTTATAGATTCAGCTAAGCCACTCCCTTGAGGATAATAGAAAGATGATTTTTTTCAATGCCCATGTTATATATTCTTTAGATTTAGAAGCAAGTTCATTATTAGATACCAAAAATTCAGATAAATTAAAATAACTTAGAATTTTATCTTCCAAGAACCTAATCATGTTTGATGCTGAACTTTTCTTTAGAGCCTTTACTTCAGATCATTTCATAAAGTAATTAGTAGTTGTGAGAATGAAATTATGGCCTACTCTTGAAGGAGAAATTGTGCCAATAAAATCTAAGCCCCATTGCTAAAATGGTTATTTGCAATTACTAATTTTAAGGGAGATCTTGCATTTTAGATCTTTGGTCCATGAATTTGACATTTGTGACATATTTGAATCCTTGAAGTAATATCTTTGTACATAGTAGAGTATATGTTGCATAGTAGACTTATAAAATAAATTAGAATGATCATGGAATTATTCTAAGATAGGATCAATTTGATCATTGTAGACACATTCAATCAAAACTTCCCTAAAATTCTTTCTATAGAAGATTTGATCTTTAACCACAAATTTATTTTCTCATTTGAAGAAAGCTCTCTTCTGGCTTGTAGTAAATTTTTTTGGACACTCTCATGTATCAAGGAATTCTAGAATTTCATCACACCAACTTCCTTCATGAATCTTAAGAACACATGCTTCATTATATTTAGCCATTAACTTGGCTAATCCCAATCCTTTAATGGTTTTGCATATCTCCAATAAAAAACTAAAACCTTGAAGCTTTATGAGTCATTTCCCTCTTTTCAATCCAATTTCATTTTGAGCTAAAAATTGTTTGATCGTAGGTACTATTAGCATAATATGAACTAATGAGCTTTTCAAGTAATATTTGAAATGCTGAAGTGCCTTAATAACTATGAATGCCTATTTCTATAAATCTAAATAATTTAGCTTTAAACATTTCAATTGATACCCAAAAATTCTAATTTTTTCATCTTGACCTTCACATTTTAAAGTTAAAACAACAACAACTTAATCATATAAAGTAAAAGCATATAACTAGAAGTCTTCTTTCAATTTTGATTTTACTAAGTATGAAGCTTCTTGAATGGATTTTTAATTTTCTACTAAAGCTCTCTCTAATTCTGGTGTTTTCTCTACTAGGACATCTTTCTTTAGCATATGCATCAAAGGTTTAGTAATTTCAGTAAATCTAGGGATAAATTTTTTAACGAAATTTATCTTTCTAGAGAAAGATCTATAGCAATTCCTTCTTGATAGATCATGTGACCTAGTAAACTTCCAAAGTTAACCTTAAAGATACATTTCTTAGGATTTAATAAAATACCATACTCATGACATATGTCAAAAACTTATTAAATATGACCAATATGATCTTCCTTCCTTTCTAAAATGATAGTGATATCATCTAAATAAACCACAATGAATTCACCTATTAAACCTTTAAAGGCTAAATCCATTACTCTTTGAAAAGTAGCTCTAGCATTTGACAATCCAAATGGCATTCTATTGTAGGTGAAAGTTCTCCACATGGTGATAAATGTTGTTTTCTATCTATCTCCCTTATTTACCATGATTTGATTATAGCTTGAAAAACCATTAGAAAAGAATATACTTGACAACTTGATACTTTGATCAACATTTCATCAATTCTAGGAAGTGGGTATTTGTCTTTTCTAGAGGCCTTATTCAAATTCCTGAAATTTACACAAAGCTTAAAATGATAAGGTTAGCAAGCCATGTCAAGTATTGGACAAGATATATGATTTGGGCTTTCAAAGCTAGCTCAAATGATGGATTAAATTTCCTTTATTTTTATTTAACTATCTTATAACCATTTATAAAAGGAATTTTATATATCATCACATCTAGTCTAAAACTGTTAAGATCATCATAAGACTAAGCAACATTTTCCAAATTATTTTTTAGGAGTAATTATAATTTTTATTGAAAATTGAATCCTTTTCTTTTGTGACATTTACCATCTTTAGTACCTTTATAAATTCGAAATTCACTACTTCATAAGCTTAATCATTTGAATTTTGTATATCTTTTTCAATAAGCCATTTATTGCTAAACTGATGTTCATAATCAATCACCTTTTTGGGAATATAATTTTCCTTAAATCTTAATGTTGTTTTAGGTATGGCTTTACTTTTGAAATCTTGCTTATTTCTTTGAATCTGACCAATTTATGATCATCTTCAAATACTTGTAAGTGCTTTATTTTATCTAGTATTGATGGTTGATGTTCTTTATCAACTATTAAACCTTTATAATTTTCTATCCCTTTCATATATAATGTTGAAGTTGCCTTGCTAAATCATCTACTATATAATTATACTTCTTGCCTATATTTTCTATTTGGTAGTGATGGAATTGATCTAGCATTTTGTAGAAAAACTATTTATAAGGTTGCATGAATGAACATTTTACTACACAATTACCTTTAAATAGTTCACACACTAGTCTTGAGTCTCCCTTTATGGTGATTACCTTGATTCCTTTTTCCAATGCAATTTTAATTTCAATAATCAAGACTTCATGTTCAACCTTGTTATTAGTACAGGGAAAAGATAGATGAATTGCTATAACTACTCTAGCTCTTGCACCTTTAGAATTACAAGAACCATCGAAGTATAACCCTCATTTTCTATCATGTTGAGATTCTTCTTTTTCCAAATTATCAACTTCTTGAAGTGTGAAAATTTTGGTTTCAAAAGCTCTTTTTTCAATGACTTTATTCTTTCCATTTGAAGTAATGTTTTCATTCATCAAAGGTTTACTGTATATGTATATTTTATTTGGCTTCCCTTTTAAAGGTAGTGACATATGAGAAGAATACATTGATATGTAACTAGAGAAATTCTTACTCCAACTTCTACTCAACAAAAGACTATGTGAATCTGGTATGTCTGCAACTTCAATAATTGCTCTACTTTTGATACAGGTTTAAGAAAAAATTTCTAATAAAACATTAGGTAGTTAACCCACAATTTTCACTCTAGTTTTGTCCACTTGAACAATCTTTTTATTGGATTTCTTAGGAATCAAACCAAGCTTTTTGCATATGGGCAGTGGCGTAATACTAGTTGTAGCTCCAAAATCAACTAAAAAGTTACAAAGATATTTGTGTTTTAACTTTATTGTTAATAGAAAAGGGGGAGCTTCTTTGTGAGGAGTACAATCATAGATAATTTTTGTTGTTTTATCAATGTTAGACATGTAGCTTAATTCTAATTCTCCAACTCTCCCTTTTATCTTTAATGAATTCTAAAGCCTTTCTTTGATGATTACTGATGAATCATGGTTTTTCAAGCGCTGATATCAAACCCTTGATATCGAACCCTTGATATTAGACCCTTGATATGTACCCCCGATATTAGACCCTTGATATTGTACCCCCAATATTAGATCCTCGATATCAGGTACACGATATCGTGGCCTGCATAACAATATCGAATACACAATATCCTCGATATCAGGTACACGATATCTTGGCCCGGATAACAATATTGAATACACAATATCGTGGTTCCTGTGTAAGCCTATAAATACCACATTTAGGCGCATAGGAAGGATAGAGTGAGTAGGTGTAAGTGTAGAGTCTTTTTATTCATTTTTAGTTCATCTCAACTCTTTCCTTAGTGCATGCCCACAGTGTGATGATTGTAACTGTACCAAACCTTTATTCGAGTGTAATGTACTTGGACATGAACATGACTGGCAATAATGATCAAGATTACTTCATCATTATAGCATTCACTTAGTTTTAATTACTTATTATTATTGTTATTTATTATTTCCCTAATTAATATTTCTTACCCTTCATTTACTATCCATGTTATTAAATGTGAAATGAGTACGACTTAATCATGAGCATTTAAGTGTGACTACTTGGTAACCCAATAGCGTATCTAGGAGCGCTCAAGTCATACATGCTTGGTAATCCCAGAAGTAGTACACGAGGTCCAAGATCTGTATAGATGATTAAGGACAAAATCTCATCGCACTTAGGCTAGCTTAGATTCTCTTCTCCCACTTCCTCTTAGTTTAAAATGAAGTTATTTTCCATTGCCTTTAAAAGTAGCACTAGCTTAGGACCACATCATACACCTCACTCTGGACTAAACCATACATGACAAAGAAAATACTAGTCTAGGTGGGAAGATAGCGAACTACAATCAACATGTAACTATCTAGATACCACAACTAGCCTATTTGTGGAGTTTGACTAGATCATGCATGAATGCTCGTATTCGTATGGTTGACTGTAGGGGTACCTTGCCACTTATCATTAGCGCCATTGTCAGGGACGATGCTAGTTATTTAGATTAGTTATATCATATAGGATCACTATAATAAAGTATTCATGATATATCTCTTAGAAAAAAACTTAATTTCAATTAAGTCACACATAAATTCACAACAATGTCTCTCTCACAAGACTATGATAATGCAACAATTAGTAAGGGAATTCATTAGAGAACCAACAAATTATACGATGATGAAGATGAAGTTTGGAGTAATCAATCTGATGTAGGGGTCTCCTATGTATATAAACAAAGACAACATGATTCAAACTTACAAACTCATAATCTATTTAGTGATGATGAACCTCTATTGGCCACTAGGAGCCTAATGCATATACAAGAGGCTGTTCAAATATCCCACAAGCATCGTAAGAAAATCCGTCTACCCAGGCTTGATTAAAATAGCTTTCCCAAATTTTTAGGAGGCTATGATTTAGATCTTCAACATCATTTATGATGAGTGGTGAGGTACCCCTACACTCAACCATACGAATACGAGCGTTTTCACGCTTGATCTAGTTGAACTCAGCAGAGGGACTAGTTGTAGCACAGAGACAGTTATCCTTAGGTCGTAGTTTGTTGTCTTCCCACCTGGACTAGTATTCTATTTTTCACATATGGTTTGGTCCAGAGTGAGGTGTATGATGTGTTCCTAATCTAATGCTACTCCTGAGGGCAATGGAAAGTAATGTTTACTAAACTATGAGAGACAGGGTGAGAAGATCTAACTAGGCTAAGTGCGATGAGCATCCATTCCTTGATTATCTATACACATCTTGGAATTTTTGCATGACTACCACTAGGATTACCAAGCGTAGATCCTAGGTATGCTACTGGGTTACCAAGTAGTCACACTTAAATGCTCGTAATCAAGTCGTACTCATTCCACGTTTCTAGGAGTTTAAGGGTGAGAGAGACTAATTAGGAAAGTAGTAAATAACAAATAAATAAATAAATAAACAAAGTGAATCCTACAATGGTGAAGTAATCTCGATCTTTATTTCTGGTCATGTGTGTGTCCAAGTACGTCACACTCAAATAAAGGATGTCGTACAATTACATTCACCACACTGCGGGCAGACACGGGAAAATAATCTATCTCTGGAGGGATCAAACTACCAGAGTTTCACTACAATCTAACTCTATTGTTGTTAAACAAGGGAGAGCCACTTCTTATTTATAGACATGGTGATGGATTGCGATATCACGTACGCAATATCGAAGGGAAAGACGTGATATCGTGTACGCGATATCGCGGGGGATGCGATATCGTGGCTAACGCGATATCATGGCCCATGCGATATCGCATCCCATCATACCTCCACGACTGAATAAAAACTCATCCTCGAGTTACAGTGATTGCACAATGGATAGGTATGGGATTATTAGATGGAAAAAGAAATGGGATGATGCCGTAGTGTAGGGAGAAAACAAAATAAATACACAACACACAGAATATTCTATAACTACAAAAATTTGAAACTCATCTAGTTCCTGATGGTGGTGGCTCCTTCATTAGTTCCTTCCCTTTATTTTGTTCTCTAGGTTTTTAAGTTTTATGATGCTGAAGTATGGCCTAGAGCTTCTCCTCTTCAGTTCGAGGGTCTTGTGTCATCCATGCTAATGTTCCAATGTTTGACAAAGTTGGCACTTCCACGGACAGGGTAGTTGCGGAAACATCTAATTGGCCTTGACATACCAAGCCGCAAACACCCGTCGTTCCTCTTCATAGGCTCTGGATTTATTCTTGTATTCATGAACATCTTTTAGCCATCGAGCCAAGTTAGTTGCAACATCTTTCTATCCCTAGTAGCTAGCTTTTACCACCTCAAGTTCAAAATTTGCAACATCCAGTTTTTCCACCAGCTTCTTGCGCTCTGCAAATTCTGCTTCATATTTGATGTGGGTGGTTGCTACCTGATGCTCGAGCTCTGACCTTAGGTTCCCTATTGTTAACATGGCAAGGTTGGCATATCTTAGGTTTTCCAACTCCATGTACTCTATCAAGTCTTGAATGTAGGTCCAAGTTCTTAACTTCCGCTTGGTGGGCAAAGGCATATGTGTCCAATATGGCCTGCCAATTAGTGTGTTGAGCATTGATAGTGTTGATTTGGGCCTTAGCCATATGAATCTCCTTTTCAAGGATCTATTTATACATCCCCACCGGATCACAGAAGTGCTCCTTCAGCTTTTCATGTCGTTTAGCCTCATTCTATCATGCACTTATCTCAATCGCCAACTTTTGATGAATGGCGCATACCTCCTCCATCGAGAGGGTTCGATTTTCTCTGGCTAAATTTCTTACGTCTCGGTTGACCCAAATGAATTGTTCTCGTAGTTAATGAAAGTGTTCATCGAGAACATTCTTTTTCTTTTCTACAGTGGTCAACCGAAGGTTGTTAGTGGCAAGTTGTTTATTTTCTTCTTGCAAGGCCTTGAGTGTCATAAGATGCACATGAGTTTGTGCTTGTGCTACGGAGGCATCCCAAACAGCCTTCTTTTTTCATCCACCACCTTCTTATTCTCTACGATTAATTTTTTTAGCTACTCAGTTCTAAATTTTTCTAGCTGGTCTACGGAAACAAATTGCAGAGGGTCCCATTGTGCTGCTTGTAAGGCCACGAGCTGCTCTTGGAGTTTCTACACTTCAGCTTCAGCATGCTCAGCCCTTACTTCTATTAAGACCAGCTTCCCCTTTGTGGAAATGAAGTCTGACTAAATTTTCGTAACATCTTGAGGGATGTCAAAAAGGGACATCATTATTTGCCTATTTGAAGTAATCAATCAAGCACATCCTCATGTTCCACAAGAGTCATTGAGGTTTCAACCAAATTTTGAGCATCTCGTGCTCCTAAGAGATCTACCGGTGACACAACAGGTGCATTGAAGGATCCTTTGATGTGGTCTGCAACCACTTCTGCATCTCCCATGGCATTCTGGTGTTGCATGACCATGACTGTGGTGCCTTCATCAGTCTCTAACTGCACCTAAAAAGATGCTCCGTCTCCTAAGATTTTTTGTGACCATCTACTTTCCCCTCCTCCTGTGTGAATGGATATTTCTCCCCTTGTGTGATCTAATGAAATAGTAGGCTCCCTGGCATCATCAATGATGCAAAAGAGGTTTGCATCATCACGACTTCCCTAACTGACTATTTCAGTGATGGCCCTAAGATGACTCATCGACAGCTTGTAGTCTTGCAGCGGTGGCGGTTGATCCTGGCCTATGCTAGGCCCTACTTCTTGTTGTTGGCAGGGACCCATGGCTAGAGGTTGACTGGGTCCAACCACCTATTCTTCTTCTTGTTCTAGTCCCAGCTCTTCACTAGTGCTTTTTCTTGGAGCTAGCGCCTTTAGTAATTCAACATATGAAGCAATCTAGGCCTTTCGGAGGATGTCATTAGTGTATCCCTGAAATACCAGCACGTTGGCAAAGCTTTCTGATAAGATAGGGGAAAGGCAACACCATCTTCCCTATCTTTCGTTCTTCAAACTACCTCAGGATCTCAGTCAAATATAGATAGGATAGGATAGCGTTAACCTTTCCCATCAACATTGCATATCCTCTAGCCACATACGTTGATATTCTTTTTAGGCCCTTTGTGGGGAAGAGGTCATATGTTCCAATTTTGAAGTAAACCCTCTCTTCCATCATCAATTCACCAAATGCTTTATCTCTACCATAAGCCTTCTCCAACCAATCCTTTCATACATCGGGGTCTGAATAGGTGGATAATTGAGCAACATGGGGCCCTGTATTTAGAAGGTTTAACACTTCCTAAATGGCCTACGTAGAGAAGTCAACTGTCACACCATAAATATTAACAGTGGTTCCTTGCTCCCTATTGTGAAAAAATTGGTGCATTTCTCCTAGGTGCCAGGCACCGCTTTCAGAGAGGATAGGCCATAAGGGAGACCCTCTGAGGTGATCCCTAATGACCTTAGGAGAAAACTCTACAAATGATTCAAAGTTCAATTCCACAATCACCGAAGCAAATGTGGACTTCTCATGGATAGCCTGAACACAATCTTGGGGCAACGTGAGTTGTTGTCCCAGTTCAGGCACTGTAGAAGCTCCTCCTTCTAACTACCCAAACTGTCTGGTAGGAGATTCATCTTGATGAATGCTACATGATGTCTCCTCCTATTCTACATGTCGTCTAGTAGGTCTTTATCTTCCACCTCTCCAAGCTTGTTTGCTTCCACCTTGGGTAGGACCTTCCTACTGTCCACGTTTCAGGGCCATCTGCAGTCACACGGGCCAAGCATTAGTAAGGTTGTTTTTAAAGTTAATTTATACCTTACTGTATGTCTTAATTAATAATCTTATGTTATCACGTCTGATAGTGCCCAAAAGTATGTAATAATGAGTTCTGTGACTTAGGTGGTTTCCATTTGTAATTGCCCGGCATACCTAAGGGTTAAATGATTTTTAGGCATAATTATTCTAAGTGTTAGAGTTAATTACCCTAAATGATGTCCTTTGGGTGATGAAAAATTTCAAAAAATTTAAGCACTNTACGTGATATCGTGTCCCCACCGCCTATAAATAGGTGACCATCCCGCAACACTTAGCATCATTTTTTCATTCACATGGGGGGAGTTTTCGAATTTTCTCTCTACGAATTACGATTGAGTGACCCTTACTTTTCTCACTATATCTCGCTCGCTAATACTCCGATTTTAATTTTATTTGAACCTACTTGAACCCGGAGTGTTCAGCTTAGTCGTGGGGGAGAGACACTTGCCGAGAAGTGATTAAAGTGCTTAAATTTTTTGAAATTTTTCATCACCCAAAGGACATCATTTAGGGTAATTAACTCTAACACTTAGAATAATTATGCCTAAAAATCATTTAACCCTTAGGTATGCCGGGCAATTACAAATGGAAACCACCTAAGTCACAGAACTCATTATTACATACTTTTGGGCACTATCAGACGTGATAACATAAGATTATTAATTAAGACATACAGTAAGGTATAAATTAACTTTAAAAACAACCTTACTAATGCTTGGCCCGTGTGACTGCAGATGGCCCTGAAACGTGGACAGTAGGAAGGTCCTACCCAAGGTGGAAGCAAACAAGCTTGGAGAGGTGGAAGATAAAGACCTGCCAGACGACATGTAGAATAGGAGGAGACATCATGTAGCATTCATCAAGATGAATCTCCTACCAGACGGTTTGGGTAGTTAGAAGGAGGAGCTTCTACAGTGCCTGAACTGGGACAACAACTCACGTTGCCCCAAGATTGTGTTCAAGCTATCCATGAGAAGTCCACATTTGCTTCGGTGATTGTGGAATTGAACTTTGAATCATTTGTAGAGTTTTCTCCTAAGGTCATTAGGGATCACCTCAGAGGGTCTCCCTTATGGCCTATCCTCTCTGAAAGCGGTGCCTGGCACCTAGGAGAAATGCACCAATTTTTTCACAATAGGGAGCAAGGCACCACTGTTAATATTTATGGTGTGACAGTTGACTTCTCTACGTAGGCCATTTAGGAAGTGTTAAACCTTCTAAATACAGGGCCCCATGTTGCTCAATTATCCACCTATTCAGACCCCGATGTATGAAAGGATTGGTTGGAGAAGGCTTATGGTAGAGATAAAGCATTTGGTGAATTGATGATGGAAGAGAGGGTTTACTTCAAAATTGGAACATATGACCTCTTCCCCACAAAGGGCCTAAAAAGAATATCAACGTATGTGGCTAGAGGATATGCAATGTTGATGGGAAAGGTTAACGCTATCCTATCCTATCTATATTTGACTGAGATCCTGAGGTAGTTTGAAGAACGAAAGATAGGGAAGATGGTGTTGCCTTTCCCCTATCTTATCAGAAAGCTTTGCCAACGTGCTGGTATTTCGGGGATACACCAATGACATCCTCCGAAAGGCCTAGACTGCTTCATATGTTGAATTACTAAAGGCGCTAGCTCCAAGAAAAAGCACTAGTGAAGAGCTGGGACTAGAACAAGAAGAAGAATAGGTGGTTGGACCCAGTCAACCTCTAGCCATGGGTCCCTGCCAACAACAAGAAGTAGGGCCTAGCATAGGCCAGGATCAGCCACCACCGCTGCAAGACTACAAGCTGTCGATGAGTCATCTTAGGGCCATCACTAAAATAGTCAGTTAGGGAAGTCGTGATGATGCAAACCTCTTTTGCATCATTGATGATGCCAGGGAGCCTACTATTTCATTAGATCACACAAGGGGAGAAATATCCATTCACACAGGAGGAGGGGAAAGTAGATGGTCACAAAAAATCTTAGGAGACGGAGCATCTTTTTAGGTGCAGTTAGAGACTGATGAAGGCACCACAGTCATGGTCATGCAANAGGGTGCACCACAGTGTGGGACTTGTGCTGAGTTGGAGGATACAGTGGCCTCGGAATTATGTTGTCCCTTCTTACGACCATGTTTAAAGAAAAGACGCTTTTGATGTTGAGGGGGCTTTTCACTACTGTTAGTAGTAGTAGCACAAGTGTTGTTCATGGGTTGTTGTTGTGGTGCAGGCACCTTAGGAATAGTTGGTGGCGCTATAGAAGGAGGGAAAGGATGAGAATGTTGAAGGTTAGGAGGAATATAAAGTGCACAAGGTGGTGGTTGTGTTGGAGGCATGAGTTGATAGTATTGAGGAGAATGGTACTGTGATGAGATAGAGTATGTTGGCTTAGTTGGAGAAATAGGATGTTGAACAAGATAAGCGTTTGGATTCAAATGATATGAAGGGTGTCTCCAGTCTAAGGGTGGATTCCCCCACGACTAGGATTGTTGCCACTGTGATCAAACACAGTATATCTGTACGAACTCGGGGTGTAACGTGTTTTCCCAATGCTCATGTAAATGTAACAATATTGGGCATTGGCCCTTGGGGTGATCATACAGGCATATGTTGCATTCATACGTATGACTAGTAGTTGAGCTCTTATTCTCCTTATCCCTTCTTTCTGAATGTCTAATGTTTTTCCTCACTTCTTGGGTTGTTAAAACTCTATCTCCAATGATGTTGATATATTCTCCACACTTTTGATACGTCCATTCCAACATCTTGTTGATCTTTGCCTCGACCTCTTCTAATGATTGTTGTATTGGCAAAGATGGTTCTTTCTCCTTGTGATTGGTTGATTTCTCCTTGTTGTGATCATGGACCTTTGTTAATTTGTGATTTTGGTCCTATTAATGTTTTTCAACACTCTCCCATCTGGTCAATTCTCCTTCTTCTTTTTCTACCCACTTAATAAGCTCTTGGACTTGATGGGTTCGTAGTTCATATAGTTGAACTTGGGCATACATCCCTAGGGTTTCTCTTGTTGCACCACGAAGCCCATTAATGATATGGTACATTAGCCTTTCCTCAAAAAATCCATGGCCTAGACAGTTGTTTAATAGCGCATAATATCTTTCTAAGGCCATGTCCAAGGGTTCATGTTGTGCTTGTTTCCATCCTTGGATTTGTTTCTTCAAGGCTAACACTCATGCGTAGGTTTGATATTTTTCATTAAAGACTTCTACCATTGTTGACCAACGTCATATTAAATTTGGTTTTAACGATCTATACCATAATTTTTCTTGGCCAATGAGTGTCATGAGAAAGAGCTTAAGTTTTTGCCAACCATTATCGATGTTGTTCCATGTGCAAGAATCATAGAAGGCTTGTAAATGTTGATGTGGATCCAAGTCATAGCCTCATGAAAATTTAGGAAACTTGTTTAAATCGAGCCTGGGTAGACAACTCTCTTTACGATGCCTATGTTAGATTCAAATAACCTCTTGTATTTTCATTAAGCTTGTAGTGGCCAGTGGGGGTTCATCATCATTGGGCAAGTTATACCTTCGTGTGTTGGGATGACATTACTTTTGTTCATGTTTATAAGAGACCCCCACTTCGGGTTGTGGACTCTAATCTTCATTGTCATATAATTCATTGGTTCTCCAATGAGCTTCCTCATTAAATGTGGCATTATTGTGATCTTGTAGGAGAGGCATGGTTGTGAAGTTGTGTGTGAAATTACATGTGACTTTTAAAAATTATTTCTTTGTAAAAGATATATTGTTAATTCCTTTACAATGACCTTTTATGATATAACTAATCTAGATAACTAGCACCGTCCCAGACAACGATGCCAATGATGAGTGGCAAGGTACCCCTACACTCAACCATATGAATACGAGCGTTTTCACGTGTGATCCGATTGAACTCCATAGATAGACTAGTTGTGGCACCTAAACAGTTATCCTTAGGTTGTAGTTCGATGTCTTCTCACCTGGACTAGTATTCTATTTTTCATGTATGGTTTAGTCCAGAGTGAGGTGTATGATGTGTTCCTAATCTAATGCTACTCCTGAGGGCAATGGAAAGTAATGTTTACTAAATTACGAGAGATAGGGTGAGAAGATCTAACTAGCCTAAGTGCAATGAGCATCCATTACTTGATTATCCATACACATCTTGGACTTCATGCATGACTACCACTAGGATTACCAAGTGCAAATCCCAGGTACGCTACTAGGTTACCAAGTAGTCACACTTAAATGCTCGTAATTAAGTCGTACTCATTCCACATTTCTAGGAGTTTAAGGGTGAGAGAGGCTAATTAGGAAAGTAGTAAATAAGAATTAAATAAATAAATAAACAAATTGAATGTTGCAATGATGAAGTAATCTCGATCTTTATTTTCGGTCATGTGTGTGTCCAAGTACGTCACACTCGAATAAAGGATGTCGTACAATTACAGTCACCACACTGCGGGCAGACACGAGAAAATAATCTATCTCTAGAGGGATCAAACTACCAAATTTTCACTATAATATAACTCTATTTTTGTTAAACAAGGGAGAGCCACCTCTTATTTATAGACATGGCGATGAACTGCGATATCGAGTATGCAATATCGCAGGGGATGCGATATCGCGGCTGACGCGATATCACGTCCCATCAATTTACGAGCCTTTCATGATGCCTGTGTATAGAAAAATATTGATAATGGGTGGAAAAAAATTAATCTCTTTCCTAAGACACTCGTTGGCCAAGCAAAAGTATGGTACAAGTTCTTAAGATCAAAATCAATTCAACGTTGGCTGACAATGGTAAAACTCTTTAGTGAAAGATATCAAACCTATGCAAGAGTGTTAGCCTTGAGGAGACAAATCCAAGAGCAGAAAAAAGTGAAACATGAACCCTTGGACATGGACTTAGAAAGATATTACTCTTTTTTAAACAAATACCCAGGCCATGGATTTTCCTACGAAAGGCTAATGTACCACTTCATGGATGGGCTCCATAATGAGACAAGGGAGACCCTAGGCATGTATGCCCTAGGTCAACTATATGAGCTACGAACCCATCAATTCCAAGAGCTTATTAAGCAGGTAGCAAAAGAAGAAGGAGAAATGGCTAAGTGGGAGAATGTTGAAAGCTCTCAATGGAACCAAAATCTTAGATTAGCAAAGGTCCATAATCATGAAGAAGAGAAATCAACTCACCTCAAGGAGGTGGAATCATCTTTACCAATACTACAATCACTAGATGAAATTGAGGCAAAGGTTAATAGGATGATAGAATGGATACATGAAAAATGTGGAGAATATGCCAACACTATTAGAGGTAGAACCATGAAGGACCAAGAAGTAGGATAGAACACCCTTAGACAATCAAAAAGAAGGGTTGAAGAGAATAAGAACTCGACTACTAATCATATGTATCAATGTAACATTTTCCTATACAATCACCCCAAAGGTTAATGCCCAATCTTATCACATTTACATGAGCATTGGAAAATAATTTTACATCTAGAGTTCATACAAAAATACTATGTTCAATCACAATGGCAAAAATCCTAGTCGTGGTGAAGACAACCCTCAAACTGGTCACACCCTTCATATCATCTAAACCCAAGCAGTTATTAGGTTCAGCATCCTATTTTCCCAACTAGGTCAACATCCTCTATCTCACCACATTGTTATCATTCTCCTAAGTACTATCAACCCATGTCCTCTCCAATAAGATCACAACCTTATATGTCGTATACTTCTTCTTACCCTCGATATTCTCATCCTTCACCTCCTTCTACATCACCACCAATAGTACCAGAAGTTTTTGCATCATAGCACCAACCCATGAACATTACTTATGTTGCTTCGGTTAATAGCAATGGAGGTCCTCCACAACATTGAAAGCATCCTTTCTTTAGGAACAACCAAAGGAAGAGACAACATGCTTCCGAAACCATTGCACCCTCCAACCAAGTGCAAGTTCAATGTTATGAAGCATCTACCTCCTCGAACACAATGCCTCCTATTACCTTATTAGGGTCACCAATCAACACTCCAACAACTATGAAGCCCAATGAATATAACCATGTAGGGGGACATATTGATCCTTGCATACCATCTTACGATCATGGGTGCCATAGTGGGTCAGCTCCCTAACACATGACCACATCTTATAATCTGCCCCACTATGCCTACTATAATCAAGTGTGTGAACCCTAATTTGGGTATATTCCTATCACCACCTCAAAAGACACCCAGTGGTTTGGATATGACTAGACTCCAATGTTTCCAAAATTCTTGGATCCAAATTTTTCTTTTATTAATTCTAGCCATACTCAAGGGTTTAGTCATGGGGGATATCCTCCATTTTAACAAGCAGAATTAATAAATATTTTTCATTTTCCTCAATTTTACAATTTTCT
>MNCI01033645.1:160068-171828 GCA_015680685.1 Gnetum montanum | reverse complement strand
CTCTGTCTCCTCTGCCCTCCCGACGCTGTTGTCTTCTCCCGCGAATAGTTTAAAAAATAAAAAATAAAAAAACTGCCTGCCACCCCCACACTGCCACCGCACCACTTCTGCTGCGTCACCCTCACCAGCTGCGCCGCCCTCTTTTACCACGCTGCACCCACCTGCTGCGCCGCCATCTTCTACTTTCTGCCGCGTTTCGCCTACTGGGCCGCCCTTGTTTGCTGCCATCGTCCTTGCCCTCCACGCCGCCTTCGCCGTGCCTGCCACGTCTTGTTTGCTGCGCCGACCCCACCTGCTGCGCTATCCTCCGCTGCCCGCCGACGCTGCTATTTCTTCTGCTGCTCTCTGTTGCTTCTGTTTTCTGCCACCCGCGCCACCCTTACCTACCGCACCAGCCACTGCTTTCCGCCATCTTCTGTTGCGCCGCCCTCGTGCACCACGACGAAGCCTCACCTGCTGCGCCGCCTTTGTTTGCTGCGCCGTCTTCTGCTTTCCGCCGCCCTTGCCTCCCGCTGCTGCTGTCTCCTCCCGCGTCGCTGCTCTCAGCCCTTCCACGTGCTACCTTGCCGCGTCGCCGCTCGACCTTGCGCTGCACGCGTCCGCTGTTCTCTGCCACTGCGCCGCTGCTTCTGGGCCCCATTGTGCACCACGCTGCCCACGTGTTGTCTCCTCCGCCCTCACCCCGTGCATCAGCCGCTATCTCCTGCTTCAGCCGCCCTGTCTGCCACCATCGCTTTTCTCGCCACTTTGCTGTCTTCTGTCTGCTGCGTNTCTGTCTGCTGCGCCGCTGTTTCCTGTCTACGCTGCTTTCAGCCCCTGCTGTTTCTGCTCACCTACCGCGTTGCTGATTTTTCGCCTTCCATTGCTGACCGCCGCGCTGCTGTTTCACACCACCCACCCCTGCCGTGCTGTTGCCTGCCACCGTCGCCGTCATTATGGGCACCACCAACAACTACCCTTCCTCTCCAATCTGCAATATTTATCCATTAAAAATAAAATAAAAATAAAACTTTAAACTCTAGCCCAACCCTATAAATACTTCATCAATCCACACAAATGAAAGGACGGAAGAGGAGGCAACATAAGCAAGACAAGCAAGAGGGGCAAAGATTGGAGAAGTTGGCGATCCCGAAGAAAGGCCGAACTTGTAATCCGATTTTTGACTTTCAAGTTCTTCTTCCATCCTCGCATCATATTCTTCCGGGGCTAGGCGTTTGACTTGCCATTCATACTTGTGCAACTACGCTTTGACCGGTGCACATTTTTCAAAAACAATACAATACAGTTTCATTATTGCCTTGCATTATTTACTTCAGTCTACGTTCTGTTTACAATATAAACTTTGTTTACGCTTTGTTAATTATTTACACTTCGTATCATTGTTTACATTCCGTCTACATACCGTTTACGATAACCCCAGTGTTAGCCGTAGCTTACGCTCGGGGAAGTCCTTGTTTGATTTGCGTGCAAACCATACAAGGCACTCTGCTTTCGTTCCCTTTTCCAGCTTGCCCTCAAGCGAAGGCAGGGTCCGCTGTGGCTGCCCAAAGATCCCTCGGTGTCTGTTTCCCTTCCAGCCTTACACCGACGATTTAGGTCAGTACATAAACTACCTCATTCTAACAAGAATTAAGAAAAGAAGCATGCTTCAACAAACATATACATATTTCTTAGATTATACCATTCTTTCACTTATTCACTCTGTTATTTTGTGGTTGATACTCACATGTAGTTTGGTTTGAGATGCCATGATTTTTACAAAATTCATCAAAAAGTTCACCTCTATTAACTCTTATGGATTTGATCTTGAACTAAGCCTATTCTTCACCAATTTCTTTAAATTTTTAAAGACATCAAGTACTTCATCATTGGAATAAAAGATGTATTTCCTATTTTCTTATCCAACACAATTTTTTAATATGCTTCCCATAATCCCACCCAATGTACCAATTTTGATGTAAAGCTCCACCCACCTTGTGTAGCATTTTAGATGTTTGTCTTTCAAAAATTAATGTTCACATATGCATATACTATAAATTTAGTATTTTTCAAACCAAAGATCACTAGTAGCTCAATAATTAGGCCAACATTAAAAACTTTACCAACTCGAGTAGAGTCCTTGGGATGACTTTTACCTTTAATCTTTATTTTTATAGAAAAATCACAGTAATGAGCCATAACCTGACATAACTCAAATCAGTGTTTTTTTTTTTCAATTGAACCTCCTAACTATTTAAATGCTATCATTTTAATCCATTCATGTATAATTTATAAAGTAGGTACATTGATATTAATTTGTTGAAGCTATTTTTGAGGATTCATGAGATTGTGGTTGGTATTTTCAAGAGATGTAATGCTTGAGAAAATATAATATCTCTTAGGAGGATGTAGAAAAAAATTCTAATCATATTCACTAGGTAGTCCATAGGAAGTTCTTGACATAGATGTGGTCTAATGTAGAAGATAATAAACAATTTTATTTACATCATGTAATAAATGTAATAAACTATATTTCAAAGGTTACCATCTCCTAGTTGCTATTCTAATCATTAAGTAATATAATACATCATATGGGATTATCTCCAAATAATAGTATACTGTTAATAATCTTTATTTAAGTTTGGATTATCTGAAAATTGAATATATAACATGGATTCAACTCCTCTAAGTAGAGAAAAGTACATTCGAAGGTGGTGCAAGTCATGAGCCCTTGAAGATGAGTTACATATATTGTTTGTGTGTGCTGTAACTACCCATTTAAGATAGTATGATACTATTATAGTAAAAAACTTTTATGCTTTATATTTATTACCCTATTGATGCTTAGTCAAAGTATATTTTTATTTTTCATGAAAATGTAATATCTATTGAATAGATCTTATAGGTGTTCAATTAACTTATTTTATGATAAAAAATAAAAAATATAAAAAATATTTAAAATTTTACTTATTTTCTTATTTACACCTTTATTTATTTTAGTGTTTCACTTGTTTCTGGGACATTGGGACATGGAGATGTTGGGACATGGAGATGTTGGGACATGGAGATGATATTTTAAGAACATCATGGGGACACAATGCAAATGTGAGAATGAATAGTTATACTTAAGATATTCAGCTTTCATGATATTGAAATTTATAGATAAATTTATTATTCTTGAGATATTTAAAAAATTTGTGATGTAACTTGGATAGTGTTGGCAACCATTTGGGAAGCGACCACCAACGAGTGTCCTCGAACAAGATTTAGGTGCCTGCTGCTCTCTGGCAACACCAAGGCCCAGATACCTCCAAATGAACTCAGTAGTTAATGTGAGTATGTGTGTGTGCTGTTGCGGCGTGCGGTTGTGAGAAATGTAACGATTGCGTTGCGTGTAAACTACAAATGACTTACTTTAAAGAGATTCAGCCAACTTTGCCAAATACTGTGAGTCACTGAAAATTTCCTATTTTGTTCAACTGCCTAGTCTATGCGGTCCTTATAATACCTACTTGTAACAAATAAAATTTTGCAAAAATATTTGAGCAGAACTCCACAATCTACTTCTAATTTTCCCCAGAGAAAGAGCTAGTTCCACAAGAAAATTAGAAATAGACCAAGATTCAATGGAAATAGACAGAAAAGGAAAGAAAGCAGATTTGTGTAGATCTCAAATATTTAAACAAGGTAAAATGACACGAGTAAAAACTTCGCAATAAAGCTATCCCAAATTCAATATCTACGAATTGTTCAAACTTCCAAGGCTCAAACAAGCAATTTCTTCAAGATAATCCTATTATGCTACCAAAAACTGTTGCATAAACTACCACGTACGAGACTCCATTTTGACTAGATAATAGATGTCAACGATTGCATTCAAACAGAACCTTTAAAAGACTTGACAACTTCTGATTGAAATACCACGGGAATTCACTTTAAAGATAAAAAGAAGCTATTTTGGTTTCATCAAAATACCAAAGATTTTCTGAACCCTCTCGACTACTGAATTGTTTAACAGCATGACTACAAATAGAGGCTCTCATACAACAATCCCAATAGCAATTCCCACACGTTGCACAATAAAAAAATTTACTACAAAAAATGAAATACATAACTCACAGAACCATGACAAAGAGGCTGAAATCTTTACTCTAGAAAACCATCTTACAAGCAATCGTCACAATTTCTTCTTTACAAAGCTCTTCTCAAGACCCCAAGTGTGTCTCCAAGTGAGAGCCCGAGTGCTAACTAGTAGCCTTCCAAAGTGTGATGTATGAGACCTTCCAAAAGTCCCAATGTTGATATTCCCCCCTCCTTGACCCTTGAAGCCTTTTTATAGGGTTCCAAGGTAGGTAGGGAAGTTACATATTCAAAAATATCTCACCTAACTTCTCTCCCAAGTNTAAATAAAACTATATACATAATGAATACGTTTTGGGCAATGGCTCCGACAAATATAAGCAACGAATTGGCATCTAAGGCTTCATATTGCTGGACCCAAATTTCATACATAATTACACCCTTCAATGGAACTATTTTCATATTGCATATTTTCAATGGAAGTAATCGCGTTCCACGATTTTCTGGATTGCGCTTCTTCAATAGCGGTGCTTCCAGCAACAATCTACTCCCGAAATCCATGCTTGCAGTGGCCGACGGCGACGACGAGGGATCTATGTGCTGCGGTGAATGCCCCAGGGAGGCCAACATCTTGTGAAAGTTAGGGTTTCAATATACCAGGGTTTCTAAAAATCGCAGAAACCTTCAAACTTTTCTGAAATGCTTCACTATTTCTTCTGCCCACTGCTGACTTTTCTGCGCTTGCTGCTAGTCTTCCGCCCACGCGCTGTGGAGCAAGGCTTTGGCGTCGATACAGGCGCTGGTGCTGCTGATCCTCCACCTGCGGCTGATCTTCCGTCCGCACGCAGTCCTACTTGTTGCTACCGACCCTCTTTTAGAAGATGGAATCATACCCTTTATTGTTCAGTATTTCCTTGTTCATGTCAAGCATGGCTTCATGCACTATGAGAGATTGGCCCAAGAGAACCTCACACAGTAGAAGCTTATTGCTGCCTTTAGTGTAGATTCCCTACGCGCTCTTGGAGGCGTCTATGGCAAAGTAGATGCCCTGACCAAACATGTTATTGTGATTTTTAGGTGGGAGCCTGAATCCGTTGTTGATGATTCCCTGGATGCCTTCATCGCTGGTTCCATGGAACAACATCTGCGATGGGGCCGTAGGGTTGAGCAAGTCTTTGTGCAATCCTTGACTTGCAAAAACTCAACAGCAGTGTCTCCTTCCAAGTCAATTTCCAGGCATTGCCCGTACTGAAATTCCTTGTCCGCTTGCTCCTTGCTAAGATCCTCGATAGCTTGTTTTAGCTACTCCACCTTTTCTGTAATCCATTTTCTTTTCATCTCCCTTTGTCGTTTAATCTTCTCCTGCTCGATTTCGATGCAGAATTTGCAAAGGATGGATTTGTAGTCCTAGCAGCATTGCAGCTGGCAAGGGTGCCCGCAGTCCATCATTTTCTGGCACTGCCTACTGCACTGCCGTGATTCTTTGGAAGTGAAGCATTTCACAATCTCTGTGTGGCCACAGGCCTTGAAGGTGTGGCTGATTTCTGTCTTGTGGTAGAAAGATTTAAATTTTGGATTTTAGCACCAATGTATGTGCCTGGATAAGTTAAGGTTTTGGTAGTGTTCATGATTCTAGGCTCATTTTTGTCCGAATGCCAACAAGGGATGAAGTTCCATGGAATGGTATGATTTTTGCATATGGGCAACATGGTCCTTGGAAGGAGGCTCTACAACTTTTGTGTCTTGGTTGGTTCAAGGATGCAAGTTGAACAAGGCCTCTAAGATTTTGGGACATTCAACCATGCCTTTGTGGATGTGAACCAATTAGCAAAAGCTTGTCTTAATCAACATGGTAGAATTCAAGGTGAAGAAACAAAATCTCAACAATCTCTTTTAAATTTTTCAAAAATCACCATAACCTTATAAAGCCTGTTCCATGAAATGGCCAAAATGTGCCAACATTTTTGCCCCCTTAAAAAGGTTAAAGAAATTTATGCGTGCCTCATTTTAAAACTAAACTATACTTAAAGCTTTCATCGAACTTTTTACAGCTGAAATGATAAATCTTTTTGGAGGAAAATTCCCATCAAACATAAGGTTTGATGGTATAAAAACCTCATTCCTATCAAAACAAACAAACTGTAAATTATTAAGTCCTTTGTTCGTGGACTATTCTTGAGATGGGAAGAGAATGGGGAGGATTACCCTGGTAGGAATCCTCATATCTCTAACCTCTCATCTTCTTTCTCAAGTGAATCCTCATTTTTTTGGAGTGTACAAATTTTGTTTTCAACATCTCCTTTTTCAACCATCCTACTTTTTCCATTTGAAGTAATGTTATCCATCATGAAAGGTTCACTATAGATGTATATTTGATTCGGTTCTCTTTTCCAAGGTAACCACATGTGAGAATAATCCATTGATATGTAACTTGAAAAATTCTTGCTCCAACTTCTATTCAATAAGAGACTATGTGAATCTGGTATATCTGCCACTTGAATAGTTACTCTACTTCTAACGTGGGGTTCAGAAGCAATTCCCAATAGAACATTTGGTAATTGACCCACAATCTTTACTCTACTTTTATCTACTTGAACAATCTTTTTATTTTATTTTTCAGGAATCAAACCAAGTTTCTTACATATAGACAATGGCATTATAGTAAACGTAGCTCCAGAATCAACCAAACAATTGTGTAAGTATTTATCTTTTAATTTCATTGACAAAAGAAAAGGAGGAGCTTCCTTATCATACGAAGTCTTTAATTTCTCATCATTGTTAGACACATAACTTAACTCTGATTCTCTAGCTCTTCTTTTACCTTTAATGAACTCTAAAGCCTTTCTTTGCTGATCTCCTATTTGAAGCAACTAATAGAGGCTAATATTGGCCTTGACATGTTTAAGGTTTTCAATCAAATCATATTCTCCTTCACCAATTAAGCTTGATCTCTTTATCCATTTATTAAAAGACTGATTTGGAGTGCTTTGCCCACTTGATTGTCTTTACCTTTATTCTTATCTCTTCTACTTCTACTTGGCTCAAAAGCTTTTCTCTTAGTAGATGGATCCGTAATAACATTTGGGGGTCTAGAAGTAGGTAATCTATCTTTTGATCGGAGATTATATCCATTTTCCTCATTGTTATTACATTCCTCATCTGAAGACATATCTTCTTCAGAACTTGATAGAGAAGAAGTATTACTAGATCCATTGCTTGAATATTTACTTGCATAATGAACACTAGATAACTCATTATTAGATTCAATATCAAGAAAGTTGAACATAATAAGGTCACTTTCATCCTCATCTTCTGCTCACTTAGTGTCTTGATGTTTATGCTTCCTATTTTTCCTTTCTTCCTTGATATTAACCCTTGCCAATGCTTTTTCCAGCTTCACTATTTTGTTAGACATATCTCTCTTTAATTGTCCTTTTTCAAATCTCACCCTTTCATGATCTTGCGCTTTCTTAACATGAGATGGACCCGGTAAAGCTTTAAATTGAGCTAAATCTTGCATAGGGATCATAACTCTTTCTTCTCTTTTTGGAATCACGATATTTTCTTCAGGATTCAATTGTTTTTCTTACTGTATAGCTTCACTAAAATAGTTGTTTAGTGTAGTTAAGTTTGGAGTTATCCTTAACTAAATTGAAATGTTGGGGTTGACAGCCTTAAGGTAAGTTTCTTTAAGCATTTCTTATGATGGCCTATATTTTCTTTGAAAGAGTCCACAAATTCGTTGAAACTTAATATTGAAATCTCTAATTGACTCTTTAACTCCTTGCTTAGCTTGTACTAGCCCACAGTATAGTTGTTGTTGATCTAATTGATTACCAAACTGGGCCAAGAAAAGATTCTTCATGTCATCCCAACTTGTAATACTATTGCTTGGTAAGTTCGAATACCAAATCTGAGCCATATCCTTTAGATTTGATACAAACAACCTACAAGCTTGATCTTCATGTTGAATATTTGCATGAGCTAAAGCTAACTCAAACATGTGAATATATTCTTCAGCTAAATAAGCTTTTCCAGGAATAAAAGGCTCAGGCAAATATTTGTAAACTACCTTAGGAATATCATTGTAATTTTGAAATCCTAATGGTGTAACTCCTTGCCAAGGATTTGCCATCCTATTCCTTTGAAATGTTGAACTCTTAGACTTTCTAGATCTTCTCTTACGAATTGACAAACCAGATATAATGGGTGATCTTCTTGATCTTCTAGTTTTCACTCCACTACTTGTTCCCAATTCAGAAACTTTCTTTTGTTCTTCTTCTGATGAAGAATCAGTCTTAGAATCTAGAATATTTTTTGAAAGTTTCAAACTTTCCAAACTATCAATCTTCTTGGTCATGAACTAAAAATAGTATCTTATTTCTTAAGCCTTTATAGTAACAAGAATTGTTGATGTGCTAAAATTATAAGGCTTATGAACCTAGAGACTTAATTTTCAGCCCTCCTTCTATTGCCAAAAGAACTGTTGGCGACCGTTTGCGATGCAACCGCCAACGAGTGTCCTTGAATAGGATTTAGGTGTCTGCTGGTCTCTGGCAACACCAAGGCCTAGATACCTCCAAATGAACTTAGTGGTTAATGTAAGTATGTGTGTGTGCTATTGCGGCGTGCGGTTGTGATAAATGTAATGATTGCGTTGCGTGTAAACTACAAATGACTTACTTTAAAGAGATTCAACCAACTTTGCCAAATACTGTGAGTCATTGAAAATTTCCTATTTTGTTCAATTGCCTTGTCTATGCGGTCCTTATAATACCTACTTGTAACAAATAAAATTTTTAAAAATATCTGAGCACAACTCCGCAATCTACTCCTAATTTTCCCCAGAGAAAGAGATAGTTCCAAAAGAAAATTAGAAATAGAGCAAGATTCAATGGAAATAGACAGAAAAGAAAAGAAAAAAGATTTTTGTCGATCTCAAATATTTAAACAAGGTAAAATGACACGAGTAAACACTTCGCAATAAAGCTATCCCAAATTCAATAACTACGAATTGTTCAAACTTCCAAGGCTCAAACAAGCAATTTCTTCAAGACAATACTATTATGCTACCAAAAATTGCTACGTAAACTACCACGTATGAGACTCCATTTTGACTAGATAATAGATGTCAACGATTGCATTCAAATAGAACCTTTAAAAGACTTGATAATTTTTGATTGAAATACCACAGGAATTCACTTTAAAGGTAAAAAGAAGTTATTATGGTCCCATCAAAATACCAAAGCTTTTCTGAACCCTCTTGACTACCGAATTGTTCAATGATGTGACTACAAATAGAGGCTCTCTTACAACAATCCCAATAGCAGTTCCCACACGTTACACAATAACAAAATTTACTACTAAAATGCTCTTAAGGCTTTTAAACACAAGCGCTTCTATGGAAAAATTCTAATAAAAATTTCTATTGAGCAACAAGAACAATAAGAGCAATCTAAAAATCCCAAAATTACTTGCCAAGGATGATACTATCTAAACCACTAGCTAAAAAATTTAAACAAAACAAAAAATAAAATACATAACTCACAGGACCATGACAAAGAGGCTGAAATCTTTACTCTAGCAAGCCATCTTACAAGCAATTGTCACAATTTCTTCTTTACAAAGCTCTTCTCAAGACCCTAAGTGTGTCTCCAAGTGAGAGCCCGAGTGCTAACTAGTAGCCTTCCAAAGTGTGATGAATGAGACCTCCCAAAAGTCCCAATGTTGATATTCCCCCCTCCTTGACCCTTGAAGCCTTTTTATAGGGTTCCAAGGTAGGTAGGGAAGTTACATATTCAAAAATATCTCACCTAACTTCTCTCCCAAGTAACTTGGCCAACCAATTAGGAGATTACTTGCCCAACAAGTTAGGAGGTTACTTGCCCAACAAGTTAGGTAAGTTACAACAACTTTGGGTGGTTTCAACCACCAAAGAGATAAAAATTCTACATCTAACAAGTGTCCTTTGTAGTGGTTACAAACATCATGGGATCAAGGCTAGGAAGTTATCATTTTTACAAAATTACCATTATAGAAAATAAAAGCTATGGTGGCCAAATGGTGTGTTCATATAACTATCCTATGAATTCTTTTTAAATAAAACTATATACATAATGAATACATTTTGGGCAATGGTTCCGACAAATATAAGCAACGAATTGGCATCTAAGGCTTCATATTGTTGGACCCAAATTTCATACATAATTACACCCTTCAATGGAACTATTTTCATATTGCATATTTTCAATGGAAGTAATTGCGTTCCATGATTTTCTGGATTGTGCTTCTTCAATAGCGGTGCTTCCAGCAACAATGTACTCCTGAAATCCATGCTTGCAGTGGCCGACGGCGACGACGAGGGATCTATGTGCTGCAGTGAATGCCCCAAGGAGACCAACATCTTGTGAAAGTTAGGGTTTCAATATACCAGGGTTTGTAAAAATCGCAGAAACCTTCAAACTTTTCTGAAATGCTTCGCTATTTCTTCCGCTCGCTGCTGACTTTTCTGCGCCTGCTGCTGGTCTTCCGTCCGCGTGCTGTGGGGCAAGGATTTGGCGTCGATACAGGTGCTGGTGCTGCTGATCCTCCACCTGTGGCTGATCTTCCATTCGCGTGTAGTCCTACTTGTTGCTGCCGACCCTCTTTGAGAAGATGGAATCATACCCTTTATTGTTCAGTATTTCCTTGTTCATGCCAGGCATGGCTTCATGCACTATCAAAGATCAGCCCAAGAGAACCTCGCACAGCAGAAGCTTGTTGCTGCCTTTAGTGTAGATTCCCTGTGTGCTCTTGGAGGCGTCTGTGGCAAAGTAGATGCCCTTACCAAACATGTTATTGTGATTTTTAGGTGGGATCCTGAAGCCGTTGTTGATGATTCCCTAGATGCCTTCATCACTGGTTCCATGGAACAGCATCTGCGAGGGGGCCGTAGGGTTGAGCAAGTCTCTGTGCGATCCTTGACTTGCAAAAACTCAACAGCAATGTCTCCTTCCGAGTCAATTTCCAGGCATTGCCCATCCTGAAATTCCTTATCCGCATGCTCCTTGCTAAGCTCCTCGATAGCTTGTTTCAGCTGCTCCACCTTTTCTGCAATCCCTTTTCTTTTCATCTCCCTTTATCGTTTAATCTTCTCCTGCTTGATTTCGATGCAGAATTTGCAAAGGTTGGATTTGCAGTCTTGGCAGCATTGCAGCTGGCAAGGGTGCCCGCAGTCCAACATTTTCTGGCACTACCTACTGCACTGCCGTGATTCTTTGGAAGTGAAGCATTTCACAATCTCTGTGTGGCCACAGGCCTTGAAGGTGTGGCTGATTTCTGTCTTGCGGTAGAAAGATTTAAATTTTGGATTTTAGGACCAATGTATGTGCCTGGATAAGTTAAGGTTTTGGTAGTGTTCATGATTCTAGGCTCATTTTTGTCTGAATGCCAACAAGGGATGAAGTTCCATGGAATGGTATGATTTTTGCATATGGGCAACATGGTCCTTGGAAGGAGGCTCTACAACTTTTGTGTATTGGTTGGTTCAAGGATGCAAGTTGAACAAGGCCTCTAAGATTTTGGGACATTCAACCATGCCTTTGTGGATGTGAACCAATTAGCAAAAGCTTGTCTTAATCAACATGGTAGACTTGAATGTGAAGAAACAAAATCTCAACAATCTCTTTTAAATTTTTCAAAAATCACCATAACCTTATAAAG
>MNCI01033645.1:108928-131696 GCA_015680685.1 Gnetum montanum | reverse complement strand
AAAGGGTAAGAAAATCTAATCTAGCCTAAGTGCGACGAGCAACCGATTCCTTGATCAACCGTACACATCTTGGACTTCGTGCACGACTGCCACTGGGACTACCAAGCATAGGCCTAGGTATGCCACTGGGATTACCAAGCGCAAACCCCAAATACGCCACTGGGTTACCAAGCGTAGATCCCCCTAGCTACACCATTGGGCTACCAAGCAGTCACACTTAAATGCTCGTAATCAAGTCGTACTCATTTTGCTTCTAGGAGTTCAAGGGTGAGAGACTACTCACGATGAGTAATCGATTCCTTAACTAGCCGTACACACCCGTAGATGCTCATAGCCAAGTCGTACTCACACCGCGCTACGAAAGCAATAAATAACAAATAAATAAACTAAGTGAATTCTGCAATGATGAAGTAATCTCGATCTTTATTGCCGGTCATGTGCGTGTCCAAGTACGACACACTCAAATAAAGACACCGTACAATTACATTCACCACACTGCAGGCAGACACAGGAAAATTCTAACTCTGGAGGGATCAAACTGCCAGAGCTTTGCTACTGTAAAACTGGGATCCTTAAACAAGGGAGAGTCGCCTCTTATTTATAGACATGGCGGCAGACTACGATATTGCGTACACGATATCGTAGGGAAGTACGTGATATCGCGTACGCGATATCGCGGGGGATGCGATATCGCGTCGGCTGCGATATCACGTACGCGATATCATGGCCTATGCAACTGCGTCTCATCATCAAGCATCAGTAAAATATTTTATATTTAATACTATGTTTCAAGTGTATGCAAAGGCCATAGAAAATCAGATGCAACATAGCCGGAAGAACATATTGAGACATAAATCAAAGAAACCCATAAAAAGACATGTCATCAATGTTGTGATACATCGATTGAAGAAGAGCTTGATGTGTTCATGGTAGAGAAGGAATTTATTGAAGATGTGAAAACAAAAACTTATTGGAAAAAAATTATTGAATTAGGACATCGATTATTTTGTATCCCATTCAATACTAGCAATTATTGGATGCTCGTGGTCATAGGCACATGTACTAGAAAAGTGTATGTGTAGGATTCATTTCCTTCATCCCAACATGTAGTTGCTATTCAAAAGTTAACGTTAACGTCTATCAAATTTTTATTGAAAGGTGATTCTTAAATTGTTGAGAGCACAACTCAAGTGAAGGGAAAGTGAATGAAGTTACCTTCAAAATGGAATAGATTGGATGTGCAAAGCATTCCTTCTTAAGAAAATGGATATGACTATTTCATGTATACAATATTGTTCATGCACCATTTAGTATTTGGAAAAGAGATAAAATTTACTAGTAGTTTTCTTTCCATGGTTTGAAATAACATGATATAGGAAATTATTAGTTGTTCAATACTCGACCAAACATGAGAAAAAATATGTATGTAGCATCTTGTTTATGAGAATTGTAGTGAGCATGAACCTTATCTATTTTTTGATGTAAAAAATATTTTGATGATGTAAATGCCTCCTTTTCATCTTTAATGAAAGACAATTTTTTTGTACATGGGAGAACAATGTATTTATATCAAGACTATAGATTTGAAATATATATGGTGTTCATTTGTTTCATATTGTGATTATTAGTTTTTTGAAATTTTAAAAAGGGAATCTATAATATGTAAGGTTTAATATGTGTTCCAAATATTGTTCCCATCAAACAAGCAAGTTGTCATAATATCTATACAAAATATGCTTCTCATATCCTCCTTTTTGATAAGTTGCATAATTTTATCATATTACTTATCTTGATCAAATGTGAGTACATGCGTATCACACCTTACTCGTACTAAGGTACTTTGAGTAAATGCAAGATGTAGTCACTCGTAGTATGATGTAAAAGTGTTTCTCCTTTAGCCATGAAATAGTGTGAAAGGTTGCATGTTGTAGTGCAACATAAGCTATGAATGTATGCACCTTGTAGTCCATTGCAATATTGTAATAAATATGTGCGATGTTTTGCAAGTCATAATTATGTGCTTTGTTATGAATTATAGGTCATCATAATTAGTAACAGAAATATTTTTCAATCATGCGAGGTGATGTGATATGCAAGATTCATTAGCCAACTAATGGTATGAACAATTATGCTACAAATATGCCGCTCACATGTGGACACAGTTTGTAATAGAAACCCTTGCTTACCAGTGTCAGGAATCCTGAGCCACATGTTTGGTGACCCAGTAGTTGATAAGAACTTTTGCACTACCAAACTACAATGTGCATGTCTTCACAATACATAACAAAAACTAGTTTTATCAATGCAAGGAGATGAAATTTGCATGAATTATGAGTGTAGTCCTGATTTGAAAAGTTTTACCAATATGATGCAACTCACATATGATCACATTTTATTAGACCATGCTTTTTTTTATCTAGTGCAACGGTATGTGACCTATGCAACTTGTTTGCAGACTGCTAGAATGCATCTCATAGGCGATCACATCTTCAAATAGAAGTAAGAATTTACTAGTGCATGTAGATGTGACCTGAACATCTTCAAATAGAAGTAAGAATTTACTAGTGCATGTGGATGTGACCTACACATCTTCATAGAGATCTCTAACTATGAAGGCATGAGATCGAGTTGCTCTTGTATTATGATTAAATAGTTATGTTTACTAAATGTGAAGACCAAATATTATCAACTTAAATTGGAAAATGTTTTTCAAAATATAGAAATTAAGAATGTAATCAATAGTTTACTTAGTTATGATAAGGTTATTTCATTGTTTTGGCAGCTTTGGAATGATTCCTATAGAAAAAATGAATATTAGGCAATGCAGAAATGGCCAAACTCTTTAACTTTAATTACATCAAACAAAAATGTTCTATACATAATAAAGGCATCGAATGATAAAAAAAACATGTCCAAAAGTTAAGCAAGAGATTATTGATTGTGATGAAAACCATAACAATGTACATGGCTAACAAAAGAAAGAGTCAACAATGACTATTTAGCACCCTTAGTGTGGGTACCCTAATCCATTGATTTTGTAGCTGCTATGTCCATGAAATCTACCTCATTCACTGTGTCATCAACCCACTTAGTAGGATTATCTCCCATTTGAGCTGTATCTAATGGAACTACCTTTACTACAAGCTTTGGTGTAACCATGCCTATCATCTCAAGATAAGAATTTCATCCATCAACTTCCTTGGACCATTGTCTCTATGCACTACCCTCAAGTGCTAAAATGTATAATTGTCTACAGTTTCATAGTCGATGGTGAGATGGATCTATCTCCTCTCCACATGGAAAAAATGTTGATGTGTCTATGACTTGAATGCATCAATCCTCATAACAAGACCATATATATGTGTGTTCATTTGGGCCTCCATTACCTCCAGGTATTGAAAAATAATAGTCCCATCTCAAAAATACTATTGCAGTAGTCGTATAGGATGGGGTTGATCATCCTCACCATATAACTCATTCTATCTAGCCATGCCATCATCCCCTGGCACTCTAGGATTAGGGAGCCATACCAAATCATTAAAATGAGTCTTAGGAATCCATTGAGTATATAATGCACAACCAAAATGAGGCAACAAGTCCTCATTAAATATTTGCACCTCCTTTGCATCATGATTAGGTGCTAGAATCTGCCAATGGTTAAAAATAGGTAATGCAACTGATGAAAATGAAATTGTTTCTATATCCATGGTTAGGAGTTGCATCCTTCTTATCAAAATGTGTGGGTAGTTGAGGGAAAATCCTTCCTCCAAATCATGCAGGATCATCAATGCAAAAGACATGACATGCATGTGATGAGTCATAGCAAGGAGGTTGGTGTGAATAGTCCTCACAAGAACTCTTTGTTTAGGGTATAATTTCTCGTAAAGCGAACCAGTCTCATCTAACTCCACCTCAGGAACCATGGAAAGAAATTGAGGTTTTTTTCTGAAGATGCAGTAGTGAAAAATTTCTTACATGCACCAATGGCCATGTGAAGTATGTCTGCCAAGATCCTCTTTGTTAATGGATACCCAAAATCACCAATGCATACAATCATAGACAATGCTACACATTGCAGATGTGAGATGTAGAAGTAATGTGCCTCTTCTTCATAATATTTGGGCCTTCCACTCATGATGAAGCCAAGGTGATGCTCAATGAGCTTGGCATGTAACTTTGGCCACACCAGCTACAGTAATGAACTGAAGTCCTTAGGACTTCGGATTAGGGTTGTTCTGAACTGCACCTCTCAATGCTGACATTCCTCTCATGCTTGTTGCTCCTAGGACCAAAAAATCTCATCCTGATCTCTTCAAGAATCTTGTGTAATATCTTGGAATTCAACCTATTATTAATACTAGATATTCTTTCTTACCTATTACCCTTGTAATCTATTTAACTTTCTTTAGTTGGTTGGCTATGTAATGCTTCTATGCTAAGACAAAATGCAAAGCATTAAAATTAAAAAAATTAAAGATAATTTAAAAAATAATTCTATATCTAAGCTATTATCCTAGTCATTACCATATGTTTAATGCTCAAGAAAAATAAAAGTAAATGAAAAAACACATAACCTTGTCTACACTCAAACTCAGCTTTCTACAACAAACTAGTAGCTTCACATTCCTCTAACCTAATAGTATCTTTACCATATAGAACAATGTTTTTTGAAAATAAATTTTTAGAATTAACTAACCTATTAAAAATTGTTGATCAATTAACATATATTTCTAAATTTTCTATTTTTGCAATGTACTTAGTACCACTTGCAATCTTGAAATACTCCTACTTAATGAATTAATAGTCTTGGAAAAACCTCAACCAGAAAAACTATTATTTACTATGGTGAGATTATTTAGGCTATTATCATAGAATAATTTGTAAAGGTAGCTAAAGTATTCAACAACCATTATTTAATATGATAAGATTATATACCTAACACCATAGTCCCTATACATGTATTTTTACATTCAACTTGTCTCGAAGTATCCTTAAATGAAAAGTGTAACTTGCAAACTACAAACTACATGTTGAGTTATATCTAAAAATCACCATTTGATTGGATGTATATTATAATAATGTTCCTTGTAATGAACAAACTTTTCATCTCTACATATATGTAATAGAATATTGAGTTTCATATTCTCTCACAAATTGCAAATTAAAGTTGTATTTATGGAATCATCATGTTAGCTACATGCTATTTATATGATTTGATTGTACATCTTGTCAAAGTCTCCAAAAACCTTGTAAAACTAACATAGTTCTTTATTAATGCTTAGGTAGAACTCATATATAGCTCCAATGTTCTCTAAAGAAATCCCATGTTATAGGCAATCATTTACATGAGCTTTTCCAACATTCAATAATTAGGCTATGATACTATCTCAAAAATGGTTTTTAAGCTACATGGCACATATAATTCCTATGTCATAGATTCCTAGGGTCTATAAAGACTTCAAAAAATCTAGTTTCTATTTCATGTAGGGTTACCATTGGACAAGCTAATGTTATAGCTTGTGTATTTGGATTTAGAATTTTCTAGCCCTCTACTAAGCTAGAGGTAGGGGAGAAAACATGGCTCAATATTTATAACAAAATTAGAATAATTATATCATAACATACATAGCTTAAATATTATTCTTAAGCAAAAATGACCATTTTGTAATAGTAAATATTGACTACTGCAGGAAGATCAGAAGTTAGGTTTTGCCAGAGACACAAGGATAAGGCAAGAAGAGTCATCATAGAAATGAGGTAAACAACATTTTGTTAATATCCAATAAGGGAATTATAGGTGTCCATCTTTTCATAGTTATTAAGAATTTATAATGGCAATAAAGGACAAGTTTTATCATGAAGGTAGAAGAAGTTAGTTTTGTCATTCATAAGAGTAACTAAGAAGGCCTATTCTATTACCGAAGTTATGAATATTCTAATTTCTAATTATTTAAAAAATTTAAGCAATGGAAATAGAAATACTTTTAGGNTTATAGACCCTAGGAATCTATGACATAGGAATTATATGTGCCATGTAGCTTAAAAACCATTTTTGAGATAGTATCATGGCCTAATTATTGAATGTTANGTGTTTGTAAACTTAGCATAAATTGAATCAATATCCAAAACAAAAGATAAGTGTAAGATTGGTAGATGACCATATTCTATAGAACTTTATCCATCACTATTTTTCTTTGAACACATTCTAATCTCTTAGTAAGACATCAACTAATAGATGTTACGAGACATAGCCTTATAAAATTGACCACAGCCGCTAAATTTCACTAGAAGTCTCTGTTAAATCCTAAAGAAACAATGTACTGAAGAAAAATATAATTGTTCCAACTTTGAATATCAATTTCAAAAATAATTTGAAATGCTAGAAGGCATGTGGAATCAAAAAAAGATGTTAAATAATTCTACATACGTAACCTATTTCAAAAATTTTCATTACATTGAGTTGCAAAAATCCTACAACGAAAAAATTACTACAAAAAATCAAAAAATGGATGGACATTGACATACACTACCCATCATTTCTATATGTTGTAATGATTTATACTATTAGCTATCTCTAGAAACAATCATGATGTCCTTGTTGGTGCACTCTCCTTCTCTGTGGTTTGTTGCAAGTGAGCTTGCAATGGTTTTAATGTGTTGTTTCCTGACTACGGTATTTTTATTTTTCACAATTTATGCATGATGCAAGCTACTGCGTCTTACATTTGTCTCATAGTTTAACTCTACCACATGAATTTTACATTAAATACTATGAATTGTAGTCATATTAGCTATGTCTAGGATTATGCAACACACAACAAACTTGAAGTTTAATCTACAAATGTGTGAGTTGCTTGTCATGTTGTGAAGCTTAGTTAGATTAGATGTTGCAATTAGTAGGAACCCACACTTTCATGATTAAATTACTTGTTTATCATAACTAATACATGTGAGTCACATGTACTGGCACTAACAAAATGTGTGCTTCTTGCAAAAAGTAGTGGATAGAAATATGAGTCTCTACTTTTTACATTAGACTCTTATCTTTTCAATTTAAATCATGTCTTGCATTGAATGGTGCAAGGTATAGTTGGATAGTAGGTGACAAGTAGCAAGACATTGCATTTTGTAGATAAGGTTTTTGTTTCTTGTTAATGTATTCATGCAAGTAACATATACTCGCATATACAAATTGTGAGCATCATGCATGATGAGTGGCAAGGTACCCCTACACTCAACCATACGAATACAAGCGTTACACGCGTGATCCAGTCAAACTCCACAGACGGACAAGTTGTGGCATCTAGAGAGTTAGCCTTAGGTTACAGTTTGCTGTCTTCCCACCTGGACTAGTATTAGCTTTGTCACGTATGGTTTAGTCTAGAGCGAGGTGTATGATGGGTTTCTAATCTAATGCTACTCTTGAAGGCAATGAAAGGTAATATTAACTAAGCTAGGAGAGAAAGGATGAGAGAATCTAATCTAGCCTAAGTGCGATGAGCATCCATTCTTTGATTATCCATACACATGTTGGACTTCGTGCATGACTACCACTGGGATTACCAAGCACAGATCCTAGGTACACCACTGGGTTACCAAGTAGTCACACTTAAATGCTCGTAATCAAGTCATACTCATTCCGCAACTTAACATGAGATAAGGGTGAGAGAGATTAACTAAGAAAGTAGTAAATAAAAATTAATCAAATGATTAAACTAAGTAAATGCTACAATGATGAAGTAATATTGATCTTTATTTCTGGTCATGTGCGTGTCCAAGTACATTACACTCGAATAAAGGATGTCGTAAAATTACAATCACCACACTACGGGCATACATTGGAAAATAATTCTATCTCTGGAAGGGTAAAAATTCCAGAGTATAGCTAAGGGACTAAATCTAAGTGCCTAAAACTGGGAAAGTCTCCTCTTATTTATAGACATTATGTGATATCATGGCTAGGCTATGATATCATGTACGCGATATCATGGCTGCTGCGATATTGTGGTCACTGCAACAACAGGGTTGTGATATCACGACTATGATATCATAGCTAGCAAATTCATGACTGATCATACCCCCATGATTGAATGAAAACTCATCCTTGAGTTAAAGTGAGAACAAGCACCATTGATTACATAGTGGATAGGTATGGGATTATTGACTGACTAGAATGGATTCATGCCATAGTGTGGAGTACAAAAAAAATTGAGACACAACACAAAAGAAAATATTACTACTACAAAAGTGATGAAACTCATGTAGTTCCTTGCGGCGATGGCTCCTCCATAGGTGTTTTTCCCTTTTCTTGCACTCCAAGTCTTGGGATTTGATGACGTTGAAGTATGGCCTGGAGTTTCTCCTCTTGTAAGGCCTTGAGTGCCTTGGCATGTGTGTAAGTTTATGCTTGTGCCATAGAGGCATCCTAGTCAGCCTTCTCTTTCTCTTTTGCCACCCTTTTATTCTCTGTTAACAGTTTATTAAGTTGATCGGTTCTGAAAATGTCCAGCTGGTTCTGAGCAACTTTTGGCCCTATATTTGGAAGGTTTAATATTTTCGAAATGGCTTGAACAGAGAAGTCAATAGTCACATCACAATTGTTAACCATGGTGCCTTGCTTCCTATTGTGCCAGAATTTGTACGTCTCTCCTAGGTACCAGGCACCGCTTTCAGAGAGGGTAGGCCATGATGGCGATCCTTTGAGGTGATCACTAATGGCCTCAAGAGCGAACTCTGCAAAATATTTGACGTTCAATTCCACAATCACCACAGTGAATGTGGACTTTTCATTGATGGCTTGAACACAATCTTGGGGCGACGTGAAATGTTGTCCCTGTTCAGGCGTTGCAGCAGCTCTTGCTTCTGGCTGCCCAGACCGTATGGTAGGAGGATCTTCTTGATGAATGCTAAATGATTGTTCCTCCTATTCTACATGTTGTCTGGTAGGATCTTTTCTTCCACCTCTCCAAGATCGCTTGTTTCTACCATGAGAAGGACCTTTCTGTTGTCCACATTTCAGGGCCATCTACAATCACACGGGGTCAAGCATTAGTAAAGTTGTTTTTGAAATTAAGTTATACCTTACTGCTTGGCTTAATTAATGATTTTATGTTATCACGTGTGATATTTCCAGAAAAAAATTGTAATAATGAGTCCTGTGACTTAGATGGTTTCCCATTTTAGTTTCCCAGTATACCTAGGGATTAAGTGATTTTTAGGCACTATTATTCTAAGTGTTATAGTTAATTATCCTAAATGATGTCCTTTTGGTGATGATAAATTCCAAAAAATTTAGATGCTTTTCAGTAGATTTCCCTCCCCCACGACTAAGTTGAACACTCCAGGTTCAAGTAAGTTCAAACGGAATTACAATCGGAGTACGAGTGAGCGAGATATAGTAAGAAAAGCAAGGGTCGCTCAATCGCAATTCGTAGAGAAAAAATTTGAAAACTCCCATGTGTGAATGGAAAAAATGATGCTAAGTGTTGTGGGAGTTGGGGGGGGGGGTTTACCTATTTATAGGTTGCAGGGACACAATATCATGTACGATACATCATGTACGCGATATCATGTTGGTAGCGATATCGTGCACATGATATCACGACCCTAGGGACATAGGGCACCACAAGAAATTTTTTAAGGATTGTTTTGAAATCAAAGTTGTAAATTGAGGACATTGGGATATGGTCAAGGGGTTCTAGGGAAATTTTATTAATTCAAAAGGCATAATTAATGATGATGATGTGGATTTTATCAATAAGTACCTTGGGTGATAGAGAGAAAGGCTATGTAATGGTACATAGGAATGTTGAAATTTAGAGGGATAATAGTAGGGAAATAAATTTTTTTAAAAATTATGCCAAGGGTAAGAAATGGTGTGTGTGGGCTATGTTATAAGTGAATATTACAAAAAATTACACAAGTGGATCCTCCCCAAAGCAAGTTCCAACCTATAATGCCCTTGTGTAACCACACTTAAAAGTGTCCATGGGCACTAGAAGGGTTAAATGTAATCCACACTGGTTCCACAAAACACACACATGTAAAATTCATTGGAATGAGGTAAGAATTCTATGTTATACATGATACAAGCTACAAATACACGAACAGTGATATGAGACGAACTAGAAAAAGGGATTGTAGAATTTTTGACATGAGGTAACTGACCTAGGGCACAGGGAATCCTATGTGTAAAGCATGATTAACGTGTCATTAACCCATCGTTCCAAGATTAGGACCAAGTCCATCCTTCTAATAAGTGACATCGCATTGTTTCATCCCATGATGAACAACTATGAGAGTACCATAACAACAAGGTGTATGATCACTTGGTATTTTGTTGAAGGCACGAGTGATTTTTGTTTTGTGGAACTTTTCTTTTCATTTTCTTTTATTTTTGTTTTTGTTTTTGAATACTAAATCCAGAGAAGCCACCAACCATCAAGCATGGGTGCATTTCTTTCCAGTGAGACCCCCTAGCACAACATTAATTTTTGAGTGCCTATTTGATTACTCTTACTCCCATTTTTTGTTAGATCTACAAGGATCTTAGTACAACCATGTTGCATGATAACTCCCACAGACATCACCAAAGATAAAAAGTGGTTATTAATCCTACTTGTTACTAGAATGGGGGATGTCCCACATAACTAAACAGTTGAGTATGACAAGGATTAATAGGTGGAAGATGAGGATCCTTGCATGTTAGAAATATTGGGGCCAGGTCATACTTACCCCATCGAGGTTCACACACTTGATTATAATGAGCATAGTGGGGCAATTTATACGATGTTGTTCCCAGATAACAAGTTGACCCACTGTGAAATTTGGAACCATTAGATGGTATGAAAGGATCAGGTTGTCACTCTCCATTCCTATGTTCATTGGACCATATTGTTGTTGGAGTGTGAGTTGGTGGCCCTGATGAAGTTACATGAGGTGTTGGTTTCAAGGGTAAGGGTGCACCATAGTGTGGGACTCGTGCTGAGTTGGAGGATGTAGTGGCCTTGGAATTGTGTTGTCCCTTTTTACGATCATATTTAAAGAAGGGAAACTTTTGATGTTGAAGCGGTCTCTCACTGCTATTAGCAGTAGCAGAACAAGTAGCATTCGTGGGTTGTTGAAATGGTGTAGGAACCTTAGGAATAGTTGGTGGCACTACAGAAGGAGGGAAAAAATGAGAATGTTGAAAATGAGAAGAATTGTAGGGCGTACAAGGTGGTGGTTGTGTTGGAGGCATGGGCTGATAGTATTGTGGAGAATGGTACTATGGTAAGATAAAGTGTGTTGGCCTAGTTGGTGAAACAGGATGTTGAACGAGATAATAATTTGGGATCAGATGATACAAAGGATGTCTCTAGTTTAGTGGTGGTTTCCCCCATGATTGGGATTGTTGCCACTATGATCGAACACAGTATCTCTGTACGAACTCTGGATGTAACGTATTTTCCCAATGCTCATGTAAATGTAACAATATTGGGAATTGGCCCTTGGGGTGATCGTACAGGCATATGTTGCATTCATACGTATGATTGGCAGTTGAGCTGTTATTTTCCTTATTCCTTCTTTTCGATTGTCTAATGATTTATCCTGCTTCTTGGGTTGTCAAAACTCTATCTCCAAACTATCGATAAATTCTCCACACTTTTGATATGTCCATTCCAACATCTTATTGATCTTTGCCTTGGCTTCTTCTAATGTTTGTTGTGTTGGCAAATATGATGTTTCCACCTTGAGATTGGTTGATTTCTCCTTTTTATGATTATGGACCTTTGTTAAACTAAGATTTTGGTCCCATTGATGTTTTTCAACACTCACCCATCTAGCCATTTCTCCTTCTTCTTTTGCTATCCACTTAATAAGCTCTTGGACTTGATGGGTTCATAGTTCATATAGTTGACCTTGGGCATACCTTCCTAAGGTCTCTCTTGTTTCATTACGTAGCCCATCAATGATATGGTACATTAGCCTTTCCTCAGAGAACTCATGGCCTGGACAATTATTTAACAATGCAGAATATCTTTCTAAGGCCATGTCCATGGGTTCATGTTGTGCTTGTTTCCACCCTTGGATTTGTTTTCTCAAGGTTGACACCCTTGCATAGGTTTGATATTTTTCGTTAAAGACTTCTACCATCGTTGACCAACATTGTATTGAATTTGATTTTAACGATCTATACCATACTTTTTCTTGGCCAACGAGTGTCATGGGAAAGAGCTTAATTTTTTGCCACCCATTATCAATGTTATTCCATGTGCAAGCATCATAGAAGGCTTGTAAATGTTGATGCAGATCTAAGTCATAGCCTCGTAAAAATTTAGGAAATTTGTTTAAATCAAGCCTGGGTAGACAACTCTCTTTACGATGCCTACGTTAGATTTGAACAACCTCTTGCATTTGTGTTATGCTTGTAGTGGCTAGTAGGGGTTCATCGTCATTAGGTAAGTTATGCTTTCATATGTTGAGATGACATTGCTTTCATTCATGTTTATAAGAAACCCCCACTTCAAGTTGTGTACTCCAATCTTCATTGTCATATAGTTCGTTGGTTCTCCAATGAACTTCCTCACTACATGTGACATTATTATAATCTTGTAGGAGAGGCATGGTTGTGAAGTTGTGTGTGAATTTATGTGTGAATTTTTATAACTATTTCCTTCTAAAAGATATATCATTAAGTCCTTTACAGCGACCTTGTATGATATAACTAATCTAGATAACTAGCACCGTCCCCAGCAATGACACCAATGGTGAGTGGCAAGTTACCCCTACACTCAACCATACGAATACGAGTGTTACACGTGTGATCTAGTCGAACTCCATAGATGGACTAGTTATGGAATCTAGACAATTAGCCTTAGGTCACAGTTCATTGTCTTCCCACCTGGACTCGTATTAGATTTGTCATGTATGGTTTAGTCCAGAGCAAGGTGTCTGATGGGTTTCTAATCTAATGCTACTTCTGAAGGCAATGAAAGGTAATATTAACTAAGCTAGGAGAGAAAGGGTGAGAGAATATAATCTAGCATAAGTGTGATGAGCATCTGTTCCTTGATTATCCATACACATCTTGGACTTCGTGCATGACTACCACTAGGATTACCAAGCGCAGATCCTAGGTATGCCACTGGGTTACCAAGTAGTTACACTTAAATGCTTGTAATCAAGTCGTACTCATTCCGCAGTTTAACATGAGATAAGGGTGAGAGAGATTAACTAAGAAAGCAGTAAATAATAATTCATCAAATGATTAAACTAAGTAAATGCTGCAATGATGAAGCAATCTCGATCTTTATTGTCGGTCATGTGCATGTCCAAGTACATCACAGTCGAATAAAGGATGTTGTACAATTACAATCACCACACTGCAGGCATACACTGGAAAATAATTCTATCTCTGGAAGGGTAAAAATGCCAGAGTTTAGCTAAGGGACTAAATCTAAGTGCCTAAAACTGGGAAAGTTGCCTCTTATTTATAGACATTGCGGCGGGCTGCGATATCGCGTATGCGATATCACGACTAGACTACGATATCACATACGCGATATCGTGGCCACTGCAATAACAAGGATGTGATATCATAGCTGTAATATCATAGCCAGCAAATTCATGACTCATCAATGCACAAAGCATCTACTATTGATGCAAGAAGATACTAGTTCCAACATCCTTGTAGTTTACAAAAAATTTTATATCAAGACATAAGAATAGATTGAATTTTTTTAATATTTGTATCTATTAAAATTACTATATAAATGTTCAAGAAAATAGAAACAAAGAATAGAGCAAGCCAAAATTTGTAGCATTTGAGACAAAGGTTATGCACTGTGCACAATCTATAAGGTAGCCAACATCGTAGACTTCTCTATCATACAACCTAGGCATTCTACTATTGCAAATTTGAATGTGAGGGAGATAAGTTCCAGTTGTAACCTTGGCTATCTTCATTACATTATGCAAAATAAAAATAAGAAATGTTACATTGTTACACTTCACAATCATAAATTAGATATTCAAATTCAAACCATTGGATCTAGAAAGTCTCTCTACATACTATAAATAGTTTTCTATGGCATTTTAGATTAGATAGATTATGGTGTTGACTTTTAGTAGGGATATTCCAACTTGAAAATATTTTGTTACTTGGAAAATCATTTTCATTTACTAAGAACAAAAAATTAGATTGAATCTGCTCAACATATTTTTTAGGTTCAAGAACACTCTATCTATGGGCATGTTCTTTGCAAAATTTTTAAATGCCTTCTTATATCTTGCTATTTTTTCTATCAAGATTTCATTTTTATTATCCTCAAATGCTTTGAATTGCTCATTTAATTTCTAAATGTTCTTTTTTTATGCTCATGGGAAGATACTATTGTGCTATGCACCTCATTGATATTTGATTGTCTAGTGATTGATGTAAATGTCTCTAGCATCATCTTTAACTATGATGCCTTTTCACGGCTTGGAAGTTCATGAGGGATAAATGAATTTAGATAAAATGGGATTCTTAGATCAAAATACTCATCTCTAAAGAAGAACTTGTATGCACTTGTACATCTTTTGACTAATATCTAAACTTTCATTGAATGCTTGCAAAAGTGACCAAGTCTTGACCATATACATTAATACAAAATACTAAAGAAGAACACCTTGGACACATTGTACCAAGTATCCCATTTCAAAGAATTTTGACTATGCACAAGATATTCATCTTCTTTATCTAGTACTTGTTTGAAATCATCATCAAAGATTTTAATTGTCTTTTCCGATGAATTCTTATTAATTTCTCTATCCTTTCTATTTATTAGATATCCTTCAATTTTAAGTCTTGCATTGGTCCAACAATATAGTTGTACCTTTATCAAAGTCCATATAGGCCAATCAATGCAATGGTATTTTCTATTTTTGATATTCCTCAAGAAATTTCCTTTCAAAAATCCATGATAGGCCTCCACAACATTGTTTATGTGTTGTTGAGCATGAGGAATATCAAAATAGACTTTTTCCCACACCCATGAGAAATGAACCTTTGAGCCCATAGAAAAAAATAAAACATACAATTCAAATAAATTAAAACAAAAAATGCAACATCAAATAATTATATACTTATGGAATTTATCTCCATTCATCCATTGTCTTTTTAGGTAACTCATGAAGTAAATGTTCTATTGATGCTCATTGAAAAACTTGTTAATTTCCACAACTACATCCATATGAGTTTTGGATTCATTCATAATAAAGTTTAGTTATGCTACTATAGCCTTTCTTGTTGTCAAATCTCTACCCTTTGTTACCAAGTTCTTTCTCCATGCTCTTCAAGCATGCCAAATGCATAGAAAAATATGACAATCAAATACAAACATGATTATTTCAAATGATGTTGCACATTCAATTTTGATATCTCTATGTTTTGAACTAAACTTTAAAATAACAAAATAAATTTTAGTGTTTTAACTATTACCTTGCAACATTCATTTCAGCTTTTTAATCATCTAGCCTGAAAGCATTTACTCTAAATCATGGCTCTTGGAACTTACATCTTCTCATCAATTTAAAAATCCAAGCTATAACTTTCCTCTCTATAATCCTAGAGGAGATCACCCATGCTAGAGGTAGTCCATTGCAATATGAATCAAAAGCCATGAATGTGTTACGATGGAGCTGTTTATGAAAATACCTTTTATGTTAGAAAAATAAGCCAATTATAATAAAAAATATTCTTAATACATGGTTTCTAAAACATACACCAAATATTTCCTTACTCCATATTTGTTGGTGTTGAAGGTTGAATTCATAGCAAGCCTGCTCTTTTGAGATAGACTTATCATCTTTTTCAGCATCCATGACAATTGCAACCTAAAGATTCTTGGGATAGTCTATTCGATGTTCTTCTCTTGATAGTCAAATAAAAAATATCTATGGGGCTTTAGTACCATAATCATGTGCTAATTTTATCATACTCACATTTTTTTGTATTTTGATGTAACATCTTTGCAAATATTATAAATGTTAATTTTCAAAAAAAAACATGTGTCTTTTTCATGATACCTTGAATTCTTTTCCTTCATTGAATAGATCCTTTATATATCTCTCATAAATTATATTTTCTAGAAATACTTCATTCAATAATGACACTATCTTTTAATGTATCTTACGGGAAATATGTATTGACTGAGCATCTCTTCTATATGATATGGGACCAAGCAAGTCATGACAATAAGTTCCCAATGTGTCAAAAAGATTTATTTCTTTATATATAATGAATACAAGATGCTTAGCATCACACATAATGCAAACTATGAAATTACATTGGAAACCAGTATTTTTACCAGTCTTGTTTCTTTTTCTTCCTTCCTTAGTTTCCACCCCTATAGTAACATTTGAGCCATATGAACAATGATAACTAATTCATGTATATACATGGACATCAAGCAGTACTCCAATAATATGAAATATACAAAATATTTAATAAACATTGTTGAGTACTTCAAAAATTCAAAAAAACCTACCTTCTATGAAAACTATAGTGGTTTTCTCGGGAGTGAGTTTACTTTTCCCATTTCCATTGATTTTTGTTCCTGATGAGCAGCGATATCACATACGTGATATCGTGTCGGCCCCTGCGATATCGCATACATGATATCATCGCCCACCATGATGTCTATAAATAAGAGGTAGATTTCCTTATTTTAGACATCTAGAGTTAGTCCCTTAGCCAAACTATAGTAGTTTTACCATTCCAGAGTTAGAATAATTTCCATGTGCCCGCAGTAGGAGTCTCAAAGTGAACGGATGTTTATTCGAGAAAACTGTACCTGAGCACACATTTGTGTACGACAATAAAGACGAACTTTTTGATAAACCTTGTAGCATATGGAATAAGCTAAATAGGATTTAATTATTATTAATTTTTAAAATTATTTCCTAGATAATTGATCTCTCTCAACCCTTGACTCTCCTAGGTAAGTGCATTCAGTACGACCGCTTCGAGCACGTGTGTAATGCTTGGTAACCTAGTAACAAGTAGTGTTTGGTAATCCCAGTAGCGTTCCACCAGTTCAGGGTGTGAACAGCAAGTGGGAATGGATACTTATAACTTAGTTAGAGATTAGTTAATGAAAGTTAGTCATTTAGTTCTCTTCACCCTTCCCTATTAGCATAGGTGTTAAAAAGATAAAAGTTATAAAAATCACATACCTCAAGCTTACTTAACCATACAACAGTGACAATACAAGTAAGTTTGGGAGGAAAATGATTGATTAACCTTAAGTGTTCCATTAGGGTGTGTAAGCACTTAGTCCTTGGAGTTTGACTAGATCGTACATGAGACATTCGTATTTGTATGATTGAGTGTAGGGATACCTCGCCACTCATCATTGGCACCATTGTTGGGGACTTAGTTGTTTGTGTACTACGTAGAACATAGGAGATCATCTACATTGTTGGGATGCTTAAATGAACCCTTAGGGTTGATCAAAAGAAAAATAAGATAACGGTAAATAGCACACCGAACAAGACTAAAAATGTCTTCTTCTTTACACAAAAGCGCTTCACTGCCTAGGAACAACACTCGGCGGTACAACATACATAACCAATATCCGCTAGTTCCTCAGCAATTATATCTGATATATATTCATCAAGATGAGTATATACCTAACTTTACCTTTATTCTCCATTAGGATGAACAACTGCGTTGGAGAGACTTGGAGGATGACATAATGTTGCCTCCAGACCGAGCAGTCCCAAACATGCTCCTTTGTGCTCTGGCATGAATATGCATGTCATAAATGTACGCAAAGTATATTCCATGAAATTACAACATAAGGGACTACCATCCCACAGAAGCACAAAATCAACAGAACTTATGATAGGAGAGTTACCCCACATCTTTGAAGGGGAAAGACCCCCATAATGCTTCACCTATCATAAGTGAAATTAATGGTGGTGAACCTATTTCAATAGGTTCCCCACAAAGCAATGTTCCTCCTTCTAACAATGATGAGAAGGTTGTATATCAGAACCTTTACTCCACAATTCACAACCTTGGTTCTAATTTCCATGAACAGCAAGTGTTCAATGAGGGAACATGAACACATGATAAGGATGAGCATTCTGATTGTCATCACGATCAGGGACGAGACCACTGAAGAGAAGGTAGGAAACATTATTATGGTGATGGTCCTCCTTCTTCTTCACCTTCATCATCACATTCACCCTCTTCTTTAGTATCAGGATGCAGTCATAAGGAATCTAATCATGAGAATAAGGGTACATAGAGTGAGAAACCTCGACGAGAGAGTCGAGAGCAAGGATGAGGGCACTCTAGAAAATCACGACATGGAAGAAGGAAAAGTAGGGAACCATGGAGACATCACAGATGCTATGAAAGAAATGACCACGAAGAACCCCTACTTGTAACCCGAAGCATGTTAGACATCATGGAGGCTATAAGAATTCCTACAAGGCATCAAGAAAATAGTAGGATCAAGAGGGTAGACATGAATAATATCCCGTGATTTGAGGGGGGATACAACGCTGATCCTCAAATCAATCTACAAGAATTTCATGATGTTTGTGCCTTGCAGAGTATCAAGAATGAATGGAAAAAAATAAAGTTATTTCCAAGGACACTTGTAAAAGAAGCAGAAAGCTGGTACCGATCCTTAGAACTAGAATCCATTCAAAGGTGGAGTACGATGCTAGCAGTATTTAATGATAAATATTAAACATACTCCTAAGTGTCCAACCTGTGAAAGCAAATCCAAGGGTAGAAGAAGGGAACTCATGAACCCTTGGATGCTATCATGGACCGATATTATGCACTGCTACATCGTTGCCTGGGCCATGGTTACTCGTAGCAGGATCAACTACACCATCTCGTTGATGGACTTAGGCATGAAACTAGGAAAACCCTTGGAACGTCTACCCAAGGAATATTATCAGAGCTTAGGTCCCATTAGGTTCATAGATTGTTGGAGCAAGTAGCTAAGGAAGAAGGGGAGCCATGTAAGAGAGAAAGCATGGAAGACTACAACAACGATCCCTCCCTTTGAAAAAGGGGAGTAAGATTCTGTGAGGAGGAGGAAGAGTCACCACTCGAGAAGATGGTGAATAGGAAAACCTTGCTGCTCCAAATATTAACAATACAAGTGTTGGAAAAGGTAGATCAAATGTGGGCCTCCTTAGATAGTAGATTTAAAACTGTTCTCAAAATCGTAGAGGAGTCTAAGGAGTGAAGTAGTGACTATGATAAAAAGAAAAAGAGAGATTTGGACCATGCACATAACAAAGGTAAGGGTAAAATGGCTATCCTTGAAGAGGTTGTGGATTCTGATATAGACAATAACAGTGGATGTGAGATATGCCAGTATGACCATCCTAAGGGATCTTGCCCAGTAATCTCACATCTGTAAGAGTGTGGGGTGTATGCACTTAACCCACAAGTTAATAAATGGCAAACACTTCGACGGTTGCCTTATCCCAAAGGTAACCCAAGGTAGTTCCACCAACCATTAATGTATTATCCAAGTGGAACTCTGTCACAACCTATTGAGCAACACCAGTAGTGGCAATACCCACAGTCATGGGGGATGCCACTACCAAGGCAACAATACCCTTACTGATAACTGGATCCATATGGCTACTAGGTGTAGCAGCCAATCTTTCCATGTGACTCGGTTGGTCACGTGACCTCACAACATCACTACCAAGCTTGGGCATATTATAGGACTCCTTCTCCTAGGGGAGATACACCACATACATACCATCCTCCAAATCCATCCGCAACTCTCACATCGATAGCTCTGTTACCGCTGACTCTAGCAATGCAAGGGGAACTCCCCACTCAACCACAACAATGCAATTCCACAAGAGCTATAAACCTTCAACCCGCTGCTAGTTCTAACAAACACACAAAAAAAAAGACCTTTCTTTAGAACCAAAAACCCAAACAAGCTCTCACAGCCACAAGCAATTGAGCCTCCGAACACTTCTCCATCAAATAAGGCTTCAGATCTCCCTTCGAATCAAAAATAGAGCTCAACGTACATGGTTATGTTAACACATACCATCATTAACTAGATTAAGGAGGGTCACCTTCCCAGGAAATTCTCTGATTTTAGAAGTCCTTTAATTTATCTCCAAGTTGCTAGGAATGAACCATGTAAAGCTCTTCTGGACTCAGGTTCTAGAGTCAACTTAATATCACAAGAGATGTATAAAGCTTGGAACCTACCTCCACTAAAGAAGAGCAATATTCGCTTAGAGCTGGCTTACTAGTCCATCACTATCCCCTTGGGACTGGTGGAGAACATCGTTACCATTGTGTATTGGTTGTCATACCTAGCTGATTTCCTAGTGATACAAGTAAATAATGAAAAAGGGGACTTCCCAATAATAATGGGAAGGGCATGGCTAAGTACCATAAGTGCATGCCTAGGAATCCATGATATTTCCCTAGAAATATCTAAGAAAAACACTTTTGGAAAGATCAAGAGGAAGAAGGTTCCATGCATCACATACAATGATACAGGGTGTGATAGTGTACGAGAATGTTTAACATTACTTGCATGCAACTAGTGTGTCCAAGAAATTAACATACAAAAATGCCTATATCTAGCAACCACACAACAAGAGAACACCCAGTGGTTGATGGCCAATCAAGAGAGAAACTCACCAACATGCATGGAATTAATTGGGGAAACAACTTGCATCCACGTAGAAGGCATAGATGCACTGGAGCAAGAGTGTTGCTAACTTTCAACCCTTAACCTAAAGACATCAATAGGGGGAAGTTGGAAATTCCTAAAAAAATTAAACAAGAACTCTGATAAAGGATTACTAGTCAATGTGCAATTGACCAAACCTTACCACGAATCTAGAATGGTCAATGCACATAACACATCATAGAAAGGATGACCTTGCTCATTATTTCAAATCTCCTCCTTTTAACTTAGTCATGGGGGAGATGGCCACCTATGTTGATCAGTCAAGGCCCTTAAATTTTTTTTAAGTTTTTTTTTTATAGATTTCTTTACTTTTTCTTATTTTTATTTTGCAACATCGTTTATACTCTTTCAATTCTTTGTGTGTTTGTTTATTTTGTTTGATTCATCACTTAATAAGTGCTCCGAAGATGGTATGAACTGTATTCCATTGATTGCTAATGTTTGGTTTTTACCTTTGAGTTATAATGTTGATCCATCATCCATGCATCCATAAGTTTCTATGGTCTCTCTTGGCTTGGAACTGTATAGTCCCTTTCCTTAAATAATAAGAACTATCAACGAATTAGTGATTAAGCATTTCTCAAAATAAGGAAGGACTCAAGGATTGAAAAGGGTGTGACTTTAAGGGAACTTGATGCATTTGTGCTAGCCATTCTCTTGGGTGCTTGGATGTTTTCTTCTTGAGTTTCAATACCATTTTGATGTCACTCCATTATCGGGAACTTGAACTAATAAAAATAATAAGTCTTTGGATGGTGTGGTTCTCATGCAAAACACATAAAAAAAAAGAAAAAAATAGTGAGAATTCAAAGCACACCCCTTAGAAAAAATAATCATCTAGGCTACAAGCACTAGTTATGGAACTAAACAAAAATTTTCTCTCTAACTAAGGCCCTTTCTCACTTCGTACTTTTTCCTTTTCAATTTCGTTAGAATGGTGGTGGCTCTGTGATGAAGGAATTCATGTTACTTTAGGAGGATGGATTATCTGAATGTATTAATGTGAAGTCACTGGATGTGGTTGGTTTGAGGCTGGATTTGGAATGAGATCTACCTAGTGACATTAACCATTAACAGACGAGGGGCTATACACAACCTTTTTCTTGAAACTCCATTCAATTCTCTTCTTTCCATCATTCTTTCTGCATTTTCCACCTCATTGCCGGTTGTATCAATAGTCCATATTTTGATTGATGCATTGTTTTCTTTTTGATAAATTATGGTGTTTAAGACTTTAACTCTTACTTCCAAATGACATTTCTAGAGCCTACAGACTCTTTGAATGTGGGATTGTTAGGGCATTAAGGGCATGAGCTTTCTTTGGGAAGGACCCACTAGAATTCCTACTTGAGCATCAGTTAATTTCTTTTCCTTAAACATTTTCACACTCAATTTTTATTTTTTTTCATTTCCATCCCTGACATACATTTTATCGGGCATTGCCATTGTTTCTTTTTCTCGATATTTCTTATTCCTTATCTTTTTCCATTCTTTGCCTACCAGAGGTTCGCTCTTAGACATGGGGGTCCTAGTATATTTTTCAATTTTCTCTTAACCCCTACACCTCAGGTAGTCACCAGTATTATATCTCCAGATCCGCATTAGCCATATCACAACTCAGCCAATGGACCTTACACTGAGGCAAGGTATCAACTGCATTGTGATAAATTTACCCTTGCTAATATAAGATTGCGTTGTGTTGAAGATGGTAATCATACAAAAATGGATTGGATCTAGAGGGAACACTTGGAATAAAATAGTGCTGAAGCAGTTATGCAAAGGAACAAGATCGATGGTGTAGCTATGGATAAACAATGGAAGGTGCGATTTTGGCATCGGAAGCAGCACATCTTCTTCTTCTTCTTTTCTCTCTCTCTTCTCTATCAGCTCCCAAATAAGGTTGGATGTCAAATGTGTTTAGTGTTCACTCTTGTTGTCATGAACACTAATTTTGTCATGTATTGTAATGATGATCTATTCACATGTCACCCCATTTAGAATTAGTATCATTCAAGTCAATAATCCCATACCTTCCCAAT
>MNCI01033645.1:86183-108756 GCA_015680685.1 Gnetum montanum | reverse complement strand
TTTGGTAATCCTAGTACCGTTGCATTGGTTCAGGGTGTGAACAGTAAGTGGGAACGGATACTGATGCTAGGATACTTAGAACTTAGTTAGTGAATAGTTAATGAAAGTTAGTCATTTAGTTCTCTTCACCCTTTCCTATTAGCATAGGTGTTAAAAAGATAAAAGTTATAAAAATTACATACCTCAAACATACTTAACCATACAATCATGACAATACAAGTAAGTTTGGGAGGACAACGATTGATTAACCTTAAGTGTTCCATTAGGGAACGTAAGCACTTAGTCCTTGGAGTTCTACCGGATCGCATGTGAGATGCTTGTATTCATATGGTTGAGTGTAGGGCTACCTCGCCACTCATCAGTTCCTATATAAAAATTCACATGGAAACATTGCATTTCTTTGTTTGTCTATAATAAAATCATCCACTCTTTCTTTATATATCCAAGCAAAGGAATTATCATAGTAATAGAACAATCTTATTTCATTTTTTGAAAAAGGGCTATTTGTTGGATTTTGTATTCTTGTTCCCATGTTATTTTCTAGAAACCAACATGGTCTTGCTATTCTTGCATCTAAACAAAAATTATTTATATTTGCTAATTCAAACAATAATTCTATAATCTATAAACATTGTGATTGATAGACAGGACTTACATATTTAAACAAACCTCCATACATAGCTTTGAAATTAGCATGAACCTTGTTTCTAAAACTTCTCTGGCTACAATTCCATAATGTAAAACTTTAGTTACTAGTTTTGGTTAATTTGTAAAATGTATAATCTTGTTTAGGCCAATGTGACCCTATGTGGAACATACCCTTTCATAGTTTAAATTAATAAATTGTAAGTTGCATTAACATTGCATGAGCTTCCAAGAAGTGTCCCAGCTATTGAAAGCCAATTTGCTCTAGCCTCCTACCATACAATTGATCAAACAACTTCCAAAATTTTTTTACAAAGCACTACAAGGTACCACCTATAGTAGCCATCTCATAGTCAACCCTAGAATACTTCCTACTTCTGATCATCTTTAGTTCCTTGGAAATCATTACTTCTGGTATACCAAGGTGTTTCTAGTAAGACTTTTGCATGTACTGCTACGGGCTGCTTCTAGTAGCCCTCCTACAGTTCCTTCCAAAAGGTATCTAACAACTAGATGCTCACATTCACCCTTACATGGAGGTGTTTAGTTGATCAAACAACCTCTAGCAAAGTTTTACAAAGCACTATGAGATCCTGCTTGTAGCAGTCATCTCATAGTTGGCCCCAAAAGACTCATTGTTTTTGATCATATTTACTTCCTTGGAAATTGATACTTTTAGTCTAGTAACACACTTTTGGTGAGATTTTTACATGTACTGTGATGGGATGCACCTAGAAACCCCACTACAATCCCTTCTAGAAGGTGTCCAACAACTGGAAGCTCATATTAACCCTTTCATGGAGGCTTCTAGTTAATTAGACTTCTTCTAGCAATGTTTTAGAAAGAATTGTGAGGTACTTCCCATGGAAATCATCTCATAGTTGGCCATAAAAGACTTTGCACTTTTAGTCATCTTCAGTTGCTTGGAAATCACTACTTCTAATCTACAGACATGCTTTGTTGAGATTTTACATGAATTTCAAGGAGGTGCATCTAGCAGCCCTCCCACTATCCCTTCTAGAAGGCATCCAACAACCAAAAGCTTGTATTCACCCTTTGGTCACATTTGACCATAGTATGGATTAATTTTATCAAGTAGGAGGAAGAACATGTACTAGTTCTATGCTATGAAAAATAGTAGTAGTGCAAATTGTATTTGTTAGATGATGTAAGAATGATGATTATTTGGGATTGTAAATTAAGTTTTGACTATCTATTAGTTATGGGTTCCAATTAAGGTCATTTTTTTATCACTCTAATGTTTAAATTCTTGAAAAGGAATTTATTATGCACTAGTAAAATTTCAATCATCACATGCTTTAACAAGAAATTATGATCTTTTGTAGATATTGGAAACAACACAAGACTCTAAACCTTCTTACTAAAACCATTATTAATTGATCATCATAATCATACTTTGAATACATAGGTAGAGTAATATTGCAAACTCTCAGGTTCCACAATTAATTGGAATAGATCCTCAGTTTATAGATTTATGGGAAATTACAAACATGTGAGCAACTTTAATTGGAAGTGGCTTCAGCATCAAGACATTGTTAAGATTCTAGGAATCCCTTTCCATTTTAGAGGTTCAACCTCTATTCTCTGTGAGCACATTATTTATCGGCTTCAAAAGAAAATTGACAAATGAAAGACTAAATCCCTCACACTTGTGGGTAAATACCTTGTATGTAAGTCCATATGTGCATCAACCCATGTGTATTACTCTTTGTGTTGGGCCCCCTCCAAAGATGCCTACCAGAAGCTAGAATGGTTATTTTATGACTTTATGTGGTCCTCTAAAGATTCTCAGAAAGGATGTCATCGAGTCACTTGGAATATTTTTACTCTCCCCAAGAATAAGGGTGGCTTAGGTCTTTTGAACTCCTATAAGCAAGGAATTGCCCTGGTTGCTAAGTGGTTGGTACAACATTTAGATGCCTTAGATATTATTAGGACCCTCCTCCAATTAAGGTTCATCAAGAATTTCCTAAAAACAAGCCCTTCTGGAAAGGCATCCATTTTATCAATTGGATCCTTTCCCCCCTCACTATCATTCTTCCTAGATCTCATGTTTTCAAAAGCATCTGGAGGGCTTAGCAAATTCTACATAGTTACATTAACTAGACTAATGTTAAGATCAACCCTACTATCCTCTCTAGAGTGTGTCCATGGTGGTTACCTCTGTCACCTTCTCCCCTTGTTATCACAAATGCTAAGGAGGCTACCTCGTGGTATCGGATGGGTGTCATTTCCTTGAATTATCTTAGGCTGGCTAGCCATTGGATTTCGGGGGTCAAGTTTAACAATTTGTATGGGGATTTGGCTGCATTGAACCATTACCTAGTTTAGATTTACTCTTTTCTCCACGGTCATTGGAAACTTGATGTTACAGTGGAAAGCCTTTTTCATGGCCTTCAATGGCTTAATGGGGTTAAAATCTTGCCCTACCGGCCATTTGTCCCCTTTCATCTTATGCATGACCCATCTGAAGTCATTCAACATTCTAATAAGTATTGGCACAAACAAGAGTCAGTAAAATTTTGGATCCCTCTCTTCCAACATATTTGGAATCTTTTGACCCTCCCCAAAATTAAGCAGTTCCTCTGGTGTCTCCTCCATCATGGTTTATCTATTGGTAAACATTTAGAATATCTAGGGATTTCCAATTCCAATTTCCCTCTATGTGGTGGACAAGATGACTTTGTCCATGTATTTTGGCATTGTCCCTTTTCCTAGCATGTGTGGAAGTGGAATTCAAAAGTTTTTCCATCATACAAGGTGAAACACCACTAATTATGGCCTAACACTTTGAAATGAAAACGACTCAAGCCCTTTCGACCATTTGGGAGAAAAAATTTGACTAAGGCATGACACTCATGCTAGCTTGTCCTGGGCACTCACGCTGGCTTGTCTTTGGCAACTCATGCTGGAAAAAGTGCAAATTTTCCTCACGCACGCTGAGGTCACGCTAGCAGTGTGAGTGTAGTATGTGTAACTTTCAGGCCCAAAACTGAGTCAAAATGATCTAGTTTTCAAAATGCAAATCATCATCAAGACTCATGGTCGAGAACCTTGAAACCTTAGCCTCCAAAATTCTAAGAAAATTGAAAGTTTTTGTAGGTCACGCTATGTTCAAGTCACTCACACTGTGGACACATTGGAAAAGTGAGTGCATATTGACGTACCGAAAAGTGGTCAAAACAAGACACTTTAAAGCTCAATTTATCAATCACAGTCAGTCAATCATTACACTTCAAGAATCAGGGTTCAAAATCCAAAGTTTGGTGCAAAATACATTACTTTAGCTCATGCATGCTGTCACGTAGGCTAAGGTCATGCCCAACATGAGTGCCTAGCATGAGTGTAGTGTGAGTGTAGCGTGTGCATGATGAGGACACATCAGACAAAATCAACTAATGCTGGAAGTCCTCATTAGGAAGAGATGGCTCAAACAGCCATGGAGCCACTTGAATCAACATCTGCAGTAGTCAAGTCAAAAATCCAGAAGTTTCAAGTGAGCTAGAGTTAGATTCTCTTATTGTACATTGTCATTTCATTGTAAATTTTCATCATTTGTGGGCTTGTCAGGATCTTACACTTCGAATTGTATGTGGTTCCATGAGCGTAAGCTAGATTGAGTGAGTTGTCACACTTTGTAAGATACAATGCACTTGGTCCAAAATGTAGCTTGCCCAAAAATGTCCAACTCACATATAGTTGTCCATCGGACACATGTTGCTAGATCTTCTTTCCTCTCATCTCCCAGCTATTGATCCCATTCTTGAATTCTGCACCTGAGCCTAGCCTTGCCCTATAAATACCCTATCAATTCACATAAACGGGGTTGAAAATTTTGAAGGTTAATGACTTAGGAAACTCAAACTAGCAATCCTTGGGTGCTCAGGCACACTTGACTCCTAGCATCCAAGCACTTCTGAAACACATCACATCACCCCGGGGCTTGGCGCTTGACCTGCCATCTACACGTGTAGCTACGCTTTGACCGGTGCACATATTTTTGAAGAAATACAATACAGTTGATTTTTCCAGTCATTATATTGTTTACTCTGCTTTAAATTCAATTTATGCTTTGTTTACAATACAGTTATCTATTTATCCTTTGTTTAAATTTCACGCGTCGCCATTTACATTTCGAATATCAGTCTACGATAACCTAGCACAAGCCATACTTTACGCTTGGGGAAGTCCTTGGTTGATTTGCATGCAGACCATCCAAGGCACTCTACCTTTCTTTTTTTTCCAACTTGCCCTTGAGCGAAGGCAGAGTCAGTTGTGTTTGCCCAACGATCTTTCGGTGTTTGTTTTTCCTTCCAGCCTTACATCGACAATTTAGGTCAGTACACAAGGTATCTCAAGAGGATGCCATATTCAGATTTTTGAACATTACTTTTGCTAATCTTAATTTTCTGTGGAAAGTTATTAGGCCTAATATTTTATATTATATTTGGAAGTGAAGATACAATGTTCTATTTCAAAAGATAGATTATTCTAATAAATGTTTGCTTACTAGGTTGGAGAAGTTGTAGATATTTTGCCTCACTCATTTTCAACTCATATCTCAAGCATCCAAGTTTAATATGGATAGTCATTAGTTGGTTCATCTCTTGCAGCTATGGGAAAGACCTGTGCATTCCAGTTACAATGATCATTAGTAATCTCCACAAGCACGCTTTCCCTTTCCGTTATGTGGAGTCACCATTGGAACTCTCTCTATCCTTAATTAAGAGCTCTTTCCCTCATCTAATTTTATGTCATTCTATTTTGTAACAAGTCAGTATGTGTGGACATTTGGTTGTGCCCCAACTTGGATTTCCTACTTTAATACTCATTTATTTATAAGGCTATTCCCAAGTTTCATTCATAGTGCTCTCAGCTTCCCCTTTCCATTAACCTAATGACTTATTCAAGTTGCTATAATTGATGCATCTTTAATTTCAATAAAACTTCTTTTCAGGGTCCAACACGCCCCCATATTTTGAATACATAGGCAAGGAACCAATATAATATCTTTCATCTAACTTTGCAACCGAGAGGCTTATACAACCTAATTATTGAATGAAAAAAATCAAAAATAAAAAGGAAAATAGGAATTTGGCAATAAGTCATTACTCAAATAAGAAATAAAAATAACACAAAATATTATATGATTGTCACTTGATCTCCTCTTACAAATAGAGAGGAACATAGGTGGTCACTTCTCCTAAAAAGAATAGTAGATCAAAGGAAGAAAAAACACTACAAAATGCTTTATCAATAAGTTAACAAATCATAGGGATTAGGCCATATATAAAAAATTAAATAAAATAATAAATAATAGTATCCTAGCCATGGAGAGAAGCATGGTTGTTAATGCGACAACATCCAACTAGATTTCTTCCTCAACAATTTTACGAGCAAATGTGGGGCTTCCTCACATGTGTTGTTGCATGTGCAACCTAGATTAGGACCATTCAGGTGATGATGTTTCACATTGATTCTACTTGCAATTCCATTGTTGCCCAACATGGATCACAATGCGTACACAAACCAGTGTTGTTGCTTCTACACAATTCTTCAGCCAAGTCCACACAAAATCCTATGCTAATGCCCTAAAAATAGTTATTTGTAGATTTCATCGATACTCTTGCAGTATTGAACATTTGACCCTCTTGACTTCCCTTAGCTACAATGGCCATACTTGGTGATCATGCTTGGAATAGCGGTGATGGAGCCTGCTACACCTATGCACTGCCTAATCATCCTCATCCCCCACAATGCAACAATGAAGGACACAATGTAGTAGGTCGTAAATCATTCTTCTAGCATCTATCCCACTTGGATGATGATGCATGGGTTGGAACCTTTACTAATTAACCATGCATGTGTGCTTCATACTAGCATGGCATTGCATGTCATACTTTGGCACTAATGCCAAGGCTTGGAAAAATAAATAGAAAATGAGTTATGGTATTAATGTTGGTGATTGGACTTTAACATATTTTCCAAGGTCTTAAGAAAATAAAAGAATATTAAGAAGAATACACTAGTGGTTCTTAATTTGCCAAAGAAAATGAAATGCAAATAGAAAGGAAGAGTAAAGATAGAGGTTCAAGCTCACAAAGAAAGATGAATGAACATGATTTATATGGACATAAATTTAAATTTAGTATTAATTTTTTTTAAAGAAAAGGAAAAGGATTTATGGAAATTTTTCAACTATATCTTTATTTTCTATGGAAGTTGTAACTTTCTATGATTGAATAACTAAATCTCCATGATATTTGTAACTAAGAAGACACTTGCTAACATTGGCCAAAATTTTTAATAATTTCCTTTGAAAGTTATAACTTCTTAGGGTGGTTATGAATTAATCCCCTGTATATTTGTACTAGCCCTTAAATTTTGGTGATGATTATAACTACCTTGAGATCACTATAAAGAGGGTATCAAAGGTTGATTTAGGGGAGGAGGGTTTGGGTGGAGCAACTTGGAAGACTATGGAATATTTCTTGTAAAGAATGGCTTGTTAAAGACATTAATTTAGCTATGTTGTTTTAATCTTGTGAGTTCATTTCTTTCCATTTTGTTTTAGTTACTTAGCTAATAGTTTAGATAGTATCATGCTTGACATTTAATTTTGGGATTTTTCTAGGTTGCCTTTATAACTCTATTTTTACGTAATGTTAGACTTCTATTAAGGTTTGTCATATAAGAGCTTATGTTCTAGAAAAGCATCTTGAGTAATTTAACAATAATGTCTTATAGAACTTTCTTTTTTGAGTTTAGGGAATCTATAAAATCTTTGATATTTTAAGGTAACTAAAATAGTTTCTTCATTTATAAAATTTATTGCTTTAATATTGCAATCTTGAAATTGTTAAAGATTTTTGGATGCTCTATTCTTTGTAATTATTGATCAATTTTAACTAGCCAAATAGAAGCTTGTACTTTGTCATTTACAAAGAATTTTGGTTGTTAAATAGAGTGTCTTTTATGAAATTTCTTATTAAGCTTAAAAGGTTTGAATGATTCATAATAGATTCAATGAGAATACCTTTATTACAAAGTGTTTTTTCTTGTCAATTTATGTTGCTTAAATGTTTGAGATATCATACAAATCTACTTTCTTTTCTTTTCTCTTTCTAAAACCCATTGAATCTCACTCTATTTCTAGTTTTCTTGTGGAATTCTCGCTCTTTGGAAAATTAGGAGTAGATTGGTAGAATTGTGCACAAATTTTTTTGTGAAATTTTATTTTTTACAAGTAATGTAATATAGGGACTATATAGAATAAGTAATTTTACAAAATAGGAACCTTCAACAACTCATAGTATTTGACAAAGTTACTTGAATTTTTTTTATGATAGCTAATTAGAGTTTCATACACAACTTAACCATTTCAACATTCACAATAGTAAGCACATTCTCATGTTTAGTTCATTTCATAACTAGTGATTCTATTTCGAGGTATCTAGGCTTTGGTGTTGCTAGATCTTAGAAAGCACCTAAACCATGTTTGAAAAACACCTTTGTATCTCATGACACTAGTTACGAGATCGAAGGTCCATAATGTTGGTAGTCTGGTCCCAAATGATCACTAGTAGCTCTTTTGGCTCTAGAAGGAGGGTGAGAAAATTTGTTACCTACATTTAGTACATTCAAATAGTTTAATAGTTCTATTATGCCAATAGTTCTTTTGTTGCTAGGAGGAATTAAGAAATTAGATACTATTTTGGATTCATGACCAAATATACTGATAGTTTGTAAGATTTCAAAGGTTCCAAGGAAATTCTTAATTATAAGACTAATTATTCATTAGAAGAAGAAGAAAAGAAGGTTCTTGAGTTTGTAACAAGTAGTGGAATAAGAATTAGAAGAATAAAGGAACCACCTCTTCTATCTGGTTTATTAGTTTATAATAGAAGATCAAAGAAATTTAATAGTTCATCACTCAAAAGAAATTCTAGTAAGATGGAAAATCCACAACTAATGAATCTTTGGAAAAGAGTTACATCATTAGGATTTCAAAACTAAAACAATACCTCTAAGGTAGTTTAAAAATATTTTCCTAGGATTTCCTTTTCTTGGAAAAGCCTACTTGGTTGAAGAGTACATCCACTTATTTGAGTTAGCTTTAGCCATGCAAATATTGAACATCAAGATCAAGCTTGTAGGTTGTTTGAACCAAATTTAAAGGATATTGCATAAATCTAGTATTCAAACTTGCCAAGAAATAGTGTTACAAGTTGAAATAACATGAAAAGGCTTTTCTTGGCTTAGTTTGATAATCAATTGGATTAACAAAATTTGTATTGCTATTTAGTACAAGCTAAGCATGTAGACAAAGAGTCAATTAGAGATTTCAAAATTAAATTTCAATGAATCTGTAAACTCTTTCAAAGACAATATAGACCATCAAATGAAATGCTTAGAGACACTTATTTTAAGGGTCTGAATCCCAATATTTCAATTTTGTTGAGAATAACTCCAAGCTTTCTAACATTAAATGATTACTTTAGTGAGGCTATACAATTAGAAAAATAATTGAACTTGAACAATGAAGAGGTTATCACAAATGAAAAAGAAGAAGAAAAAATGATGATTCTTATGTAAGATTTTACTCAACTTAAATCATAAACAAGACCATCTCTTATTAAGATAGAGCAAGAGTTTTAAAGTAAAGAATCTAAAAAGGGGAATTTTTTTAAGTAACTTGTCCAATAAAGTAGTGAAACTAGAAAAGTCTTTGGCAAAAGTTGAAATCAAGGAAGAAGAGAAAAATAGAAATAATAAGCATGAAGATACTAAGTTAGTAGAAGATGAGGATGGTAGTGATCTTGCTATGTCCAAGTTTTTTGATATTGAATTTGATAATGAGCTATCTAGTGTTCATTACTCAAGCACATGTTCTAATAATGGATCTAGTGATACCTCTTCTTAGGTAAGTTCTAAATAGGATATGTTGTCAAATGAATAGTGTAACAACAATGAAAAAAATGGATATAATCTATGATCAAAAGAAAGATTAACTATTTCCAAGCCTCTAAACGTTATTTTTGATCTATCCACTAAGAGGAAGGTTTTTGAACCAAGTAGAAGAGAGAAGAATAAAAGTAAAGAAGATCAAGTAGAGTAAAGTACTCAAAATTAAGCTTTTAATAAATGGATGAAGAAACTAGGCTTTTATGGAGATGGAGAATATAATTTAATTGAGTACCTTAAATATGTCAAGGCCAGCATTAGCATATATCAAGTGTTACATATAGAAGATTAGGAAAGAAAAGCTTTAGAGTTATTAAAGGAAAAATGAGAGTTTGAGAATTAGAATTAAGCTATGTGTCTAACATTGATAAGATATCAAAAACTAGTTATAGTTATTTTCTTGATAAAGAAGATCCTCATTTTCTATTAACAATGAATTCAAAGGATAAATATCTTCACAACTATTTGGTTGATTATGGAGCTACATCTACTAGTATGTGATTATCTATATGCAAAACACTTAGTTTGACTCCTAAACAATCCAATAAAAAAATTGTTCAAGTGGACAAGAGTAGAGTGAAGATTATGGATCGGTTATCTAATGTTTTATTGGAAATTTTTTGAATCCCATATAAAAAGTAGAGAAACTATTCAAGTAGTAGATATATGAGATTCACAGTCTTTTATTAAGTAGACGTTGGAGTAAGAATTTCTCTAGTTACATATCAACAGATTACTCACATATGTGGCTACCTTGGAATTGAATCAAATATACATATATAGTGAACATTTGATGAATGAAAACATTATCTCAAATGGAATGAACAAAGTTGTAGAATAATAGCCTTTGAAATCAAAATTTATGCACTTCAAGAAGTTCATAATTCTAAAAAAGAGGAATCTCAAAATGAGAGCAAGTGGGAATTATACTTTGATGGTTCATGTAACTCCAAAGGTGTAGAAGCTAATGTAGTTCTAGTAAATGATGATTCATCAAACATTTTAAAGGAAATTCATCTATCTTTCCCATGTACTATCAACAAGGTTGAATATGAAGCTTTAAGTATTGGAATGAAAACAAAATTAGAAAAATAAATCAAGGTAATTACCATGAAATTAGATTTAAGATTGGTTTGTGAATATGTCAAGGGAAATTATGTAGTCAAAAGCTCATTCTTGAAAGCCTATAAACAACTCATCTATACAATGATAGATCAGTTTCATGACTATAAAATAAAACATATAGGTAGAGAAGATAATTATATAGAAGATGATTTAGAAAAGGCAACTTCAACATTAGATGTGAAAAGGATAGAAAAGTATAAAGGGGTAGCAATAGCGAATGAACATCAGCCATCAGTACCTGATAACATAAAGCATTTAGAAGTATTTAAGGATGATGATCAATTGCTTAGTTTCTTGAGGAATAAGCAAGATTTAAAAAGTCAAATCATACCTAAAACAACATAAAGGTTTAAGAAAAAATTCATTACCAAAAAGATGATTGATTATGAACATAAGTTTAGAAAAAAAAAATTTATTGGAAAAGATATACATAATTCAGTTGATTAAGCTTATGAAGTAGTGAATTTCGGATCTACTGAGATACCAAAGATATTAAACATCATAAAGGAAGATAGTTCAGTTTTTAAGAAAAAAAATTATTACTTCTAAAAAATAATTTAAAATTTTTTTCTTGGTCTTATGATGATATTAAAGATTTCAAACTAGATGTGATGACACATAAAATTCCTTTAGTAAATGATTGTAAGACATTTAAGTAAAAATAAAGGAAATTCAATATATCATTTGAACCAGCCATGGAAGCTAAGATCAAGAAATTATTACAAGCCTGAATTATAAATCTTGTGTAATATTCGACATGGTTTGCTAACCCTGTTCTAGTAAGAAAAAAGAATGATGATATTAGACTTTGTGTACATTTTAGAAATTTGAATGAAGCCACTGAAAAAGATAAATACCCACTTTCTAGAATTGATGAAATGTTGATCAAATTCAAATTTTTAGGTTATCAAGTATATTCTTTGCTAGATGGATTTTTAGATTGTAATTAGATTATGGTAGATAAGAGTGATAGATATAAGACAAAATTTATAACTAAGTGGGGAACTTTTGTCTACCAAAGAATGCCATTTGGGTTGTCAAATGTTGAAGCTACTTTTTAAAGAGAAATGGATTTAGCCTTTAAGGATTTAATGGATGAGTTTGTTGTAGCTTATTTGGATGACATCACCTTATTTTGAAACAAAAAGGAAGATCATATAAGTTATTTTCAACAAGTTTTTAACAAATTTCGTGAGTATGATATTTCATTAAATCCTAAGAAATGTATCTTTGGGGTTAAATCTAGAAGTTTACTAGGCCATGTGATCTGTTAATAAGGAATTGCTATAGATAACTCCAAAATTCAAGTAGTACAAAATATTGAGCATCATACAAGTAAAAGGTCTCTTAGATCTTTCTTTGTAAAGATAAATTTCATTAAGAAATTTATTCTTGGATTCACTGAAATTACTAAATCTTTGATGCATATTCTAAAAAGGGATATCCTAGTAAGGAAAACACCAAAATTAGAAAAAGATTTAGTAGAAATTAAAAAGACTATTCAAGAAGCTCTATACTTGGTAAAATCAAAATTGAAGGAAGATTTCTACTTATATGCTTTTTCTTCAAATGATTTAGTTGCTATTGTTTTAACTCAAAAAGATTAAGGATAGGATGAACTAGTTGGATTTTTTGGATACTAGCTAAAAGGTTCATAATTATATTATTTGGACTTAGAAAAATAGGCATTCATACTCATTAAAGCACTTAAGCAGTTCAAATATTACTTGTAAAGCCCATTAGTTCACATTATGCTAATAGAGCTTGTGATTAAACAATTCTTAGCCCAAAATGAAATTGGATTGAAAAGAGGGAAGTGGATCATGAAACTTCAAGATTTCAAATTTTTGTTAGAGATATGAAAAACCATTAAAGGAATTAGATTAGACAAGTTAATGGCTAGAGAAGATGAAGTATTTGTGGTTACGACTCAAGAAGGAAACTAGTATGAAGAAATTCAAGAATTCTTTAATACACAAAAGGTTCCAAACAACCTAACTGAAAGTCAGAAGAGAAATTTTTTCAAAAGGAAAATAAATATGTGATTATAGATAAAATATTATAGATAAAGGATTTTAGACAGGTTTTATTAGAATATTCTCATAATGATTAAATCAATCCTATTCTTGAACAATTTCATGATCATTCTAATTTATTTTATGAGTCTCCTATATCCACCAGACAACATATTCTCCACTATGGTTATTATGAGCCTAATATGTACCAAGATATTAGTTCAAGGATTAAAATATATTACAAATGTCAAATTCATGGACCAAACATCAAAAAGGTAGGTGCTCCCTTACAATTGGTAATTGTGGATAAACCATTTCAGCAATGGGACCTAGATTTTTTTGACACAATTACTCCTTTGAGAGCTAGGCATAAGTTTATTCTCACAACTACTTATTACTCTACCAAATGGACTAAATAAAAAGATCTAAGGAAAATTTTAACATCAAACATAATTTAGTTTTTAGAAGAACAAATTCTAAGTTGTTTTAGTCTACTTAAAGTATTGGTATCCAATAATGGACCTGCTTTTCAATATGAAGAATTTATAACATGGGGATTAAAGAAATCCATCTTTCAATTTTCTTCTTCAAATTATTATCCTAAAGGGAATGGCTTAGCTGAATCTAGAAATAAAAATCTCATTTTCTAGATTAGAAAGTTGATGGATGGGAATCCATGAAATTGGATTGATTACTTGCAATCTACATTATGGATTGACTGTATTAGATTTAAGAATACTATTGGAACATTAGCTTATAACTTAGTTTATAATTTTCCTACAAGATTTATGAACACAATTATAAGTTTGGCCTCCAATTTTGTACAAAATTATAGTGAAAATATCAATAAAGATAGAAGTTTCATGACCTTTCTCATCAAAAGAGAAGTTAAAATGGATAGAGCTAAAGATATTTTATTAAAGAATGCTTCTCAAGTCAAAAGGTGGTTAAATAGAAAGACTTTGAAAAAGAATTTTAAAATTGATGATCTAGTATTATTATGGAATATGAAGAAGCCAAATAAATTTTTAGCAATACAGACGGGTCCATTTTAGATTAAGAAATAATTACAAGGAGACACATACAAGTTTTCCACAATAAGTGGGGATGGAATTGCAATTTTCATATAAAACATTAGTTTGAGCAACCAACTGTAACTTATATATATATATATATTAATAAATGTATATAATATAGTAATATTAAGTATACATAGTACTAAGTAATAAACGTTTATATATAATATTTAACCATAACATATATATCCTATATGTATGCGTAGGTATGTATATATGATATAATAAAATATGTATACCTTAGAGTATTAGTTTATATATTAAATTTAAAGTGTTAGTTTACATATTAAATTTATATTATCTCAAAGTAATCATTACTTGTAATGTGCACAAACTACATAGTGGTAAATTAATTTTAAAAACAAAAAGGTGGAATTTGAATTAGCCAATTGTATGATGATGGAAATTAAATAAGTTATGGCTAAGTCGAAAAGTTGGTTGATGGAATTACTGGGAATTTCAAATTTCTCTTAAACTATATAAAGAGATGTGAATTTCTTTGAAATACATCATTTCCTAATTTAACACTTGAGTAAGAAAAGCAAGTGAAGTGTTTAAGTATGAGGTAGAAAGATGGTTCTTCGAGAGATGGTAGCAAGAAGGCCTTTTATCCCATATGTTATGGGATTCTTCCTAGAGCATTACATGAGAGCCTATTGTAAGACAACAACCCATGGAGCATCTAGTGAAAGCTCTTTCTCACTTGGCTTTTAAATGAGTTTAATTTTCTCATTGGTGATCACTCAATACATTGGGATATCTTTGATCAATGCACCACATAAGTCAGGTCATTGCTAGCTTATGCTACTTCTTCTATGCTTTTTGCTTGGGAAAAAGCTTGGCTAAGAGACTTTGGGGCTAGATAATATAGTTTGGACTTAATGAAGTCATTTACTACACCTTTGAAGATGGTTAATAGATGTGCCTCTTCTAGGGGTTCATGCATTTCACTCAATGCAACATTCCAACATTGGAGGAATTTTGGCATGGGCTCTAAAGGCCCTTGCTTAACCTGCATGAGTTGGTCAATGGTTACTTCAGGCTTTAGGTTGTACTTGAAGTGCGTCACAAACTAGCTTATGAGATCCTCCAAGGAGGAGATTGAGGCCTTGGGTAGCATGTGATACCAGTCTAAGGCCTTGCTAGTGAGTGACATGGGAAACATGTGCATGATGGTGTGTGAAGGAGTAGGCACTTAGATCGAAATGTGACCAACTGTGCATTGGGGGTCCCCTTCACCATTGTACTTGGTGAATTGTGGTAGCTGGACCCTAGTCGGGATAGTTAGAGGTGGTACCATAGGACTTATGGGTTCATCGCCATGGAAGTCCACCACTTTGACGGTGTCGAAGGAGGTAGCCTTGAGCTGGTTGATCTCCTCCATCAGGCTTTGGATTAGCTGAAATGCCTGATCCAAGCTTGGGAATGTGCCAACTAGTTGCATTGGCTGGGCTTGTGCTAGTTGCATAGCATAGGGTAGAATTATTGGTTGTGGAGTTTGCCAATTTAACATCGTAGCAAATAATTGTTGCTAGTTTAATGTCTTAGCGGATGGTTGTTGCTAGTTTAATGTTGTAGCGGATGGTTGTTGATGTGTTGGCTAAGCGATGGATGTGGTGATCGAAGTAGGACACACACAAGTGGGTTGGATGGACATGGTAGACACCAATAAGATAGGTGGGATGTAGGATGTCTGATTTGTTTGGGGTTCAGAGGTGGCCCTTGCATTAGGATAGTGTTGAAAAAATGCATTAGTTGCTTGCAAGAAAGGTTGAATTGGCATGGTCACCATCTTGGAGAGGATGGGTGGACCGAATCGAGGAGGGGCTATACTAGGGAGTGGTCATTAAAAGATGGTGTAGAGGGGGCTCTCATGATTGGAGTGGGCCTTGAACTCATCTTCTTCCTTCTGTGAGGTTTCCACATAGGTTGTGCTTGCATCATGCTTGTTTGCACAGATGAGTTGGGATAACAATTGGTGGTAGGATTCCATGAGTAGGATTATGTCAAAAAAGGAGTGGTTGTACTCTTGTTTGTTCTAGTGGACTCATTCATAGTCCTGTTTTACCTCCAAATGAAGGTAATCCACTAGTAATCCTGCTTGTATTTTGGCACAAAAAAAATTGTATTTTTTGTGGCTTAGTGCAACATGCTTTGGCTAGATTACAGTGTCAAATGTGTTAGACACTAATGTTGAAGGTTGATCTAGATTCATATTCATAGATTGGGTTGTGAGAGTTACTATTTGCAGAAAATGGCTAAGTCTGAAAACTAAAGAACAATGATTAATTGTATCAACAGTAGAAAAATGTAAGAAAACAGCTAAGTGCAAAAATGTAAAAAAATGGCTAAGTATGGAAATATAGAAAAAAATTTCAATATGAAAACTATGAAAAATGGCCAAATCTGGTGTTACACTTGGTACACTAACGTGGTCACTATGCTACACCGGATATAGGTAGCGTAACACAGTGGGTAGTGTAACATAGTGGGCAACATAACACATTAGATAGTGTAATGTAGTAGATAGCATAACATAGTAGACAACATAACGTAGTAGATAGAGGTAGCGTAATATAGTAGACACTTTAGGAGCTGCTACACTGACTGGGTCACTATGCTACATAGGACGTAGGTAGGATAACGTGGTAGATAGGTAGCATAACATAGTAAATAGTTTGGAAACCACTACATTAATAGGATTTCTACACTACATAGGATGCAGGAAGCGTAATGCAGTTGACATGCAACGTAACATAGTAGATAGTTTACGGCTTTAATCCTACAAGGTTCTAGGGGAACCATCGTGGCAACCAATCTGCACCACCCAGTGCATAGACAACCACAGGGGTGTCATGTCTACGCTAGCAGGTTATGGGGTACAAACAACATGTAGCATTACCTATGACAGATGGAAGAGACACAGAGATTCGGGCCCTCCTTCTCGCACCAAAAACTATGACATTCAAAAACATAAATGGCTAGAACATCGAGAGGTCACTGGGTGTAAAGCCTAACCCTAAATATGGGAGAGGGTTGTGCTAGAGAAAATGGAAATGGGGTGCCTTGAACAGTCTTGTTGATCAAACATGGACATACATGGTGTTAAAATGACTATGTGTAAGAGAAGTTTATACTACGTTACGTGCAAGCATCGGGTCTAGCTATGCTAGAATCTAGCAGAGTGCCCTAGCCTAACAACAGTAAACATGTATGAAAAAAGTTAGAAAATACAAGTGTTACGCTAAATGCCAAAGAGAAATGCTTGAGAAATGCAACATAGTTTGAGAATAGTAGTGCATCACCCGAAAATAGGAAGTGTAGCTAATTCACAAAGGGATACACAACGTATAATAGGCATAGTGGGAGTGCAGTCATAGCCTTGATGGTGTTAGGATGTGAGGTTTGGTGCTCATTGTGTTGTGCCTGCTAGGTTGGTAGCCATAGTGTACTATGTGATATTCTACTAGGATACAATGGGGTTGTAGTGTACCATGTGGTGTAACTATGCCTCTCTGTTAGTGTGGTGTGCTCTTGGTCTTATTCACCCACAGAGCTAAGTGCCAAGATGCCAGGGTTTCAAATGCCAAATGGAAGTTCCCCACTACCTTACTGGTCAAGAATGGAAGCCTCCTCCTTCTCTTCTACCCTCTTCCTTCCTTGAAACACTAGGGCACAGGGGTACCTATAGGGCTAGGATTAACCCAAATCCAGATTAGGTGCCATGTGGTAGTGTGGTGGGTGGGACCACACTGTCTACTACACTCATCCCATGTTATGCATAGGACATGGGATGCTAGCTACTACACTCATCCTGTGTTACATGTGAGACACAGGACGTTAGTTGCTACTATATGACTGCGCTCATCTCGTGTTATGCATGTGACACAAGACGTTGGTTGCTACTATCTAATGCACTCATCCCATGTTACGTGTGGGACATGGGACACTGGTTGCTACTATCCATTACACTTTTCTTGTGTTATGCATGGGACATGGGATACTAGTTGCTATTATCTACTATGCTCATCCAGTGTTACGCGTCGAACATGGGACATTGTCTATTGGGCCTGTCCGCTGTCCATGGAGAGGAGCATGGTTGTTAATGCAACAACATTTAGCTAGATTTCTTCCTCAACATTTCTATGAGAAAATGTGGGGCTTCCTCATGCATGCTATTGCATGTGCAACCTAGATTGGGACCATTTAGATGACAACATTTCACACTGATTCTACTTGCAATTCCATGGTTTCTTGACAAGGATTGCATTACCTGCACAAATTAGTGTTGTTGCTTATATTTACTTCTTGAGCCAAGTCTCTACAAAACCCTATTCTAATACCCTCAAAAACATCAGTTTTAGATTTCACCGGCACTCCTACAACATTGAACATTTGACCCTATGGACTACCCTCATTTGCAATGACCATACTTGATGATCATCCTTGAAATTCTAGTGACAACACCTACTACACCTATGCATGACCTAATCATCCTTATTTCCCACAACATGGCAATGAAGGGCACAATGTACCAGGTCATAAATCCTTGTTCTACCATTTATCCCACTTACACCATGATGCACGAGTTGTAAACTTTGCTAATAGACCATGTACTTTTGCTTCATATAGTCATGGCACCACATCTCATACTTTGGCTTCAACACCAAGGCCTAGAAAAATAAATGGTAAAGGATTGATTATGTTAATGTTGGTGATTAGAATTTAGCATATGTGCCAAGGTCTTAAAAAGTAAAACAATAATAATAAGAAGACACTAGTGGTTCTCAATCTATAGAAGACAAAGAAACTGTAGATAGAAAGGAAGAGTAAAGATGGACATTCAAGCTTGCAAAGAAAGATGAAAAAGCATGATTTATATGGTCACAAATTTAAATTTAGTATTAATTTTTTTAAAGAAAAAGAAAAGGATTTATGGACCTTTGTCAACTATAGCTTTATTTTCTATGGAAGTTGTAAGTACCTATCATTAAATAACTAAATCTCCATGATATTTGTAACTAATAAGACACTTGCAAACATTGGCTTAAACTTCTAATAACTTCTTATTTAAGTTATAGCTTCTTAGGATGGTTATGAATTAACCCCCTAGATATTTATAATACCCCTTAACTTCTCATGATCATTGTAAGTACCCTAAGAACACTATAAAAAGGGTATCAAAGGTAGATTTAGGGGAGGAGGATTTGGATGGAGCAACTTGAAACAATATTGAAGATTTCTTATAAAGCATGACTTGTTAAACACATCAATTTAGCTACTTTGTTTTAATCCTATGAGTTCATTTCTTCCCATTTTGTTTTAGTTACTTTGCTAATAGTTTAGATAGTATCATGCTTGATATTTAATTTTTGGATTTTTCTAGGTTGCCTCTATAGCTCTATTTTCGCATAATATTATACTTCTATTAAGGTTTTCCATATAGGAGCTTATGTTGTAGAGAAGCATCTCAAGTAATTTAATAGTAATGTCATAGAAAATGCTTCTTTGAGTTTAGGGAATCTAGAAAAGCTTTGATATTTTGAGGTGACTAAAATAGCTTCTTTATTTATAAAGTATTTTTCCTTAATGTTGCAATCTTGAAATTGTCAAATTTTTCTAGATGTTCTATTGTTTGCAATTCTTCATAAATTTTAAGTAGCCAAATAGAAGCTTCTACTTTGTTGTTTACAAAACATTTTTGTAGTTGAATAAAGTGTATTTTATGAAATTACTTATTTAGCTTAGAAGGTCTACATGATTCATAATATATTGTATTGGAATAGCTTTATTGTGATGTGTTTTCTCATGTCTATTTATCTTGCTTAAATGTTTGAGATACCACACAAATCTTCTTTTTTTTCTTTTCTCTTTAAAAAATCCATTCATTTTTGCTCTATTTCCAGTTTTATTATGGAATTTTCTCTTGGAAAATTTAGGAGTAGATTAGAAAAATTGTGCTCAAATGTTTTTGTGAAATTTTATTTGTTACAAAATAGGAACCTTCAACAACTCACAGTATTTGACAAAGTTAGCTAAATTTCTTTTATGATAGCCAATTACAGTTTTAAACACAACCCAATCATTTCAACATTCACAATAGGAAACACATACTAATGTTTGGTTTGTTCGCATAACCACTACGTCTATTTGGAGGTATCTAGGCCTTGGTGTTGCTAAAGACCAACACCATTGAATGTTGTGACCATGGTCATAAGACTAAAGGTAAAAAATGTTGGTGGTCTAGTCCTAAATAGTCATCAACATCTTGCATGGAGTCTTTTGGTTAATTAAATGACTTTTAGCAAAGTTTTACAAAGTAGTATGAGGTCCTACTAGTAGCATTCATCTTGTAGTCAGCCTTGAAAGTGTCCTCGCCTCATGTCATATTTAGTTCCTTGGAAATCACTACTTCAAGTCTATCAATATACTTTTGGTGATATTTTTACGAACACCATGAAGAGGTGAGTCTAGAAGCTATCCAAAATCCCTTTCAAAATGCATCCAACAATTATAAGCTTACATTCATCCTTGCATGGAGGCTTCTAGTTGATCAGACCACTTCTAGCAAAGTTTTACAAATCACTGTGAGGTCTTTCTTATAGCTATCATTTGGTAGTTGGCCCTAGAAGACTTCCTACTTTTAGTCATCTTCAATTCCTTGAAAATCACTACTTCTAATATACTGATATACATTTGGTGGGATTTTTACATGTACTACAAGTAGGTACACCTAGCAACCCCATCATAATCCCTTACAGAAGGCATCTAGCAACTAGAAGCTCACATTCACCCTTGTATGGAGGGTTCCTATTAATAAAACCACTTCTAGTAAAATTTTACAAAGTACTAGGAGGTCCTACACATAGTAGTTCTCACATAGTTGGCCCCAAAAATCTCCTTGTATTCAATCATTTTCAATTCCTTTGAAATCATTTCTTTTGATCTACTAGCATACTTCTGGTGAGATTTTTACATACACTTTGAGGAGGTGAGCCTAGCAGCAACCTTGTAATCCCTTCTAGAAGGAATCCAGTAACTAGAAGCTTGCATTCACCCTTGAATGGAGGCTTTCACTTGATCGAATGGCTTCCAGAAAGTTTTTACAAAGCACTACAAGGTCTTGCCCATAACAATCATCTTATAGTCGACCTCAGAAGACTCCCTACTACTAGTCATCTTTAGTTCCTTCAAAATTATTACTTCTGGTCAAAGGATGTGCCTTCAATGAGATTTCTACATCCATTGCAAGGGGTTGCACCTAGCAGCCTTTCCCACCCCCTCCCTCATGCAATCCCTTTTGGAAGGCTTCCAAAAATTGGAAGCTTGCATTTATCCTTGCAAGAAGGCTTTAAGTTGATTAGAGGACTTTTAGAAAAATTTTATAAAGCACCATGAGTTGCTACCCATAGAAATCTTCACACAATCATCCCTAGAAGACTCCCTACTTTTGGTCGTCTTCAGTTCCTTGGAAATTGATGTTTCCAGTCTACCAATGCGCTTTTGGTGAGATTTTTACATGCATTGTAAGGGTGTACATACCACAAGATATTCCAGACTATTGGTTTGTAGGTTCTCACAATTATGATTATGAGGAATTGGAGGTAGCAACAATGGATGTTCATACATGCCGCATAATATACCCATCATGGGTGAATAATCATCATGCCTTAAGCCAATCATACTATCATTATTATAGACATTGGCCACCATACATGGGTCACCAACCATATGATAGATTCCTTTATATCCTAAAAACAACAAACATAATAATGTTTGCCAATTGCACAAGCATGAGTATAAAAGGCAAATAGAATAGTTAATTAATGATGTGGACATGGCCATTCTTTATTCTTTTTTGCTACCATTTTGCATCCTATCAGTATTCATGTAGAATCTTTGAAGTTTCCTACTAGTTAGTAATTTGGGCTAATGTTGAGGTGACAAGCAAGTAAATACCTATGAATTGATAACATCTCACACTATGGAGGAAGCATACCAGTTGGCTAGCATTACAAACAAAGTCAAAACTACAAGGAAAAGTAAAATAATCATAGTTTATGCGAGGCAACCAAGAAAGTTGATGAAACACCCACCATGAACTTGCAGTTATCATAGATGAAATGTAGAAAGTTCCACAGGAAGATAGATTCCACATATACACTATGGAAGAGGTGCCTATGGTTTCCACTATGAAAGAGTCTCTTATAGTTTCCATCATAGGAGAAGAGCATATGAAGTACATTGTAAATAACTTAATGGATGAATAGGGTGAACAAAATTGAGGAATATTTTCTAGATCTTGTGACAACTATGGTGAAAGTGGGTAGATATTGATGAACTATCCATAAAGAAATTGAGTGAAAACATAGTGTTGGCGACCGTTTGGGACGCGACCACCAACGAGTGTCCTTGAATAGGATTTAGGTGCTTGCTGGTCTCTGGCAACACCAAGAACTAGATACCTCAAAATAAACTGAGTAGTTAATGTGAGTATTTGTGTGTGCTGTTGCGGCGTGCAGTTGTGAGAAATGTAACAATTGCATTGCTTGTAAACTACAAATGACTTACTTTAAAGAGATTCAGCCAACTTTGCCAAGTACTGTGAGTTGTTAAAAATTTCCTATTTTGTTCAACTGCCTAGTCTATGTGGTCCTTATAATACCTACTTGTAACAAATAAAATTTTGCAAAAACATTTGAGCACAACTCTGCAATCTACTCCTAA
>MNCI01033645.1:0-84599 GCA_015680685.1 Gnetum montanum | reverse complement strand
GAGAAATGCAGAAGTGGTTCCAGGGTGGTTTGGATGTTCCATATCAATGAAAATAATGAGAGATCCAATGATGCTATGCATCGGCATCATCTATGTCAGAAGTAGCATCCACACTTGGCTACACCACTTCAACCAATGCACATACCAAGTTACAAACAAGTTACTTCCCTCGCTTCATCTCACGCCAAACCACACACTGCTGCAAGTGATCCATGCCTGGATTGATCAAAACACCACTGCAAATTCCAATTCCAATTCTGGCCCACAACCAAAACCAGTCCGGATCAGCGGAAATGAAGACTCCAGTTCCAGACCTGCTGGACCCAGTGCTCCATCTTCGCTAGAGTCATTGCAGATCGTAGCTATGTAGCTTTGGGAGCCACAGTTACCGCAGCTTCTTTGGCATCATTTGTATCGTCAGTCCAAAAGTGGAATTTCCTGAGTGTGGCAGAGTTCCATGGCCTTGTCGACCTCCTCGGTGGCACCACCGGAGCGTCCACGTCCTCAGCTGAAATGAAGGTACTCTCTTACGTGTGTGAGTACTTGCAGGAACTAGACGGACGCGGTGTCGATCGAACCCATGCTAGTGATGACGAAGCTTCTGATAGGGGCAGAAAGCGTGACGATGTTGGAAAGGGTTCTGTGCTTTCTGCATCTGCTAGTGCGAATACTTGAGGGTTGTTCAGCAATGGCGGACCATGCGTTGACTGTGCCGTTACTGTGTAGGAATATTAAGCACATGTCGGTGGTGGGAATAGCTGCAGCTATGGGTGTTCTTCAGCGGCTACGTAAATCTGGGCAGAGGTTGAAGGTACAGAAGACGCTGGTGTTGGTGCTGCAAATGGAGTTTATGCAGCAAGTGTTCGTCGGAATGTCATAGCCTGTCTAAGGCCAAGAACATCCCAATGGTGCTGCCCCTTGCCTTGTAATATGGTAGTAACTGACTTCTGACTGCTGGGGCACGTGGTTTAGTTTAGTCATGCAAACCATGGATTCAAACTGAACAGGAATAGCCACTATATCCTACCCCCTTGTGTTGAATTTTCTGCATCATTCATTCTTGTAACCTGGGTAACTCATGTAATTCGTTCCCGCTCCGTCGGTGGCAATTATTTTCTTCCATATGCTTCATTGCATTTTTTTGCCTCTTCCATCAGCGATATAGATGTCTTTGTTTCAGTTTTTCATTTTTTTTTGAATTTTAGAGCCAGAGATTTCCCAACCTTGGCGTGGCAGCATCTTCCTTTTGGAAAAAGGCAGTGTTGCAAATTTTATTTACCATGCATGACCTGCCTTGGCGTCGCTGTGAACATGGACAAAGAAGAAACCACATTTTTTTTCATCTTCATTTAACCATATTTTGTGGTTAAATATTAAATGAATGGTAGGCTTTGCTACAATGGAGCATTATCATTTCTAAGTTTCACTGTCTACTCAGCCAGAGGCAGATGCAGAGGATCAGCATAGTATACAGTAACCCTCCAAGTACAATTACAGCAATGAATGACCAGTTTCAATGGAGTCTCTACTTAGGATCTCTATTTTCACTTTAATAACTCTTCAAACGATACTTATGGAACAAACATAATCTTGTTGTTAATGTGGAAAAACACAATATTTTGGAAAACTAAAATTGAAGATTGGAAAGCTGTCCCCAAATTTCAAGCTTTTCATTAAAACTGTGAACAAGTCATTCAAGTTTCTCCACCAAATACAGTGCATGCTCCACAGCCACCTTTTCCACAGCCAAGTCTTGTACCAGTGAGTCTTAAACTTGAAACTTTGCTGAGGAATGAGCAACTGGAATACCCACTCATGTTCCATGAAATGGCCAAAATGTGCCAACACATAGCATACCACCAACATCTTGAACCAACAAGAGGAAGTTGCAAGTTGTTCTAATGTAAAAACATCAATGAAGGCTCAATTAGATGTCAATACTATTGTCCAGATCTTCTACCAAATGATGTTGAAACTATTAACCCTATAGGTAATGATGGAGCCAAAACTAGATGAAAGGATCCTGCTAAACTTTTAGGTTTAATGTAATACTAAAATTATTCAAAAAATTATTTATAAGGCTAGTTTCAATAATCTAATTTCTATACATATGATAGAGCAATTGCAATTACCTATTAAGACACATCGAAAACCATATATGGTTAGTTGGTTAGAACAAAACACCAACTATAGAATTACTCAATAGTGCATGGTTAAGTTTAAAATGGGTTTATTTTCTAATATGGTAACTTGTGATATAAGAATCATAGATGCATGTCACATCATTTTAGACAAACCATGGTAATATGATAAGCATTCTTTAATTGATTCATGGTTTGACACTGTAATTGTAAAAAAAGATGATCCATATTTTAAGTTAAATGGTAATATGCCAAGGAAGCTAGTAATACCATTATCATCATCAACAACTTCAACACCATTTCCACCACAAAGATTTTACATGGTGAGGAAGGAAGAGATTCTCCAAACCATCAATTAGAAGAATGAGGCTTTTGTTGTTCTTGTGACTTTGGAATCATCTCCAGAAACCACCCCATCACTGCTAGAAGTTTAGAAGATGCTATTAGAGTTTTGAGGCATCATGATGGATGAGCTACTAGATGGGTTGCCATCACACTAGAAAATATCTTATGTCATTGATCTTGTTCCAAGTATAAAAATGTTTAGCAAGCTACATATTGGGCATATCCTAGTGATAGAACAAAGTTAGCAAGATAAGTGGAGAAGCTACTATAAAAAGCTTTGGCCCATGAACGTTTGAGTCCATGTGTGATTTGATGCACATTTGGTGAATCAAATCACCCTCAAGTATTAATTTCCTATGCCTCAAATGGATGACATTTTCAATAATCTATGTGGTGAAAATTTCTTTAGTAAGATAGATTTGAAGAGTGAAAACCACTAGATAAGAATCAAAGAAAGAGATGATTGAAAGATGGCATTTAGAATATCTGATGATTTATATGAATGGAGGAAGATGCTCTTTGGCCTATTTAATGCATCAAGTACATTCATGAAATTTATGAATATGTATTTAAACTATATCTTGATCACTAATTATTGTGTTTTTGAATAATATTTTGGTATACAACCATAGTAGATAGGATCATTTGGAATAGTTATAGTTATTGTTACAAAAATTTATGATAAATGTAAAAAAATTGACTTTCTAAAAGAGAAGTTGGTATATCTTAGATTCATCATTTCAAGGATAGTTTGAATGTAGATACTTAGAAGGTAAAAGTTGTGGCTAAATGTCCAACACTATGAAATCCAATGGAGATGAGATATCTCTATGGTTTAGTGAGTTTTTATAGAAAATTAATTAAGAATTTCAATGGATAGTAATTGGGATGATCAATAACATTAAGAGAGGCTCAAAATCTATATTTAAATAGACACCTGTAGCATAAAGAAGTTTCCAAAATTTAAATCATGCTCTTATTGTAGCACATGTTTTAGCATTACCAAATGTTAATAGAGGGTTCTTAATTCAGTGTGATGCTAATGGTAAAGTAATAGGAGTGATAGGTCAAGAAGGAAGACCTCTTGTCTATTTTAGCAAGAAGCTAAATGAGTCATGTCAAAAATATTTCACATATGAGAAGAAATTCTATGGTATTCTCTATGCAGTAGAGAAGTCGAGAAATTACATTGTGCCCAAAGAGTTTATTCTATACACTAACCATAAGGCTTTACAATTTATTTATAAGTAGCCAAAGCTCAGTGCCAAGCATATGAAGTGGATGGAAGAATTGTAGGTATTTAATTTTATTATTAAGCATTAAAATTTGGTTCATAATCAAGTTGCATATACTTTAAGCATATAGAACCTTTTGATAAGTGAAGCCACCATTAAAGAGATGCATCCAGACAATTTGAACTATGCTAGAGACCTAGATTTTGGTGAAAACTAATCATGGTTGAAGTTACATTGTGAATACCATGGAATAAAATCATCCTATCATGAGACTAAAAATGTTCATTGTGAGATGATGAACCAAGATTATAGCTAAAACCATGATGTTTTATTATCTAAAGAGACCAACATTTACATTACCCAAAGAGAATTAAGATAAAAGCTAATGACAGAAGCACATGATATTTTAGTGGTTGGAAATATGGGATAATTCAAGATGGTGAAAAGGCTATAGAGGTATTCCTTTTAGCTAGGTATGAAAATCCTAATTAAAAATATATTTCAAGTTATTAAGTTTGTGAAAAGGAAAAATGAGTAGCCACTAATCCTAGACTATATTAGCCACTTCCAATTCTATAGAGGCCATGGGTAAACATAAGCATCAATTTAGTCACAGGTATTTCTTAAAATATGATGAGAAATGATTTTGTTTTTATTGTAGTTGATAAATTTTTAGAAATTTCAAGATTTATTCTTGTAAGAAGAGCTATGATTTAAAAAAAATAGTAGAAATGTTCCTCAAAGAAGTCATAAATCTACATGGTATACCTTGAAGCATCGCAACTAATCATGATAGTAAGTTTATGAGTGCATTTTGATAGGAGTTATGCAAATGATTAGCTTGCAAACTAAAGTTTAGTAGTACATACCACCCATAGACCAATGAGAAAATAGAGGTGATAAATAGAACTTTGGACAATCTATTATAGTGTTCTTACAATGAAGATTCTAGATGATGGGTGTAGCGACCAAAAATGTCGGTGGCTGGAAACACCAAGAGGTTTTTAGACAAACAGTTTTAACCTCAGATCCATGTGAGGGCCATGATGGATAAAATGAATACGGGGTGCCCTGAATGGTCTGGTCGATCAGACAGGGACTTAGTCGATGTAACTTAACCTTATATAAATGTCATTTTAAGTGGAAAACACATCAAATCTAACTGTTGATTAATAGATGCGATAATAAAGAAAATGATGCTAAATAGCGATAATAATGTAGAAACAACAAAGAAACTGGGATGAGAAAATGCACCACCGCAAAGTTCTAGGTTTGATTCTCTTCTTTGCTTGAAAATGTATAACAAATGGTATAGTACTGGAGGGGCACAAGGAGTCCAAGAATGGCTGGAACACTTAAGATGCCTCAACTATGTCTTCTGGTACAAGCTTAAGAGCCAATAGTAGAAAGCACCAATAAGCAAAAAGCTAATGCCAAGTGCCAATGCTAAAGGTGTCAACTTGCTTTGAATTGCTAAAATGACAATCAATTCCAATAATACTCAAAATTTCCCACAATTGCCAACCGCAAACCAAATTTTGCCAACCAATGCTCACAATGCCAATTTTTGCCAACCAAACCAATTTTCCGAACCCATTGAGCATTGCTCATTGGGGTATTTATAGGGCCAAGAGTAAGCGAGAGATGTGGTTTAGATGCCACGTGTCCTAGACCAAAGAGATGTCGACATGTCCATATTGCATGGACATGCAAAGATGATTATGAGCTTGCCACGCTGCAATCACGCTATCGAAACTAGGAGTGTTGGTGTCAGGTATGCCAATAATGCAAGCAAGAGATGAAGCATACTAGCTTAGCATAGTTGTTTGCTACACCATGCTATGCTATGTAGTGTAGCACATTGGCGTAATGTAGCTACCTGGTAAGTTGCACTATGCTATGTAGCATAGCACAACGTAGCCACCAATTTGAAAAGGAAATTTACTTTGAAGTCAACTGCATATGTTGGAAGCTTTGGCACACATTAGGTTAAATTTTGAAGCACTTTATTGAATTTTCATCTTTGCTATGCTACGCTACACTATGTAGCATAGCATAGTGTAGTAGTCAACTTTATCAGTGACTTGTGCTAAAGTTGCAAACACTTGTTAAAATTTTTGATCATGCTAACAGCTACAACTTTTTCTATTTGTGAAGGAGAACCTCCAAACTTGCTGAATCTTTCATTTGAAACACTTCTTGTTGCTCTTGTATTATTGCTATGCTGTGCTATGCTATGTAGCGTAGCATAACATAGTAGCCATCATGTCCTGCTTTTCACTTAATTCACCATTTTCTAGTAAGAGACCTTGCTGAAGCACTTGAAGATGTACAAGGAAATTGGTTTTGGAGGCTGGAGTGCTTGCTGAATGCAATTTCTTCATTGGAATCACTTAGTAAGCTGGGCCTTTTTGATTCACTTTTGCTACGTTGCATAGTGTAGCACTTTGTTTTGCAACAGTTTGCACTTGATTGCATGAGAAACTATCTTTTGAGGTTTGCTATGCTACATAGCATAGCATAGCATAACATAGCAAAATTCTTCACTAGAAAACTTGTCGAACTATTTTGCGCATCCTGAGCACCACTAACCACTCCACACATGGTTTCTGAATAGACTATTAGTTGGGTAAAACACCTAGGTGGGCAGACGAAAGAGTCCATTAGGTCTGTCAGCTTTGGAAATAGAAAACTTGCTAAACTAAACAGTCTAAACTCAGTGCATTCATTTCTTGCCAAACTACCATGATGCTGCACTTACTAAAATTATTTTCCTGAATTCTAGGATCCTAGTGAAACAAGAGGATCTTGAAATTTTGGGGTGTTTAATTAGCCCCTCCTTGTTGACATCTGGGGGATGGACCTGAGAGACACCGACAAAGAATAAGAAACACCACAGAAGACAAGATCCCAACATCACTCTTCATTAATCGCCAAGGTGTCGCTTAGCTATGCTTGAGAGTGTTGGATTGGTTGTGCGGGAAAAAAAGAAGGGTTGAAATGGGTAGAGAAGGAGGTTTAGGAAAATGGTAAAGATGAAGCTTAGAAAGGTCCCTTGTCGAGATGCTTGTCAGGGAGTTGTTTGCATGGTCATCTTTTACTTTTGCTGATCTTTAACCTCTCGTCGAAATGCTTAGAGAGGGTTACTGCAAAACAGCTAATGTACAATTTGTTTTAGGCATGCTCTTTTTTCTTTGGCATGAGCTTTTGCTCTTTTACACTTTTTCTTTTGCTATTCTACCATTTACATTTGTAAACAACCTTGTCATAGGATGGGCGTTTCTTTCCCAAANTACATTTGTAAACAACCTTGTCATAGGATGGGCGTTTCTTTCCCAAGATGAGTTTTGTTACATCCATGTGGGGCTTTAACTTGCCTACAGATGCTTCCCATGTGATGATTTGTGTTATGCACGTCATGGACTTTGTGGTTGGGAATATGGGAGGGCTTTAGAAGCATTATGAAAATTTGGAAAAGAGATGAGAGTGAGAATTGTGAGTGTAAGGAATGAGGTAAAGAAGGTCAAGGGTGAAGGTAGGATATGCACTCTGAAGTGTCTAAGCTAGTCAAGATGACCACCTTGGAACCATGTAGTGTCCTACCTTCATTTCAAAATGCACCTTTGACCGAGGCCCCTCTGGTACGTATCTTGCAAACACAATAGAGAGAAAAATGGAAGAAACACCAATGATTCAAAATGAAGGCGAAGGTCTTGCTTTCTTTGAACACTATTGGAACAATGGATGTTGTTGCTGAGCCATCTGGCATCCAAACTAGAAAGGCTAGCAATAGTTCTAGCAGCATCTACATGGAAAGGGAAACAACGAGGCAGGTAGGAATTGCAGTGATGTTAGTGCTCAAGAATCCTCGCCCAAGGCAAACATTATGTAGTTCAACTATGAGATAGGCTACCCAATAACTGAACAACTTTTGGGCATGGACGACAGTGGGGGCTGGAGGATAGGAACATTATGACTAGGGCACAATACTGCTGGAACTCCAGCAATAGGTGCTGACTACGGAAGATAATACCAGGGCAAAGGGCCATGGTAGCGGTAGCTCCAGAAGGTCAACAAGATGTCATAAGACATCTCTGGAGGATCAGTAAGATGCCAGGGGCAGTGGCATTACACATATTCCCAAGGGTGTTTTCTTAGGATCGTGATCTGCATTCGGGAACCACAACATCCCACCCTGTGTTGGTGGTCACACTCGCTTAGTTGATGGGTCATGGATGCATGTTGAGGACATGCTGCGAACCTAGTTTAAGGTCCTAGTAGACCATATGATGTGCTAGTTTAAGCTCTCAGTAGACCATGGTATGCTAGTTTAAGGTCTTAGCAGATCATTACACTAGTTTATGATCATAGCAGATGGTGGTTGTGCTAGTTTAAGGTCCTAGTAGACCGTAGTGCTATTTTAACATCATAGCAGATGGTGGTAGTACTAGTTTAAGGTCCTAGTAGACCATAGTGCTAGTTTATCATCGTAGCGAACAGTGGATAGGCTAGTTTAAATTCATAGCAGACTATCTATGCCAGTTTAACATCGTAGCATATGTACTTTACTAGTTTTATGTCATGGCAGATAGTTTGTGCAAGATTATAGGCATAGCGGACTACCTTTACATTGTAGCGGATGAGCTTTGCCAGTTTTACATCACAGTGGACGAGCTATGCCAATTTTAAGTTGTAGCAAACGATTCCTTACCTTTGCTAGTTTTACATCATAGCAGATGTTTTCTTATCTTGCTCATGCATAAGATGTATTATGGCTTGAGGTATGAATGATTTATAGGGTTCATGAACTCATTGCCAACTTGAAGGCCTCGTTTCCATAGGCTTTTGTGACCATGAATGGACATTCCCAATTTGTTGAGAATTTATTCATGTGCTCATGAACAGCCTTGAGAATGAGGTCTGCCTTCTATATCAGTTGTTGATGTGGGTTTACATGATGCTTCTACCATTGCTTTTTCAATATTTCTCTATGCGATCAAATGTCTTTCCACGCTCCTCCTCTATGGGGTTGAGGTCAATGATCCTTGACTCATTGTTCTAGGCTTCACTCATGACATTCGATAGGATCATTCGAAGTGAAGGTACCTGCAACTTAAGAGGTAACATAACTTTAGATCCATAAATAAGACTATAAGGTGTCTTATTTGTTGTAGTCCTGCACGTTGTCCTTTAAGCCCATAACACATAGATGATTTGCTCATCCCATCGTCCCTTGTTGTTGTTAAGCACTTTCTTGAGCAAGTTGATGATGGACTTGTTTGTAGCTTCTGCTTGTCCATTTTCCTACAGGTGGTATGGTGAGGAGAATGACTATTTGATGCCAATATTATTGCAACATGTTTTGGTTTCCATACTACTAAAATGTGGTCTGTTGTCAGTCACAATAGTTATAGGAAGCCCAAACCTTGTCACGATGTTGTTTAAGATGAAATGGAAAACTTGTTGGGATGTAGTCTTCCTCAGGGGAATAGCCTCCATCCACTTTGTAAAATACTCAATGGTGGTGATGATGAAGCTATGCCCTATGGAAGACTTAGGTGTGATAGGTCCTATGATGTCTAGTCCCCATCATTGGAAAGGCCACATGATTTGCATTGGATGCAACTCTATAGGCAAAACATGTATGAGATTTGCATATCTTTAGCATGTATCACAAGTTTTAACTTTGGCTAGACAATCATGCTCCATGTAAGGCTAGTAGTACCCTAGGCATCTAGTTTTTATATCCATGACCCTAGGTGCTATGTGTCCACCACATAGTCCCTTGTGTACTTCATTAATAACCTTCTGTGCTTGGTCCTCGTTTACGCATGCTAGCAATATCCTGTCATTGGAGCGTTTGCACAAGCCATTGTCTCCCATGAGAACATATTGCCAAGCATGGTTGCGGATTGCATCTCTCTGAATAGATGTCAATTCACGTGGGGGATTTCCATCCTACAAGTAGGCTTTAATGTTGGCGTACCATCCACAATGCTAACAGAGGCTACATGTACCACCTAAGTGATAGGCTCCGTAAACTCGGTAATCGAAGCTGGTAAACTTGTGAATAGGTGTGGTGGCAGATTTAACACTAGGGTGGCCAAGGTATTTGCTACTGTGTTTTCATTGCATGGCACGTGTTGAACATCCATTGTCAAAAACTGTTTAAGCAAACTTTTTGCTAGGTCATAGTAGGGTTGTAGGTGTGTAGCTTTGTAGGTGTAGACCCCAGTGATTTGATTCACAATGAGTTGTGAATCCTCGCAAATTGACAAGTGTTGGATACTTAATGCTTAGGCTGCTAAGAGGCCCTTGAGTAACCCTTCGTACTCTGCCATGTTTTTTGTACAAAGGAACATGAAACGATAAGAAAAATATGGCATTTCCCTAGATGGAAGTGTAATGATGGTAGTTGTGCTACCTTCTCACATGGTCGAGGTGCCATCAAAATGCAAGGTAGCTTCAAGATGTGATGGGACAATGTTGATAGTGCTAACATGCTTGTTAGGGAATTCAGGATCTATGATTGCCCGATCATCTATGGGTGAGGTTGTAAGTTGCATCACTATAGCTTAACCTTTTGTCAATGATTAGCTCACATAATGCAAATTGAATTTCATTGTTATGGCTTTCCACTAGGCTATCATACTACTCTCATAAAGATTGTTTGTGATAGCCTAGAGTACATTACTCTGGCAAACGATGTTAAGTTCACTGAAAAATAGGTAATGCCTCCATTTATTTAATGTAAAGACTAGAGCAAGGTAGGTAATTCCTCAATTTCTTTAATGCAAAGACTAGAGCAAGCTAGTTTCTCTTCACCTCGTTGTATTTTGCCTCATATGCTATCAATGCATGACTTAGCAAATACACTGGAATGTCAAAGCTGTCATTTCATCTGTGACATAACAGTGCTGTGATAGACATGTTTGAGGTGGCAAGGTAGACAAATAAAGACATATCCCTCTACAGTGGGTACATAGTCAGGAGGTGTAAAAGCTCTTTGTTTTGTGTTATCCAATCGAAGTTAACCCCCTTCTTTAGTAGATGTTGCATGGGGTGTAACTAGTTAGTCAACTTTGCTTTAAACCTCCTAATGAACTGTACCCTACCTTGTAACCTATGCAATTATTTAACATTTTTAGGTGATGCTAGATTAACTATGGCCTTGACTTTGTCAGGTTTCACTCATATTCCAGCCTCTGATACTACAAACCCTAACATGTGTTTGGTTCTCACCTCGAAGACAAACCTTTTTGGGTTAAGGCATAAATCATGCATCAGGAAATGCTTTAGGACTACACCTAGATCATGAGGATGATTAATGGCCTCTTTATATTTGACCACTATGTCATCCACACAATCGTTTAGCATTTCTAGGATGTAGTCTCTAAAGATGTAAGTCATGGCTCTTTGGTAAGTTGCTTCGGCATTCTTTAGCCCAAAGGGCATCATATTATAAAAAACATTCCGCCATGGGATCATGAAGGTTGTTGTTAATTAATGCTTTAGGTTGATGTGAATATGGTTGTAGACGAAGAAACCATCCATGAAGGATAATAGAACATGATCGGCTGTAGTGTTGATGAGTTGATCAATACTCGGCAGTGGGAAGTCATCCTTGATCGTGGCTTTGTTTAGATCCTAGAAATCTATATAGATTTGTATTCCTCATATTTTCTTAGAAACCACAATGATGTTTGACACCCACTTTGAGTAATTAGCTGCCCGGATGTAACCAGCCTAATAGAGCTTGGTGATTTCATCCCATACAACTAGCGTAATCTCTAGTTTAATCTTGTGAGCCTTCTGCTTAACTACTTTCATTCGCAGATCTAAGACAATGTTGTACTGTATGAGCCTTGTATGTAAACCTGACATGTCATTGTAAGACCACATGAATACTTCAATGTTGTTCTGCAGTACCTTGGCTACATCTTTGTGCATTTGCGAATCTAGGAGGGAGCTAATATTTAAAGTTTTTATTTCCCCCTGGATGTGGTCACATGCATTTCAATGAGAGGATCCTCAGTTACATCCCCGACCTATAAATCTAGGGCTTGGACCAAATGTTCAAGCTAGTTTGGGAATGTTTCTAAGGATGCTGCAGTGCTTTCTACGAGTGAATCCTAGTCTATGTGAACCTGTCAAGGCTAAAGGTGAGGACATATTATGGTCCATTTCCATTCTTGTTTAACTTGCTACAATGAGATGAATGCCTAGTCAAGGGATACCTATTTGTAGTAACAGTGGGTACTGTAACGACGAAAAATGTTGGTTGCTGGAAATACCGAGCAGAAGTCCATGTACACAGTTCCAGCCTAGGATCGATGCGAGGGTCATGCTAGAGAAAAAAAATCCAGGGTGCCCTGAACAGTCTTGTTGATCAAATAGGGACTTACTTAATCAGTAAAATTTTTGTAATAATTGGATGGAAAAATGGTGATTTTTGTGAGGAGATATAATATTGTTAATCTCGAAGGTAATTGAAAATGATATAAACGATTTAAAGAAATTGCAAAATGCATATAGACTAGACACAAGAGATTGGATTTAGAAAGCATGAAATCCCAAGATTTGGGATTTAACTTATGAACAAAATATGTTGGTTACAGGTAGACTTTGGTTTAGATGAAGCACATGCCAATCAGCAAGAAAGATGAAAGATGAAAAAGCAAAGGTCAATCTACCTTATTATAGCCAATCTGGGTGCAACAGAGTCAGACCTGAAGTAGAATATCCATTAACCAGCTATTCCTGATCAAGGGTTCTTGCCAATCACCTCCGATGTTCTTACAATCGCTGATCCTCTTTTGCTCTCTTGTCAATCTCTGCCAAAAGTTGCCAACGATTTCCAATGAAATAAAATCACTCACGTAGAAAATTTATGAGTCTAAGGAAAGTTTTTGCCAACCCTTTGATCTTTGTCAACTAGAGTATTTATAAGGTTAGGGTCAGGAGAAAAATGCAGTTTAGATGATGCATGTCCTGAACTTATAAGATGCCATTGACTTGATGTGTTTCTATTTGAAGCTTGTAGCGCCATGCTGCATTACACTCTAAAGCATAACACATCGTAAACCACTCTTCTTGGATCTTTGGCGATAGGCTATTCTTTGATTACGTTGTGATATGCTAGAGAGCGTATCTTGACGTATGAACTACTGATTCTTGTATTGTGCTATCTCTGTCATTGCTTATATTACGCTGCGTCATGCTAGTTTACATTGCATAGCGTAATTCAGCATAAAACAACGAACCTGCAAAAAATTGAAGTGTTGTCGCCGCACTTCCTTTGGTTCTGATCAATCCTTCTAGGGTTTATTATGCTACACTGCATAATGTGGCGTAATCGGCCCCTTAACTGAAAAACTTATTGAAATGTGTGGCATGTTGCAGATTGTTGTTTAAGCCTTGAGATTTTGCTGGGTCGTCGAAGTCTCGAATTTTTTCCATCTCTAATGTTGCGATGGACTATCTTCTGGCATTACACTGCATCATGCGAATTTGCGCCATTTTGCATAATGTAGTGTAATATGCCAAAAGTTAAGATTTTCAAAACATAGAGAACTTGCAAAGTTGAAGGCTTGCTGTCGTGCACCCCTTTTCTTACTCTATTTTCTGAAGTTTATTTGTACTGTGATGCGCAGCGTGGCAGGACAGATCCTTAACCAAAAAAGGAACTTGCTGAGCCATGGATTATTGCAAATATTTTCCTGAGTCACCATATTTTACTGAATTGTTGAGGCCTCGAAATTTTCATGGTGTTTCAGTGGCCCCTCTTTGTTGATGTTTAGAGGGCCTGCCCGAAAGACGTCGACAAAGAATACGAAACACCAGAGAGGTAAAGGCACCAACAACGTCCATCGACAATTTCTCAAATGTCACTCTGTCAAACCTAGAAGTGCAAAGGTGAGGTGGGAGGGGGGAAGAAAGCATAGAAGAGATTTTATAGAAGTGAGAGGAGGGAGGTTCGGGGAAGACTCAAGCATTTGAACATGAAACTTTCACAAACAAGTCATTAGGCGTTCTTTCGCAAGTGTATTTGTGAGAAGTTATGCCATCACACTGCATATGAAGGGCTTGCATGGATAATTTGTGTTATGCCTGCATGGCCTGGATGAATTTTTTTACATCCATCTTGCCGAGCTTTGCCTTCTTTTTTTTGAATTACATTCCTCTAGGCGAGTTGCATTACGCTAGTTTATGGACATGATGATGCGAAAGAATTTGATTGAATGTTCACACTCTATACAAACAAAGAAGAGGGTAAAGGTGGTCATAAGGATAAGGCAAAGGGAAAGCGAAGTAAGGTATCTGATGGAGGGAGAGATAGGATTTGCACTCCCAAGAAGCCAGGCTAGTTTGAGTAGCCACTTTAGAACGTCGTGATGTCTCATCTTCTAATGAATGCATTCTTGATTAAAGCTGTTGTAACAAGTAACCTGCAAAACATAACAGAGAGCAGAGAGGAAAAGCAATCGTCCTAATCGCTAAGGAGGGAGGCTGTTGAAACAAGCGCCATCAAAAGCGAAAAGGAGAGCAGAGGCCACGAAAGGGGGACCATACCAAAGAGCAATGGTCCCTATGTTGATGCCGCAGTTCATGAGACCGCCAACAACAGTCAGATTCATCTTACTCCAGCAATTGGGCAAAGAACCAGTCAGGTGAACCTACTAAGCTAGAATCTGGTGACGATGATGGGTGGAGGCTACTGAAACCATGGATGATCACAATTTATTTGATGCCCCAAGTGGTCAAGTTGATCCTAGGAGCTGCAACTACAGAGTGGCTATCATAGCAACATCTCTAAGGGATCAGTAACATGCCTTTCGGCATATCTAAGGAATTAGTAGGATGCTAGTGAGGTAGTGGTGTTGCGTCTTTTCCAAAGCCTTACCTGTTACATCTGGTAGGGATGCAGAGAAAGAGTGATCACACTCTCTTGCTTCATTGATTTTCTATTGGAAAATTTTAGTTTTGAGTCCTGGTTGATCATTGTTGCTAGTTTTAAGTCTCAGAAAATTGTGGTCCCGGTTTAACGTCTGGGCAGACTGAAAGCTACTAGTTTTAAGTCATAGCGGATGATGGAAAAGCTAGTTTATGGTCCCAGGAGACCGGGCTATGGGTGTCAATTTTATGTCATGAACCAGGGATAAATCTGTGCTAGTTTAGTGTCTTAGTAGACATGTGCTTACATTTCCAGTTTCATGTCATGGTAGATAGTCAGAAAATCTACCAGTTTAGCATCATAGCGGACGCATGCAAGAAATGCCAGTTTTACATCGTAGCGGATGTGTACAACTTTGCTAGTTTTACGTCATAGCGGACATTTGAAACTTTTCCAGTTCTATGTCATAGCGGGCATTTGTTACCTTGTGTTTGAGATGAGTCAATGTTCAGATGTAGTACTGCTTCAGATACAAATGATTCACTGGGTTCAGGTGTTCGTTGCCATTGATGTCTGCTAACTTGAATGCTTCGTTGCCATATATGCCGACAACTAGGAAAGGTCCTTCCCAGTTTGCAGAGAATTTTCCTACTAGTTCACGAATGGCCTTGAGAACTAAGTCTCCTTTCTCCATCGGTCGTTGATGTAGATTTTGCCAATTCTTTTGTCTCTGTTCGTCCTGATATCTTTCAATGCTATCAAGCATCTAGATGAGCTTCTCCTCCACTGATTCTAAATCCACGATCCTAGACTCATTGTGTTGAGTCTAATTTATAACTATGGAGAGGACTATCCGCAATGAGGGAACCTATAATTCCAAGGGAAACACTGCTTCGAATCCATAGACTAGGCTATAGGGCGTCCTATCTGTAGCTGTCCTACACATCATACGATACACCCATAGCATGTAGAGGATTTTCTCATGCCATCATTTTTTGTTATTGCTGAGCATCTTCTTGAGTAGATTGATAATTACTTTGTTTGTTGCTTTTGCTTGAACATTTTCTTGCGGGTAATAGGGAGAAGGAAAAGATTGCCTGATACCAAGGTTATCGCAAAAATATTTGGTTTCTATGCTACTAAATTGTGGCCCATTGTCAATCACAATAGTCATAGGAAGCCCAAATCTAGTTACTATATTGTCTAACATGAAATGGCAAACCTGCTGAGATGTAATCTTCCGTAGGGGCATAGCCTCAAACCACTTTGTAAAATACTCAGTGATGATGATAATGAAGCTATCTCCTACAGAAAATTTAGGCGCAATGGGACCTATGATATCTAGTCCCCATCATTGGAATGGCCAAGTAATCTGTGTAGTGTGTAACTTGGTAGGTGACACATGTATTAAGTTTGCATAACGCTGGCATGTGTCACATGTCTTGACCTTGGTAAGGTAGTCCTTTTCCATGTACGGCCAATAGTACCCTAGGCGTCTGATTTTAGTGGCCATGGCTCGCAGGGATACATGTCCTGCACAAAACCCCTCATGGACTTCGCTAACTAATCATTATCCTTGGTCATTATTAATGTAGGTTAACAATACCCCATCAAAAGAGCGTCTATAGAGAGTACTATCTCTGATGATGACGTATTGCCTAGCACGGTTGTGCACTACGTATTTTTGTGCAAGTGTTAGCTCATGTAGTGGTTTGCCATGCGGAAGGTACATCTTAATGTTGTCGTACCACTCTGGCATTCCTCCCTTGTTTAATGAAGAGATTTGCAATGCTTGAATGACAAGGTCTGTACATTCCATCATTAAAGTGGGCCAAGTGGCAGACAAATGTGGTGGCATGTTTAATGCTAGTGTGGCCAATGCATCGGCTACAGCGTTTTCATTACGCGGCACGTGTTGGGCATTAGTTGTCATGAATTATTTTAGGAGATCTTTAGCCATATCATAGTAGGATTGTAGATGCATAGCTTTGCAAGCATAGACCCCTATGATTTGATTGATGATGAGCATCGAATCACCTCGGATTTCCAGGTGTTGAACGTTGAGTTCCCTGGCTGTCAACAATCCTCTAAGGAGCCCCTTGTACTCTGCCATATTGTTCATACAAGGGAAGGCCAGGCGGTAAGCCAGGGACACACATCCTCAAGGGAGAGCATAATGACAGTAGCAGCACTATCGCCTTTGGTAGTAGAAGCTCCATCGAAGTATAACATCACCTTGAATCCTATTGATATAGAGCTTAAACTATGTACATGCTCATCTGGAAATTCTGGCTCTATCGTAGCTTGATCGTTAATAGGTGATGTTGCTAGCTGGTCAGCTATAGCCTGACCTTTGGTGGATGATTGGCCAACATAATGTAAATTGAATTCGGCTGTGATAGCTTTCCAGCGAGCTATCCTACTACTCTCATACAAGCTATTTGAGATAGCTTGTAGAACATTTTTTTTGCAAATTATGTTGACTTGGCTGCAGCAAATATAGTGTCTACATTTCTTGAGTGTGAAAACCAATGCCAAATAGTTACGCTCCACTTCATTGTACATCGTTTAGAACAAAAATAGAGCATGAATCAGATAATAGATAGGGGCGTTTGACCCATCGTTCCTTCTTTGGCAAAGTAATGCAGCTATAGACATGTTTGAGTTTGCTAGATAGATATAAAAAGGCTGGTCCCTTTGTGGCAGGAAAATCGTTGGTAAGTGTTGCAACTCTTTCTTCAAGTTGTTGAATGCATGTTGGAAGTCATTGGTCCATTCAAAATTAACACCCTTCTTAAGGAGATGTTGCATAGGATGTAATTTATCTGTTAACTTTGAAATGAACCGCTTAATAAATTGTAGTCTACCCTGCAAGCCACGTAGTTCCTTCAGGTTTGTAGGTGGCATTAAATCAATGATGGCTTTAACCTTGTCGGGGTTGACTCAGATGCCAGTCTATGATACCACAAACCCCAACATGCATCTGATTTTGACTCCGAATATGCATTTCTTTAGGTTGAGCCGTAAGTCATCCTTGAAACATCATTTAAGGACTAACTCTAGATCTTTTGAATGATCTTCCGACTTTATAGACTTGACAGCTATGTCATCTACATAGTCATTCAATCTCCCTAGGAGGTAATTGCTAAAGATGTATGTCATGGCTTGTTGATACGTTGGTCCAACATTTTTTAGCCTGAAAGACATCATAGTATAACAGAAAGTGCCCGAGGGTGTCATGAATGTTGTGGTCAATTAATGCTATGGGTTAATACGAATTTGATTATAACCTAAAAAACCATCCATAAAGGATAGAAGCACATGACCAACTATTGTATTGATCAGTTGGTTGACACTCGGTAACGAGAAATTGTCCTTAATTGTGGCTTTGTTCAGATCCCGGAAGTCTATGCATATGTGTATTCCTCCCATTTTCTTAGAGAAAACTATGATGTTGGACACCTAGTCTTTGTAATCGACCACACGAATGAAACTAGCCTGATACAGCTTGGTGAATTCATTAAACACTGCTAGCGTGATTTCTAGCTTAATATTTCATGCCTTCTATCTAATTGCTTTGATGCGTGGGTCTAAAATTATGTTATGATGTATTAATCTCGGGTCTAATCCCAACATGTCTTCGTATGACCATGCAAATACAGCAGCGTTATTTTGGAGCACTTGCATTATGCCACTCTTCATCTATTGGTCCAAGAGGGAACTAACCCTAATATTTTTATTTTCTCTTTTGTGGGTAACAACAGGGACCTCGTTGAGAGGATCCTTGGTCACATCACAAGCTTCTAGGTCTAGAGTTCGGGCCAGATGTTCTGGCCAATCTGGGGATATTTCTGATGTTGCTATGGTTGTGTCACAAAGGGAAGGGTTTGTTTCTATTAGTGTGTGATTGAGCTGTCTAATGGTCTCCCCATATGGGCCTGTTAAGGCTAGGGGTGCGGATAAAGCTCATCCATTTGCGAATTCCCCTACAAAATAGCCATTAACGAAAGTTGTTACATTATTTTTTTTGCTAATATGTTGAATGATAAGATTTTATTTTCTTTGCGTTAGAATTTCATATTAGAGAATCTTTTAGTTTAAGGTCTTAGTGGACTATTACAAATATGCACGGTTTATGAGAAAATGGCGAGCCAGGCTTCCTAGATGCTAGTGTGTGACTTCTGTTAAGTAAGATGAAATATGCAATGTGGCGTGTCTAGTGTGTCGAAATAATTGAATTTGAATTTTTTTACAGACCGTAGTTAATGCAGTTGGATTACGAGGTGATAAGCTTGCATTAGTTTAGGGTTATTTCGGTCCACAATTTACATGATATCTACGAAATTAATGGCCCAATCTTCGCGTTTCATGTCATGCTGACACTGGCGTTTCAGGAAAGTTCTGCATCGATTGGGCAAAAAAAATTAGTTAACTTCAAACATTTCATTTATAAACCAGTGGTTCATACTCAAAACAGACCATAGATATCACGAGTTTGAATCTAGCTACAGTGGAAAGGGAGTGGAAGCAAGGCATAAATAGATGATTTTGCAAAGGTTTGTTCAATTGCAACTATGGCACCAAAGGTCAGAGGAAAGAATGCTAAGCTGGTGAGGATTGACGAAGTGTAGGAGAGTTTGCAGCGGGCTTTGTAGGCTAGAGTCGAGGCTCGGGAAGTTACTCCACTCAACCGGTAAGTCACCTTTCATCCTCTTGCACTATTGTTATCTTTGTTGTGGCATCATAGTCGTATTTATTTTGAATGTGCATGTTACGTCAGGCATTAATATCTATTTATGCGGGCTAAGCTGTTGGAGAAGGACCTTGTATCGTCATGACGGTTTAGGTAACATTGAGTAATATTGAGCAAATGTAGTATATAATCGAAAAGTCTAGGTATTGTACCTGTGCATAGCGTAATCAGGGTTCTGTTTTCTTTTCCTTTTCTCTTGTAATAATTGCATGTTATGCTGGAGTAATACGCAGTGTTGCTTTCATTGCCATTGTCAAAGATAGACCTTGAGCTATTGCAAGGGTTTGGGTAATTTTGGCTATGCGTCTCTAGTATAATATGTAATGTTTTAGGAATCAAGAGAACCCTAATGTCGTGTGATGAATTTTTATGTCTAAATGATTTGTCTAATAGTAATCTACTCTTTTTTTCTTGTACAGAATTATGTTGAAGCTCGTCCTAATCGTTTTGGACATCATGGGGATTCTATGCTGCGTACATGTTCCTGCAGCCAATGTTCCTCCTCCTCATGCTCGTATAAAGGAGGAGGCAATGTGATTCCGAAGGGACACACAAGAGTTCTTACAATTTCTGCTTTGTAATTCTAGCATAATCCTCTGGTTGCATCTACCAGGCGATGTAGCTGCTGCTATTTTAGAGATGCTACTGGTTGGTTTGACACAGAGCATCTTGGCATTTCTCACAGATGACACAATTGAAACTGTGCGGGTGCAAGACCACGAATAAAGAACCAAAGGTTTGAGGTGTTTGAACTGGATCTGGGAGATGCCCATGTTTAACTATTATCACGCCTACAACACTTTGTTCATGGCCTGTCATCTCAGAACCTACTTCCAGAATCCACCTGGCACTATGTATTATGCAGGCGGGTAAGTTTTTCATTTCTTTTCGTAGTGTTGCAATATGCTAACTATTGTTTAAATTTATGTTGAGCATAAAGAATTTTTCTATCTTCTGTGGTGTAGATTCTTCATCAATGACAGTGGTCTCCTGGGCGATAACGATACATTGTCATTGACCGAAAGGGCCATAAGGGAATTTACTTCCATCAACAATGTACGGGCTAGTGTCATAGGACAACTAGCATTCGAAATCCCAGAATATCCTACCTGCTATGCTGACTTCTTTTCTAGATGTAAAAAACTTAGATGGCTAGATAGGGAGTGGACTTTGAATCCTCCCCTCACCATCGTAGACCTGAAAAGGAAAATCCCTCTGTTTTCTTTGCTATTTGGGCCTGGTAAACTTTATTATGATGATGAATTGTACAATTTTATTAGCTGGAAATGATGTATAAAATTGCCTTAGTTTTGTTTTAACTATTGTTTTATGTTAACAATTAGGGAATCACAGGAAATTACGATTATGGCCTCTGGTCACAAGGCAAATAGTCTGTTCTTCCGTTACAGTGATATAAAGGACACATAGCATTGGCTTGGCCACAGAGTGGCCCCAGTTGTGTTAACCAATAACCTTCAGGAGGCTAGATTAATGGACCTATTTTTGGCCATAACCCCCGATGTCACTACGGGTGAAATGTTAACCCTAGTCAACTCCTTTAGCAAAGAAGCTAAGTGTCTCTGCATACTTGTGCGTAATGTGTGTGAATTTTGACATCAATTCCCAACTGTTTGTCAATCTCTTTGGTGTCCCCTCCGATGGATTTCCTATAGAGGAAAGGTTGAAGAGAAGTTCCAAGTACCATCAAGAGATAGAGGAGTGGCTAGGGGTTAAGAAGGAGGTTAAGGGAATCCCTGCTAACAGGATTGAGTTGGAGGTGGCCAATACTATTTATCCTCTTTTCCGAGCCCAGGCCTTCCCCAAGAAACTCTCTCAAGGATGGTTCCTTATCATAGAATAGGCCTGTATTATGCTAGAGGTCATGGAGGAGGGGACGCGGTTCAATTGGGCTAGTTATTTTGCTGAAGGCCTGCGCATTGAGATCGTCAAGCTTCGCAAGAAGCTTGAGTCCTGTTTCAATGTGCATTTTTCCTTCTTCATAGCTTTCTTCTGGTGTTTTGTTAAATTTTTGATAGTCCAAAGGAATGGGGTCTGGGTGTAGTAAGACCACAGCCAGATTTCCAAACCGTGGATTTCCCATGTTTTCGGCACTATCCGGTTGCAAGACCCTCTTGAAGGAATCGAGAAGCCGTTGTTAGTAATAATTAAAAATATGGTGGCACCTCGAACGCGGGATCAAAACAGTGTGGGTGGGGCACTTCCCCCCTACACTATTGATGTGTCAAGGGGGAAGCACTTGGCAGCTGAAATAGTGGATTCATCAGTGCAACGGAAGAAGCCTCGTTTGACCGAGGAGCTTGTCAGGCCAATAGGTAGTGTGGGGCAGAAGATGCAGGTCAGATTTTAGAGGAGTAATCCTCCAGCCGGTAAGTAGATAAATGTGTTAATGGTTATGGTTATGTTGCATATAGACATTTTTATGTTGCATAATGTTTATTGAGCAAGAGTGAAATCCTGTGTTAACTGACGATGTCGTATGACATCGAAGGAGAAGGTTGTGGAAAGGTTGACCCCTGAAACAGGAGCTACGATTTTGTAGCACGAGGAAGGGGCCTTGACCTTGGAAGAGGAGGCCCCAACCAATAAGGCAAGTGGCATGTAGCCCTAACCTTGGAAGAGGAGGTAGCAATGGAGGATGATGAAGTCCTGTCAGCTGGGACAGGAAAAGGTAAGTGATTTGTCACTCTGTGAGATTAACTTTTTCCAAAAGGTAAGCTTTACGCTACTACTTTTGGAGGTTTTATTAGTCATCGTAACATCTCATTTATGCCTTCATATGTAATTTATCCTACATAATAGGTGATCAGAGCGTACATTTATCAATAGTGGTGACCCGATCTTGGGGCGAATTTCTTGATAAATTTGCCTTTCTGGAAGGCATCATCAACAATATGATTGGTCTCTTAGAGAGAATTAATCCTAAAGCCAGTACGTTATGATCATTAAGCAGGGGTTATTGCATAGTGGCATTACGCTACCTAATTATGCCTAATCTCCATTTTATGTCATTAGGAGCTCGCCTTAGATGGGATCCATTAGAGCCTATTGACATAGACACCACCAAACCTCCATTGGAAGCGACCATCGTGCCATGCAATATTTACGACAAGATGTGTAAATGTGTTGTACACTCGACTTGCTCCTTATGGGGATGCCAAAATGTGAATGAAGACCTTGGGAAGAGATTGCAAAGGTCAGAGAAGGAGAAGGTGGCTCTAAGTGATGAGGTTGGGGATTTGAGGTTGCGGAAAGAATTCTTGCAGGCTCAGGGGATGAACAATGAGTACTAGTAGACGACTGTTGTTGACTATGCCCGTTATTGGATGGTCATCAGGAATAGTGTCCAGACTAGCCATGAACTGGTCGAGCAACGAATGTAGATGGATCTCCTAGCTCAGAAAAACCAAGACTGCAAGGACTTTAGCACGAGTGTCCAAGAATGGGGGTAGATGCAGAAAGACCATAAACATGTCTATAAATGGGAAAACACTGGCTATCATCAATGTTACAGGGATTCTACCATTGAGGCTCAGTACCTCCGACTATTCCTTAATGTCATTGGTGCTTCCATAGCATTTGAAAAGTTTCAGCAGCAAGTCACGGTAAGTGCCTCTCTAAAGAGGGAAATGACTCTTCCTGGGGGGGAAACTACCATCCCTTCCTTCTTCCCTGAACCACCCCGATGAACTCCCATGGAGAAGGGAAAGGTCAAGGCTGGAGCTAATCTAGGAGATGGGGTTTGGTCTGAGCTTATCGAGGATGAAATTATGCAACGTCTGTGGGTTGTCCTAGAACAAATCTCGTTTGCTATCGATGTAGGACCATCACAGCCAAGTCTTAGTGTTATTGTGTTTTTGTCATACCTAGTTTTTATGGCGATGTTAATATGTGTGTCATGTTTGATCGTAGGAGCGACTTGAGGAGAATCCTTAGCAGGATGAACCTAACGAAGGTGGCGATCCTCATGAAGAGGATCTACAGGAAGTAGAGCGTAATGAAGATAGTCAATGCCATGGGGAGCAACCCCTTACTAAAGGGCTTCACAGGGTGGGCCACCTTCATGAAGAGATTCCTCATGAAAAGGATGGCCCCTATGAGGAAGATTTGCTTGAAGTAGAGGTGGAGCTAGGAGATACGAGAGACAGTGGGGACAAGGGTGATGCATAGCGTGGCTATATTAGCCATGGTTTTATTGTGATGGAATGAAACAAAGACAATATTTTCTTTTAACATATTTAATGCAAATTTTTTCTTGAGTTTAATGTTCTTTTGTTGTTTTCTTTTTATGTAAAGTATAAATGGAATCATAGGTTTTGGCGCTATGACAAGTCATAGTTAGTTTAAGTGTGTAGCATCAATGAAGTTACTAGTTTAAAGCCATTGCGGGTCGCTAAATAATTCAAGTGTAAAGTGTAAATGAAATCATTAATTTATGACCATTTCAGGCCTTTGATTAGTTCAACCATAAACTATGACTGAAATAGGTAGTTTAAGGCCATTACGGGCCATGGATAGTTTAAGGCCATTTCGGGCCATCGCTAGTTTTAGGCCATTTTGGGCCATCTCTATATGCATGAAAGAATAAAATAAATAACACCAAATCACCAGTTTTAAGCCATGGTAGGCCGTGATTAGTTTTAGGCCATTTCGGGCCATCGCTAGTTTTAGGCCATTTCGGGCCATGGCTAGTTTTAGGTCATTTCGGGCCATGGCTTCATAAGCATAATGGCAAAAATGGAAAAAGAAAGAGCGTAAACCGTGTAACAAGAAACATCGTAGACTGATACAACTTGTCGTGCTAACATGTTTATTCGCTAGCTCTGTAGTTGTTTTTTGATTACTTTTATTTTTGGTGATACATAAGGATGGAAAGATTTATGACCCAGTTTATTCACATCACAATCTTCCTCTTGGAATGGTAATTCAGCCCAAGTTAAGTTGTCATCGGCCACTTTTTTGGCCTATTCAAGTGTTTGGATAGGGGACTGGTCTTCGAGAATTTTTATTTCCGAACCCTGTTCTGTTTCTATGTTATTGAAAGCCCGAGGGGTCATTTCGTCATCGTGGATGACCACTTCTCCTCCCGCATAGGGTAGATGGATCTCCTAATGGATAGGTGATGAAAATGCCCTTAGATGAGCTAACCAAGACCTCCCTAGGATCAAGTTGAAGCCAGGCATCTCCTCGACAACAATAAATGTTGCATCTCTAGGGAACTGGTCCCTTGCCACACAGTTGATGTGCACTGTCCCTTTGACTTGCACTTATGCCCCATTGAACGACTTTAGACACGACGTTGTGGTAGGATTGATTTGATCGATTAAGCCTAGTTTGTCCACTATGGGATATGGGATGACATTAGTGGCCATCCCATCATCTACATGTACTCTTCAGATTCAGTATTGGCCAACCCAGATGGTAATGAACATGGACGTCGTTGTCACATGACCCTTTTCGGGGTCATCCTTAATGGATTCATCATGAAATGTCAACTGGGTAGGCCCATTTTTTTCAGTGGCGAGGGGAAGCAGGATGGAATGAATTGCTTCTTCATCCGCTGGCAGGCTCTCGTCCATAGGTATGAATGTTAGCATATGAACCATAGCCTCACAATGTTTCTGTGATGTCATGAGTAAGTCATAAAGGCTCAATGTTCTATTTTTTTGTTTTAGAGCCTTTTTGACTTGTGTAAAGGCATCGAAGAGATCCCGCCCATGATCTGGCTTCTTGTCACCCTTTTCCTCTTCCATTCACCCTAAGAGACGAATTTCTCTAGGAAGAGTGGAATCTAGTCAAGGATTGTGTTTTTTTTTACTAGGAGGAGATGGTTGCGTTTGCGTAACTTTATAGTTTTTAGAAAGTAGGGCCAAGGGCATAGAAGCAAGGGGTTTAGGCTTGGGAAACGCCAGCGTAAGATGGTCCTTGGCCATATCAGTTGTCATACCTCCTTCTTATTTTCTGTTAAGTTGGGATTGGGGGGTTGACTTGGAGATTTGTCCTTACACAAGAGGGGTAGCTGATGGTTTGGGCACACTGATGACAAAGGGTGTCTTAAGCATGGGCATGGGCTAGGACATGGCTTTACCGATAGCGGGCTGTCAAGTAGTGGTCTAAGAAAGGGCTTGGTGGAAAAAGGTTGCCTTGGAGCACCACTCATCGATGCCAATGGACTCGCTATTTGGGGCGAGTGAGGGTGCATTTGCAACACAAAGGATTGCTTCGGCTGTGCTTGACTATCGACCTCTACCCCTACCACGTTGATAGTGGACCCTACATCATTTGCATTTAACGAGTCTCAGTACACATGCATGGCTTGGTTCTCTAGGCGTGTTGGACTACTACTGTCTAAGATTAGGTCACCTTGATTGATCATACATTGAAGGTCATATTTCAATGCCCAGTAGTAATCCGTGTCATGACCACACAATTGATGATAGTCGCAAAACCGATCTAGCCTAAAGTTCTTGGGAACTGGTGGTTCATTAGGTTGGGCCAAGGAGGGGTTCTTGAGTAGCTCGCAATGGTGCCTATGATGTTTCAGAGCTTCCTTGGACACTGTCTTATGTCGGATGTGGCCAGTTTCCAATAATTTCTTCATAAGTTCTAAAGGCTTTACACGTAGGGCCGCGTAATTTGAGTGATCCTTATGCTCAAATTTAGGCCTCGGCTGTGGAGGTGCTTCAAGGGTGGAAGGAGCTTCTTGATTGATGCCGTTTGAGCTAGTTTTTGGCTCAATAGGCTCCACAGATATTTTCTTGTTGTTGTTTTTCTTCTTAGCCCCCTCGACAACCACTGCTACTGTCGTTGTCGTAGCTTTGCCTTTGTCCTTGCCCTTACTGTGGGCATTTTTGTAGACCACATGTGCCAAATCTTTGCTAGCCTCTGCCGCATCTTGGATGCTCTTAGTTTGAGCAAAGGCTTGGCTAAGGGAACAGGGAGTGAGGTAGTACAGCTTAGACTTGATAAAGTCGTTAACTACCCCCTTGAAGATTGGCAATAGATGGGTCTCTGCGATGGGTTCACGAATTTCATTCAAGGTGGTGCTCCACTGTTGTATAAAATTTTGAACTGACTCAAGCGGGTCTTGTTTGACTCCCATGATCTGGTCCAATGTGACTTCAGGTTTCATGTTGTATTTGAAACACATATCGAATTGAGTCAGCAACTCTTCCAAGGTTGAAATGGAAGAGCGTGGAAGTGCCTGATACTAGTCTAAAGCTTTACCCGTTAGGGACATAGCAAAGACATGGATAGTATGTGGCAATTTTTGCAATAGCAAAGACTCTGACTTCAAAGTAACTAAGTGAGCATTGGGATTTCCTTCTCCATTATATTTCGTAAAATGAGGAAGTGGCATCCCAGGCGGTAACGATAAAACGGACACTACCAGAGTAATAGGATCATCATGATAAAAATCCATGACTTGTACTGTGTCAAAACCAACAACCTTGATGTGTTTAACTTCCTCCATAAGGGTTTGAATAAGCTGGAAGGCTTGATCTAGACCTGTGGGTGGAGGGGTCATTTATGGAACGGCAGGAGGAGCCACATTGGGTTGTGAAATAGGGACGACCACCATCGGTGGTACCATTGGATACACTATTTGTATGGCCGGGGTCATAAACAACGATCCTGTAATGGGGTTTAGCACCCGCGAGACCTGGATTTGATGAAGGGGAAGATGGGACGTTTGCGTAGGATGCACAAAAAGAGGCATGTTCAGAACCCACCATGTTGTAGTGGCAAGCCCCATCATGTGAGTTGGGATGAACGTAGGTGTTGTAGGTAATTAGGATGTAGGTATCACATGTACATGCAGTGATATAGGCATAGGTGCATGATGAGATGGATTAGGTAATTGCACCTACTGAGGGATAATTTGTAACAGACCATCACCCGGGAAGATAGTCGGAGAGAGAAAATGTAGGTGCGGTGAGTGCGGGACTCAATTAGTATTAGATAGAGTTAGGGGCATGGTAACCATGAACAACGGGTTTACGCGGGATGTCTGGAGGGAGTGGCCATGGTGAAATCAGCATGACTGCCTCCCTTGGAGTGGGAGTCTAGATCATCCTGCCCATCATGGAGCATTTCATCATGAAAAAACTCCTCTAGTTATCTTGGCGATGTCTTAGCCATCAGCATTTGATCTATGATCCACTTTTGTTTATTTGTTAGGGATATAGTGGTGTTATATGAAGCAATAAATTTCTTCCCATTGTAGTAAATGAACTCGTATTTTCGTTTTTCTTCGACTTCTTGTGGATACATGGGCAAGTTTGCTGCTAGCTTAACATAGAGGAAATTGTATTTTTCCCTGTGCTGAGCATGTCCCTCAGGTTCTTTGTTTTGAAGCCTGAGGAAGTGGTGTGGTTGCATCGGGCTAGTTGGTGGCTCAAACACAAGAGGCGTAACTTGCATGGTCCAAGGATTCTCGAAGATGGCAGTTTCAACAGCGGTGGTTGATGTAGCCATTCTCTACGCGATCCAGAAGTAATGATGATAAGGATAAAGATTGCTAGGGAAAAGGAAAACTAAGGTAATAATCAGGGCTTTCTATCTTGTAGTATTCCAAAGGAATCGTCGAAGTGACCGATCTGCACCACACAATCTCATAAATGACCACAGAGGTATTACGTTTATGTCAATTGGCAATGGGTGTAGACAACTTACAAGACTACCTATAAAGTGTGGATCGGAGGTTCAGGCCCTCCTTCTAGCACTAGAAAATTGTAACGATGGAAAACATTGGTTGCTGGAAATACCAAGCGGAAGTCCATGTACACAGTTCCAACCCCGGATCCGTGCGAGGGTTGTGTTGAAGAAAATGAATCCGAGGAGCCTTGAATGTTCTTGTCGATCAGATAGGGACTTACTTAATCAGGAAAATTTTTATAATAATTGGATGGAAAAATGATGATTTTTTTGAGGAGATATAATATCATTAATCTCAAAGGTAATTGAAAATGATGTAAATGATTTAAAGCGATTACAAAATGCATATAGATTAGCCACAAGAGATCAGATTTAGAAAGCATGCAATCCCAAGATTTGGGATTTAACTTATGAAAAAATATGTTGGATACAATGGTTACAGGAAGACTTCAGTTTAGATGAAGCACGTGCCAATCAACAAGAAAGTTATTTAAAGATGAAAGAAGCAAAGGTCGATCTACCTTGTTCTAGCCAATCTAGGTGCAAGGGAGTCAGACCTGAAGCAGAATATCTGTTAACTAGCTATTTCTGATCAAGGGTTCTTGCCAATCACCTCTGATGTTCTTACGATCACTGATCCTCTTTTGCTCTCTTGTCAATCTTTGACAAAAGTTGCCAATGATTGCCAATGAAAGAAAATCACTCATGTAGAAAATTTGTCAGTCTAACGAAATTTTATTCCAACCCTTTGATCTTTGTCAACTGGAGCATTTATAAGGTTAGAGTTAGGTGAAAAATATGGTTTAGATGACACATTTCCTAAACTTATAAGATGCCTTTGACTTGATGTGTTTGTGTTTGAAGCTTGCGGTGCCATGCTGCATTACGCTATGAAGCGTAACACGTTGTAAACCACTCTTCTTGGAGCTTTGGTGATAGGTTGTTCTTTGATTATGCTGTGATATGCTAGAGAGAGTATTGTGACGTATGAACTACTGATGCTTGTATTGTGCTATCTTTGTCATTGCTTGTATTACGCTGCATCATGCTAGCGCTACATAGCGTAATTCAGCGTAAAACAACAAACCTGCAAAAAATTGAAGTGTTGTCACCGCGCTTCCTTTGGTTCTAATCAATCCTTCTAGGGTTTATTACGCTACACTGCGTAATGTGGCATAATAGGCCCCTTACCAAAAAACTTACTGAAATGTGCGGCATGTTGCAGATTGTTGTTTAAGCCTTGAGATTTTGCTGGGTCGTCGAAGTCTCAAATTTTTTCCATCTCTAATGTTGCGATGGACTGCCTTCTGGCATTACACTCCGTCATGCGAATTTATGCCATGTTGCATAATGCAGCGTAATATGCCAAAAGTTAAGATTTTTGAAACATAGAGAACTTGCAAAGTTGAAGGCTTGCCGTCGTGCACCCCTTGTCTTACTCTATTTTCTGAAGTTTATTTGTACTGTGCTATGCAGCGTGGCAGGACAGACCCTTAACCAACAAAGGAACTTACTGAGCTGCACATTGTCAGAAATCTTTGCCTGAGTCGCCAGATTTTGCTGAACTGTTGAGGCCTCAAAATTTTCATGGTGTTTCAGGTAGTAAGCATTTGTAAAGCAGCAATGAGATGTGAACAATTGAAATAACTATAAAATATGATGCGAAATTTTCAACTTGCTAGTTTAAAGTCATAGTAGACTGCCTAGACATAAAAGTGTAAAATAGCTAGCTTAAGGTCTTTGCAAACTACTAACAGGCTACTCTAGTGAAACTATGAAGTATTAGTTTAAGGTCTTTGTGGATAGTCTGGTTAATTATTTTTTCAAAGGCTAATGGCTAGTTTAAAGTGGGTCAAAGTTTCTAGTTAGGCCCACTTTCCATAATGCAAACAGTGCCACTATGCTATGGGGAATGCTACGCTATACAGAACGTCACTCATTAATCAGAGAGAGAAAATGACAAGTTCCTTCTCACCATTTTAGCTATAAATAGGGGGTTACCCCTGATAAATTTGTCATTTTCATCATAATAGTGTAGAGCTTTTATCCAGAGCATAGAGAAATTATGCTAGCTAAGAGCAAGGTGATTCAACATAGTATGTAAGAAAGAATCAGTAACAGAAACAATGGCTTCGAAGAAAGAACACAAACACCTAGTAGTCGCCAAGGTGGACGAAGTGAAGGAGACCCTAGGTCATGTGTCACAGGCATGCATCGTGGTGCGAGAGGAGACCCCATCGGCCTAGTAAGATATTACGCTATTTTCTTTTTTCTTTTTCTATGTCACAATTATTGCTTTTGCCTTCTCTGTTTTCATTTCTGTGATTTTTGTTATGCAATCTACATTTTTCTATTATCATTTTGTTGCTATTTCGGCTATTATGCCATTGCTATTGTTGACTCAGCCGTGATAGGCATATGGACACTACGTTAAGGTTGCATGCAGTGTTTCCTAAACTACCATTGCTATGGCTAGCTTGTTGCAGAAGCTTAGGTGATTTTAGCAATTCAACATGCATGCGAATAGCATAGCATACGATCCTCAGGAGGGTTTGGCCACGTACGTGATTTGACAGTGTAACACGTGTCTATCGTGACATATTGGAACTGGTTTTTTTAGGTAAAATATTTTTTGAAACTAGTGCAACACATTGAATTCTTTCTTGTCAAAATATTTGCATTTAGCTTTTCATTGCTACACTAGGCTAATTTTGCTACACTATTGCCTTCATGTTTTTGCTATGCTACATGCATGGGGAGAGTCATGCTACACTATCTACTACCTGCTAATTCTACTACGCTATATACTAGTCAAACATGATGTTAACATTTGCAACTGTGTCATGTAGGATGGTGCTAAGGCTAGTCTTAATTATCCTAGAAATCGTAGGGATCCTGTGCTACATAAGTGAACTAGTGGCCAACGTTCCTTCACCCCACACATGTATGGGGAAGTAGAAGGTCTGGTTCAGGGAAAGTGCATGGGACTTCCTGCAATTTCTCCTCCAGCACTTCAGTGTGATCGTTTGGTCATACTTGTTGGAGGAGTAGCAGCTGTAGTGATAGAAACCCTATTACCTAGGGAAAATCAGGGTATTGTGAGAGTTTTGACAGATGGAGCAATTAGGAGTAGGCAAGGAGAAGGATCCAATCAGCATCCAAAAAATTTGAGACGTTTGGCTTGGATCTGGGGGATGCTCAAATACAATTTCTACCATCTGTACAACACTTTGTTTATTGCCCACCACATGGGAACTTATTTTCAAAACCCACCAAGAACCATTTACTATCTTGGTAGGTGAGTTTTGTAAACATATTCTCCTACGCTATACAATACTTGCTACACTAGAAAAATATTAACAATGTGCTTTTGTTATCAGGTTTTTTATCAACAAGGATGGACTTCACGGTGACACAGATGCATTGGCCTTGGAATGGATGGTGCTATGGGAGTTTTCTTCTACTAAAAATATATGTGTAGCCATGACAAGCCAATGCGGGGGTGAGTACAAAACCTACCCAACCCGGTACTTCCAGCTCTATGATAGACTGAGTTTGGTTGGATGGATGGGGATTGGGAATCCCATAGGCTTATCACCATTGAAGATGTATTAATCGATCTTCCACCATTCCCATCGATGTTTAAACTTGGTAAGCTAAATAATGAGTTGCTTGCATGTTTGAGTGTTGCTTCTATTTTTATGCTATTTCTGTTTTTGCCTAAGTTTTTTGTGCAAAATACTGAAGCGGCAAAGAAGTCCGAAGAGGTGACGGTGATCACCTCTGGGCATCATGAGTCCAACATCTACTTCAATTATGGGGAAGTAGATGAGACTCAACGCTATCTTTGTAACTGGGCCTCAGAATCACTGGCCAACCACATCCAGGAAACTGGACTCATGGACCTATTCCTAGCCATGAACCTGAGCATCTCTACTGCTGAGATGCTGGTTCTAGCCGACTCACTATCTGAAAAGGTATACCGCTTACGCATACATGTGCACGGTGTGTGGGTGGTCCTTGAAATCAATGACCAACTATTCGTAGACCTCTTCGATGTCCCTGCTGATGGTCTCCCTATGGGGGAAAAGATCAAAAAAGAGGCAAACCATCAAAGGAACATTGAGGAGTGGCTAGGGGTGGTGAAAGGATGAAAGGGGATCCTTATGGAAAAAGTGAATCCAAAAGTAGCCAAAGACATTTACCCTATCGTTCGTGCCCATGCTTTCCCCCAGCTACTTTTCCAAGGAAGGATTATTGGGATTGACAAAGATTGGGTGATGAGGGAGGTAATGAAAGAGGGGACCCATTACAATTGGGCTAGGCATCTTTACAAAGGCCTATAAGCTAAAATAGTCAGGCTTCATAAGAAGCATGAGTACCGTTTCAACATGCACCATGCCTTTTCCATAGCCAACTTGTGGCATTTCATGGAATTCTTGGTGGTCTATGAGAATGGAGTCTGGGTTATGCAAGATCATAACTAGATTTTCAAGCCATGGATTTGCCAAGTCTTTCAGACCACCCGAGCCCAACATCCCCTAGTAGCAATTGGGATGTCATTTTCCATGACGATTAAGGATCAGGTGGCCTGTAACTTTCATGGCTAGGACAATGTGGGAGAGGTTCCCCCTACTACTACAGGTACTATATCATAGGGGAAACGTCTCATCACAGAGATGGTGGCCACCAAGTTGTGGTGAAAGAGGTCTCTTCAAGTTGAGGAGCTTCCCCATACAAAAGAAGAAGAGGAGCAGACACTACAGTTCAATCTACATAGGGTATAGCCCCCCATTTGTAAATGCTTTTGGAACTTTGCTTGTTTTTTTGCTTATTTGGTTAATGCTTACTCTGCTGTCTATGCTAGGTGGCGTAGCATAGCATAGCATTGATTTTTGAGTTAATACGCTATAAGCTAATGCGAACACACTTTGTTGCTAGAAGAAGAAGAGGAGGAATAAGAAGGTGACAAGGAGGTGTAAACTCCTAAAACGGAGGCAGCTAATAAAGATGTGGGGGTCCTAGCCACAAAGGAAAGGGCCCTGGTCAAGAGAGAAGGAACCCCCACCACAAAGGAAGGGGAAGAAGAGGAAAATACTCCTGCATATGAGGAGCACATCTTTAACAATGAGGCGGATGCTGGTGCCTTAAAAAGAAATTCCCTAGTGAATAAAGAGGAAGCCCACATGAATCGGGAAGGAACATTTGCTAACGATCATTTTGCTGATCACATTTGAGCATCAGGATGATAGATGAATGTAGAGGGTGTCACCATTATGTTAAGCTAGCAAAGAGGAAAGCTACAATAAGATGCTAGTGAGTTTAATAGTATATTTGATAGTACCCCTGAGGGTTTGCTAGGTAGGAGCCTTTATATTGTCATTTGTGTTACTCACCTATTTTATTGTAGTCTATCTCAGTCATTACCGATGCATTTAGTTATATGGTAGACACTATTGTTAACACTATAGGACCTTCCTTGATTTAGCTGGAACCATGGGCCAAGACCTTGATAAGCTTACGTTCATGTAGAGAGTTGTTGATGACATGATCGACCATCTCAAATAGGTTGATCCGAAAGTGGATAAGTAAATTGGCTATGCTAGACTTTCAGCTTGCTACGCTAGACTTCTTGAGCTGCCAAACTTTGCTACGCTACTGTGACTAATGTGCTTTAACCTGTGATAACAGCCTCTCACCTCAAGTGGGATCTGAAACAAGAAATAAAGGTGGATGTTGTGCCTACATTCCCACTTGAAGTAACTAAGGTGTCTCATCATGTATATGATGAGGTTAGCAAATGTGCATTGCACTCGGCATGCTCCTTGTGAGAGTGTAGGTGCATGAATGAAGACCTATGGAAATGGGTCCAGAGGCAGGATAAAGAGATGGCCAATCTGACCACCGAGATGGGAGACCTCCATTTTAGAAACGAGTTCCTCTTGGCCTATCATACAAATGATGGCAATTGGCACACAGCTATCATAGATTATGTAACATATTGGATAATTGTGCAGTGCAACAATGAGACCACCCGGGAAACAATTGAATAGTAGATGCAGATGGATTTGTTGGCTCAGAAGAACCAAGACTAGAAAGATTATAGTGACAAAGTTTACGAGTGGGGGTAGTTCTAGAAGAATCATAAGCATATGTATAAACTAGAATGTGCCACCTATCATAAACAATATTGAGACCTAAACTAGAATGTATAATTATGAAGCATTTGTAGATGCCATTGGTGCTTTTGAGGCCTAAAACAAGTTCATGTAGCAAGTGACAGTCACTGAGTCACTTGAGTGGGAAGTGAATCTTCGCACAAGTGAGACCACCATCACCTCCTTTTCTTTGGGACCACCAAGATTGATGGCCATCAAAAAGGAGAAAGTTGTAACAAACGCTAAACTGAGTGAAAGACATTGGGCAGATATCATAGAGGAGGAGGTCTGGCACCACCTTGGCATTGGATTGGATCACATACCCCCAAAGACAGATGCGAGGCTATCTCGGGCTAGTCACTTTTTGCGATGCAATAGTTTATGTTTTTCTAGCTATTATGTGCAACTCTAGCTGACTTCTTCATGTTTATGGTGCAGATTCTGGATGAAGAAGCAGGGCCCCTAGAGGGAAAAAATGATGATGTGGAGGAAGGAGATGTAGAGGGAAATGATGAAGGGGAAGATGACATATGACAACAGGGCTTTTGATCTTTCTATTTTTATATTTTGTGTAAAACTATTGTAGACATTGTTTAAGTGAAATCTTGAATGAAAGATGGATTATGGAAAAATTGTTGCTACTCTAGTTTATGCGTTACATATGTTATCTATGCGATTAGTTTCTATGTCTTTTGATTTAGTTTTAGGGCATTTTTGGCCATGCATAGTTTTAGGCCATTTTGGGCCATGGTGCCAATATAGTTTTAGGTCATTTTGGGCCATGGGGTGATGTTTTAGTTTTAGGCCGTTTCGGGCCATTGCTAGTTTTCGGCCATTTTGGGCCACAGTGCGATATAGTTTTAGGCCATTTTAGGCAATGGGAAGTTTTAGGCCATTTCGGGTCATGGTGTAAACATAAGATATGCTAAGGGTTTTAGAAATGTAAGTTGGTGTATCTAGCATAGATAGATGAATGCGAAGCTAATGAGTGATAAATGTACAAAGGATCTTAACTGGGAAGGAAGTAGTGGGGTTTCTATTCTATGCGTAACTGCTTTCTAACCCATCATGGATTGGACAAGGTGTAGGGCCAAGACGTTTTGCTAAGGTAATCATCTACATCATTGTCCTCCACTTGGAAGGGTAACTCGACCCATGAATTTTTGTTTTTTGAGCTGGTGTGCTGGGCTGGCTCTTTTGCTAAACCATTAGTATCTATAGAGACAGGGCACCTCGCTCTCAGAGGTTATGACCTCTGATCCCTGTTCCATATCTACGTTATTTATTACTTGTGTTGCCACCTCGTCATCATGGATTACCACCTCCCTGCCTGCATAGTGTAGATGGATCTCCTGATGTATGGGTGAAGAGAATTCCCTAAGTTGTGCTAACCATGATCTTCCCAAGATCAAGTTAAACCTAGACATCTCTTCCACCATGATAAAAATTTCATTAGTGGAGAACTAGTCCCCTGCCACAAAGTCAATGTGAACTATGCCTTTCACTACAACCCATGCCCCGTTGAACAACTTCAAGCATGATGTCGTTGTAGGTATGATCTGGTTGACCAAACCCATCTTATCCACTATAGGGAATGGGATGATGTTTATCGCAGCCCCATCATCAACGTGTACCCTTTGGATCTTATGTTGGTCGATCCAAATTCTGATGAAAAGAGGTGTTGTAGTCACCTAACCCTTTTTAGAATCTTCCCTAATGGAATCATCACAAAAAGTCAATTGGGATGGCTTTGGTCCTACAGGCGTAGAAGGAAGCATAACTAAGTGGATTTCTTTTTCTTCTACTGGCATGTTCTCATCAAAAGGAATTGCCATTAACATGCGAACAAAAGCCTCACGGTGTGTGGTGGAAGTCATAATCAGGTCATACAGGCTTAATGTTATGTTTTTTTTCAGAGCCTACTTCACTTAAGTGAGAGTGTTTAAAAGGTCTGGGCCACCTTCATGTTTATTTCCTTTCTCCTCTTCCATTCATCCCAAGAGATGAATTTCCTAAGGAGGGACAATTTCAGATTTTGGATCAGACCCTTTCAGGTGAGGTGGAAAACACCATGTGCATGTAGCAATGTCATCTTTCGGTAATCAGGACATAGATGTAGAAGGCGAGGGCATAGTTTTGGAAGTACCTGGGGTGGTACATTCCATTGATGCCTCACCTATTAAATGCTCTTGTTTTTTTTGGACTAGAAGGCTGAGGTGATATCTTATGCAGGGCAGGGATGGTTGAATGGCATGGCCCCCTAATGAAAAATGGTGCTAACAGTGTTAATGCATGCAGTGGTGCAGTTTTGCTAACAGACGATGCAAGGGCGAATGTCTGGGAAGGGACTCTCAAGAAAAATGGTTGCTACGGAGTTTCCTTGGCCATTGGTGATGTTGGTGCACTACGCTGAGGCACATGAACCATAAACGACTATTGGGGTGGTTTAGGATTACTGTCAATGCTGATAGTGTTGATAATGTAGCCGATGTTGTTGGCATTAAGAGGATCCATGTAAATGTACAGAGATTGATTTTTAGGATGCACTAGGTTTCTCTCATCGAAAACTAGTTTCCCTTAATCAATCATTCTTTGGATGTCATATTTTAACACCATCCAGTAATCTATGTTGTGACCACACTGTTGATGGTAGTCATAGAACCACTCCAATCTAAAATTTTTAGGAACTACCAGCTCATTGGACAAGGCCAAGGAGGGGTTCCTACAAAGTTCACAGTACCGTTGATGTTTTTTGACTCCCTCCTTTGACATCCACTTGTGTTGGATATACCCTACCACTAGTAATTTCTTCAAAATTATATTTAGAGTAATCTTTAGGCTTGAAGTTTAGCTTAGGAAGTGCAGATGCTTTAGATGTAGATGTGGAGGATTGAGATTCCTTTCCCTGGTTGGGCATATGGTTAGTTGCTACTGCAGCTACCTTCTTGTTGTTCTTGTTGTTGCTGGGTTTGGCTTTGTTTGTGAAAATGACCATTGTGGCTATTTTAGCCTTTCCCTTATCCTTCTTTGTGAACATGTTCTTGTATGCAGTATAGGTTGGGCCTTTGCTTGCCTTGGTCGCGTCTTGTATACTCTTGGTCTGGGAAAAAGCTTGGCTAAGAGTCCATCGAGCAAGATAGTATAGTTTGTACTTAATAAAGTCATTCATTGCACCTTTAAAGACAGCTAGTAGATGGGCCTCCATGATTGGTTCGCAGATCTCATTAAGGGTAATGCTCCACCGTTGTATAAAATTTTGGACTGGTTTCAGTGAATCTTGTTTCACGCTCATTAGCTAATCCAACGTAACTTTTGGTCTCAAGATATACTTGAAATGCATTATGAATTGGGTTAGGAGCTCCTCTAGGGTTGAGATGGAGGAGCGTAAGAGTGCATGGTACCAGTCTAGGGCTTTCCCTATCAGAGACGTAGCAAAGACATAGATGATTTTGTGTAGCCATTATTGCAGAAGAAGGGATTTAGATCTGAATGTAACAAGATGAGCATTGGGGTCACCTTCCCTATTGTATGTCATAAAATGGGGGAGTGGAATCCCAGGGGGTAAATTTAGCATGCGGACTATCAGGCTAATGGGATCATCATGGTAGAAATCCATGATTTGTACCATGTTAGAGCTGGTAGTCTTGAGGCATTTGATTTCCTCAGTGAGGGTCTAGATAAGCTGGAATGCTTAATCTAGACCCAGAGATGATGCCAATGGTTGGGAAGCTATAGAGGTAGCTCCCATTTGTGACACGGAAGGGGCAGTAACCTAGCCCATAGGTAGTGCCATTTGGGTGGCCTCTATGAAAGGTGTTGCCTATGCTATCCACCACCCGATAGGTGGTGCTGTTGGAGCAACAGCTATTGGTTATGCCATGGGGTAGGCCACTTGTGTGGCCAGTGGGATAGACCATGGTTTTGCGCTTGGTTGTACCATTTGCGGAACCTGGTACATTTGGTGGAAAACGTAGTTGGACATTTACGATGGCTACAAAATAGGAGAAGAAGTGAATGACGTCGACCATGTAGGCGAGAATAGGCCCATCACTGATGGTGGGATACGTGTAGATATGGGAATGGACACAGAAGCTGCATGCAACTGTGATGTAGGTACAATGTGAATGTAGGGAAGGGTAGCCATGATTGGTGCATGATACATTGAGGGAATAGATTGGGGAGTAGTCTGTGGAGGGGTAGTAGCTAAGAATGAGACAGGGGAGTAGGCATGTTGATATGCCAAGGGCATGGCATGGCTACCTATTGCTGATGAAATTGCAGGTTGTGACGATGCAGACGTGATCATGAAGGGAGCAATGGTAAAGAGCAAGTTTGTCCAAAAATACGTAGTGGAAGGGATGGTAGTAGGGTTGGTTTGACCCCCACCTTTAGACTAGGAATCCAGTTCCTCTTGCCTATCTTGGAATGTCTCATCATGGTGAGACACCTTGTCTCGTGGCTCCCTAGGCCTAATGGTCACTATCATCTGGTCTATGAGCCACTAGTGCGTCTGCGTCAAAGGAATGGAAATGCCAGAAGTGAGAATAAACTCCCTCCCATTACAGTAAGCAAACTCGAAGGCACATTTTTCCTCAAGTTCTTGTGCATCTAAGGGTAGGTTTGCCTGAACCTTAGGCCAAAGGAAGTTATACTGTTCGTATTGCTAAGCCAACCCCTCAGGTCCTTGGTTTTGGATCCTGAGAGACCGGTATGGTCCCAGTACTAGGCTGGGTGGCTTCTCAGCACCTGTGATGTCTTGAACTGAGAGGGGAACCTCAACATTAGAGGTAGTAGCTGCAGTGCTTGAGGAAATGATTTTTGTAAAGCTAAAAGGGTTTACAAACGAGGAAAACAAGAAGATCAAGCGATTATCGAAGGCTTTCTATCCTACAGGGTTCCAGAGGAACCATTGAAGTGACTTATCTATATCACACGATGCGTAAATAACCACGAAAGGTTGTCACATTTATGCCATGAGGTACAGAATGCATGAAGGACTATCATGAAACATGGAAAAGGAACTAAAAGGCCCTCCTTCTAGCACTAGGAAACTATAGCGACTAAAAACGTCAGTGGCCGGGAACACCGAGAGGTTGTCAGGTGAATAGTTTTAACCCTAGATCCGTGTGAGGGCCATGCTAGATAAAACAGAAATGGGGTGCCCTAAACGGTCTAGTTGATCAGACAGGGACTTAGTCAGTGTAACTTAACCTTATGTAAATGTCTTTTTAAGCAAAAAACACATGAAATCTAACTGATGATTAATAGATGTGATAAGAAAAAAAATGATGCTAAATAGTGATAATAATGTAGAAACAACAGAGCAACTAGGATGAGAAAAGCACCACCACAAAGTTGCGGGTTTGATTCTCTTCTCTGCTTGAAAATGTATAACAAGTGGTATAGTGTTGGAGGGGCACAAGTAGTCCAGGAATGGTCGAAACACTCAAAATGCCTCAACTATGTCTTCGGGTAAAACCTTAAGAGCCAACAATACGAAGCGTCAATAAGCAAAAAGCTAATGCCATGTGCCAATACTAAAGGTTTCAACTTTCTTTGAATTGCTAAAATGCCAATCAATGCGAACAATACTCAAAATTGCCCACAATTTCCAACCGCAAGCCAAATTTTGCCAACCAATGCTCAAAATGCCAATTTTTGCTAACCAAACCTAATTTTCTCAACCCTTTGAGCACGCGAGAGATGTGGTTTAGATGCCACATGTCCTGGACCCATGAGATGTTGATGTGTCCATATTGCATGGACATGCAAAGCTGATTGTGAACCTGCCATGCTGCAATCACGCTGTCAAAACTGGGAGTGCTGGCATCAGGTATGGAAACAATGCAAGAAAGAGATGAAGCATACTGGAATAGCGTAGCTATTTGCTATGTTGTGCTACGCTATGTAGCATAGCACATTGGCATAGTGTAGCTGCTTGCTATGTTGTACTATGCTATGTTGCTTAGCATAGCATAGCCACTAGTTTGAAAAGGAAATTTTCTTTGAAGTCAACTACATCTATTGGAAGCTTCGGTGCACATCAGGCTAACTATTGAAGCACTTTGTTGAATTTGCATCTCTACTATGCTACGCTATGCTATGTAGCGTAGCAGCCATCATGTCTTACTTTTTTCTCAATTCACCATTTTCTAGTAAGAGATCTTGCTGAAGGACTTGAAGTCAAACAAGGTAACTATTTTTGGAGGCTGGAGTGCTTGCCGAGTGTAATTTCTTCATTGGAATCACATGGTAACTTGGGCCTTTCTGATTTTCCTTTGCTATGCTATGCTACGCTACATAGCATAGCATACCACTTTTTTTTCCAATAGTTTGCACTTGAATGCATGAGCAACTATCTTCTGAGGTCTACTACGCCACATAGCGTAGCAAACTTCTTCACTAGAAAACTTGTCAAACTGTTTTGCACATCCTGAGTACCACCGAAAACTCCACACATGGTTTCTGAATAGATTGTCAGCCGGGTGAAACACCCAGGTGGGTAGGCTGGAGAGTCCATCGATCTTATTAGCTCTAGAGGTAGAAAACTTGCCAAATTGAATAGTCTAAACTTAGTGCATTCATTTCCTTCCAAACTTCCATGACATTGCACTTGTGGAAATCCTTTTCTTGAATTCCAAGACCCTAGTGAAGAAAGAGGATCTTGAAATTTTGGGGTGTTTCAATGGGAAGAGCTATAATGAGTAGAGAAATTTACATATAACAATTCTAAATATAAAAGCACAAGAGAAACACCATTCAAGGTGGTGTATGAACAACATTCATAGTTACCAAAAACTGTAAACATGAAGCAACCGAAGTTTATAAGGGATATGTAGGAATTCCAAATCATGGTGAGAAGAAATATTGATATGGATCTTACCAATTTTTCATCAAGGGATTTATCATATAGAACATAATGTGATCTAATTCTAATCTTCAAAGACAATGTTGACTGGATTGCCAAGAACACTCATGTATATCATTACAATCAAGAAATATAAAAGGTATTACAATACATATCATATAGATGGCAACATATTTTTCCACGATGAGAGATAGAGAAAATATTTATAATTTCTATGGATTTTATGATTATAAAGAATAAAATAAAAAAAATATACATGCATTGTAATCCCTCTTAAAAATAGACATAATTCTTATATTATAATCCCTTTTGGGGATAGATGCAACAACACTTACTAAATGCAATAAGATCACTCTTAGTCATAACCTTGATAAACAAACACCATGACTTATAGTTATGAACTCCTTAGATAAGGGATAAATTATTGTAACTCAATTAAATTAATATTTTAATTTTTAAGGCATCAACAATGCAATAAGAAAAAACCATGAGCTTTATTCACTACACAAACAATGGACTCTACATTGACTAAATAGTTTTAAGATATGTAAGTAAGGTAGCACTCTAACAAAGTCTAGCCACACTTTTGAAAGCAATGACATAAAGGTTACATATAAAAAAGGAGAGGAATCAACTCACCCAATGTATGAATAGTTCTTCACACAAACTAGATGCCACAAGATCCAAGGAATGGAAATTATGTTAAGAAATAACTAAGATATATAAATAAGTACATATTGGATATTTATAATTTTTGTGTGGAAATGGAGAAGGTTTGTCAGTATCTAGGCATCAACAGAGGGCCATCAATGAAACACAAGCTAATCCTAGTCACATGGAAGGTAAATCAAGGTAAAATAGACTTGGAAGGAGGTGCATTAGCACTCTTGCATTGATGCAAGATAGTTAGTACAAACCCCCTTCCTGCCATCCAACAAAAAAAATCATACTTTGCATAAATAATTTTGGATGAAAATTGGGACCTGATGGAGCATCTTAGAATAACCAAAGAACATCTAAATAAAGCTAGAATTTTTGTAAAGAGCTTGAAATCATACACATAACCTTGAAGTATAACAAAATGGATAATGATGCATCTTAGAAAACTAAGAACCTTTACTGAATATATTAGACCACAAAATAGGGCATATGAAATAGTTCCCCAAATCTAGGGCTTACAATCAACATACAAGTTTCCACTAGATGCCTCATCATTTCCTCACAACTAGATAAAGTTACTTTCATAGATTTAACATGCAAGACATAAGGAATTTCAAATACATAGATACTTTAATAAAAGATGCATTACAAAATTTCCATATTAAAAAGAAGGACTAGGGGATGATGGCTAATAAGGAATAACTCCTAGCATGCCTACAAGATAAAGATGCCTTAAGCTTGATGAAACAATCTTCAATAAGTCTTGTGGTATGAATTTGGTTGTTGATTATGATACATGTCCCCTACCTATGATTTGAAAATTTGAAACTTTTACCTTTAAATCTTCCTTCTAAGAGAGGTTGTAGGTACTACATTGCTTTTCACCTTCAAATATTCCTTGAGATAGGTTGTCAGTGTAGGATTAGAGATGTATCCTTCAAGTGGATTGAAAGATGTTGTTTTCATTAGTTCTAGGAGTACACCTACCTAACAAGTTAAACTACAATAATTATAAAAATCATGTGAAATATTTAGGCATTAAACCACCATTGAAAAAATTATGGATGAGAACAACATGAAAGCAAACTACAACCTAATATTAAATGCATACATGAGTATGATGAATAAGATAGAATCGAGAGATACATATCAAATGGTATCTCTCTTTCACAATTGAGTTGCAAGCTGTAAATCTTGAATAACAAAAATTAAATACATGCACCGAAGAACATAAGCATAATAATTAAAGGCATAAATGTATGAATCAACAAACCAAAAGGCTTTGAATATATGATATCATCAAGTAAATAAACCAAGGTATGTAGGATCATGAAGTATTAATTAATTAGACATATAATTTATAATCAACATATGTAGGTAGAAAATAATGGTGGAAGAAAATAATCCTAGTCAAGCAATTAGGCTCATCAAGTTGCAGCCACACAAGTAAAAGATCAATTGAGTGTCTTATGTCATGTGATCACCACCATCCAAGGGATTAAGCTACCAAGAATTCATAAGTGGTCCTTCCCATAGTAGACACCTACATTTCTTGGCCTTGTAAAACATACTAATGAGATACTCATGAATTTCCAACAAATAGTGAGACATCAACATGAAATAAGAGTCCATATCCTTGGATGATTAATTCTCATCTTCACCTAATATAAATTCCTACCATAGACAATCAATGGACAAGAAATGAAATGGAAGAAATGTAGAATCCATGATGGACAAGAGAAAGAAGATGAGGGTGTAGCATTACTAGATTCCTAGCTAAGCATTCAATTATCCTATGGTTAACATAAGCATGTCCTACATTCCATGAGAGATCCAGTACCACATCCCACCATTGCTACTCATCCACATGATGGGGATAGATCTTCAAGTCTCCTTTCCAAGTGTAAGATCATGTATAGCTTAACTACCGTCATCTAGTATTGATTATTTCATGATCTAACCATTAGTAAAACCAAATAAAAGTAATTTACCATAGAACATCTAAAATTCAAGATTCTGGTTTGATTTTCCTTCATTTATATACGTATGCATAGTAAGCTCCATGATTTTTCTTTAGTAGAACCCTCTAATTAATTCCTCTAGTTACGCTAATTGATCATAATTAAAATGGTAATAAAAATTCCATGAAAGAAAATAATGGATGTGCTAATGATTTAGATTAACAATTACAAATTTTGACCCCTAGGAACATATGAATTTAGAAATTAGATGGAAGAAGCATTTGACATTACTAAAGTTTACTAAGAGAGAGACTTCTAGGGCTTCATGGCCATGGGTATGAATGAAGTAGGAGAGTATATTGAACTACTAAATTCATAATTCAAGTGATCTATGCAATGGGTTGAACATGAGAAAGGTTCACACGGGTATTGGTACAACCACTCAATTTGAATTTAATTGAGCAATCGTAGGGTTGGTACAAGATGATAAAAATACCAATTTATATGGACCAGTAATTTTGGGATTACATTACATTTCCCATCACTCCTTATTTTCTTTATTATTATTTTATTATTTTATTTTTGTTTTAATTATTATTTTTTTTCATCTTTTTATCTTTTCATTTCATTCATTCATTTTTGTTATCACTTTCTTTCTTTTATGAGATGTGGATTTTTGATGATGCATGGGAGTGATGGTAATGATTGGAATGTTGGATCGCCACTTGAAGTCTTTGACTTATACAAATTTGAGAATTCATCCCTCACCACATGGCATGTAGAGGTTTATGAGATCATGAATCTCTTTTGGTTAGGATGGCCAAGCAAGGCAATTCATGCATCTTAGTCTAATCACACTAATTAGACCCATTCAATAGTCACAAGGATCCTTGATTACACATCCTTTTCTTATTGATGACCAAGAACTTTTACAATATTTTAGAACTCATATCCTAAGGTGTGAATCCACTACCCTGTTATAGATTCTAGTAACATTTTCTTCAATACTTCGTAGTATGAGTCTTAGCTCCCCAGTAGATTTAAGCCTAGTTCACCGATGATGGATAGAAGAAAATGTAGATGGATGAATTTTGTTATGTGGATATTTCATCGATCAAGACTTCACTTTAGACTCATCTAGTATTCTCACATCATCATGGAACCTATAACTATCCATCCAACATTGGCTTATTTGGTCAGCATTCATAAATCATGTTAACTAGTTTTTCCATACATGATTACAAGGACACTTAAGGAGAAGAAGAAATCATAAATAGTTAATTATTAAGCTCAAAACATGTGAAAATTAGTAACTTAACATAATAAGTTTATTAAACCAAATAAGAAAAATAGAAAAAATGAATAATATTTGATATGGTAAAAAGGATGCTTCTCCATGACTAATCCATGTCTATCAACTAATAGACCTTAGTGTAAAATACACAAATTATTGTTATGTACTTCCAAATGAGAAAGATATTCTTCGTAATGCTTTAGTTCTTTTCATTATCCAATAAATTCTTTTTCTAGCTCATCTAGATGATAAATATGTCTCACACTAGGCTGATAACTAGTGTGAATGATATATGGTTTATTTTCATTGAAATTGAAATTTATCCATATAGGCCAAGTATAATGGATTAAAATAGATAATGTTATCATCATATTTAAAATTAAACTTTATTTCTCAAATATTTTGACAAGCCTTGTTGTAGGAATGTTCTAACCTATTATGCATCAAGAGATTTTTTGATTCCTATTAATAAGATTAAGGTTAATCAACCTCTCTTTTTATGAAAAATATAAGGTCATATTAAAATCTACAACATTATCTAAGGTTTTTATTCCTAGATCAATAGGTAATCATGAAACGTGTCCATAGAGAAGCTTGAATGGTGCGTAATTAATAGGATTTTCTCACAATGTTTGATATTCCTAAACAACATTTTTGAGCTTAGTGGCCTAGTCTCTTTTGTACATGCTAATCATTTTCCTCAGTATCCTAATAATTTCATGATTAGTAACCTTTTCCTAGCCATTGGCTTACAAGTGATAAGGAAAAGTTAACTTATGATTAACTCTACATGATTCTAAAAAATTCTTGAAAACCTCATTATGAAATTTTGTATCATTATCAAAGATCAAGATTTAGGAAATACTGAACCTATGGAGCATATTATTTTAAAGGAATATTTATGCAATGGTAGATAAACAATCTTTAATAGTAAAATCTTCCACCCACTCTGTGCAATATTATACACATGTAATGATGTATGCCTTATTGTTACAAGTTGAAGAAATGCAACCAATGAGGTCAATCCCCCTCATATGAAAGGGTTCTACTAATTCGATTCATTACTAACATTCCTACATATGTGAGAAAAAACCTTCATTACGTTGACACTTAATGAGTTATCATTTGGTAGGCCCTGATGTTAGATATGCAATGTCAGAGCCTTGACATCGTGTACCTGATGTTGGAGCCAAGAAGCAATTTTGAATATCTAACGTAGCCTCATCTAGGTTTGCCTATAAATATAGCACTTGGGTGCTTGAATGAGGAGCATGTAGAATGCATGAAGTAGAGAGATAGTTTTTATTTTCAATTTATTTACTTAGAATTGTCATTCCTAGTGCATGCTTGTAGTGTGATGTTTGTAATCATATGGCACCTTTGTTCAAGTGCGACATACTTGGACATAGTATATGATTGGCAATAAAGATCAAGATTACTTCCATCATTGTGGGATCCACTCATATTATTATTGCTTTTAAATTGTTATTCATTTACTCCTTTATTTTGTTATTAAGTGGAATGATTATGCCTTAATCACAAGCAATTAAGTGTAGATACTTGGTAATTCAAACATGTATTATTTGGCATAACTAGTGACATATGCTTCGCAATCCCTAAAGTAGCCTTGCGATTTCCAAGACACGTATGGATGTTTAAGGGTGGATACCCATCACACATAGGCTCTTTCATTAGTGGCTCTTTCATTGGTAGTTTTTCTTTATTGCTAGGCTATTGAAATTTGTATCGATTGAGCAATGCCTACAACTTCGCCTCCTCCTTCCTTGGGTCATGCACCATCTAGGATGCTATGTTAATATGTGATGGCACTCGCACATCACAAGGACATGGTAGTTATAAGAACATTTGGTTCACCTTTACATACCAGGCCATGAATTGTTGTCATTCTTTCTTGAAGGCCCTAGCTTTATTTCTAAACTCATGATAATCTATCAATATTTGGGTTAGGTTTAAGGCTACATCCTTTTGTCCTTGATAACTAGCTTTGACCATCTCTAACTCTAAGTTTTCCACCTACAACTTTTGCAAAGCATCCTTTCAATCCACAAACTCTTTCTCATACACTACATAGGTGGTTGCCACTTGTTTCTCTAGCTCATTTTAGGGATGACTTCTTGTTAACATGGCAAGGTTGGCATATCTAAGGTCATTCAATGCCATTTATTCCTTTAGATCCTCTATCTATAGGTCCTTATTTTTGACTTCTGCTTATTAGACCAAGGCATAGCTATTCAAGATGGGCTACCACTTAGGGTTCTACATTGACAAGGAGCTAATGTGGGCGTTGGCCATCTAGATTTCTTTCTCATTGATTTGCTTGTACATGCCAACTTGGTCACAGACGTGCTCTCTCAATTTTTTCTACTTTTTGGCCTCATTTTGCCACGTGCCAGTTTTAATTGTTAAATTTTGGTAGATTACATGGACCTTCTTCATGGAGAGGATTCTATTCTCCTAGGCCAATGTATTTATGTCTTAGTTGACCCTCACTAGTTGTTCTTGCAACTAGTGGATGCTTTCTTCTAGGATGTTCTTTTGTTTCTCTATAGTGATCAACCTAGAATTTTCTGTAGTGAGCTACTTATTCTCCTATTGTACAGTGGTTAGTTTCTTTTTATACACATGAGATTGCACATTAGTAGTAGAGGCATTTCAAACTACCATCTCCTTCTCTTGCTTAGTAGCTACTTTCTCCTTTGTTAGCTTGGTGAGCTCCTATATCTTCAATTGTTTGAGTTGGCCTAGTGCAACAAAATGAGTAAGATCCTGTTGTAATCTATGAATTTTTTCTTCCACATGATCTGCCCTAACTTTTTCCATGACCAAAATTTTTTTGATGGTGATAAGGTCTGATTGAGTTGCAGTGACATCACTAGGGATGTTAAAGAAAGTGGCCATTACTTGGCTTGTTTGCAGTAATTAATAAAGCACATCCTCATGTACTATAGGTATCATTGAAGTCTTGGCTAATATTTATGTATCTTGAGTTCTTGCTAGATCAATTTTGGGCACAGCAAGCATATTGAATGATTCTTTGATATGATCTATGATCACCTTTGCTATGCCTACCGCATCCTCATGTTATAGTACCATGAATATAGCACCTTCTCCAATTTCCAATGTTACTTAAAAGGATGTGGCATTCCTAGAGATCTGTCATGATCATTGTAATCCTTATCCTCCTAATTTTATTGAGATCTCCCCTACATTGGATTAGTTGACATGGTGCATTTTACGATATTGTCCATTACTTGAAAGGGATTGGATTCATTCCTACTTCTCCAATTGACTATTTTAGTGATCCTTTACAAATGGCTCATTGAAGGCCTATAGTCTTACAGTGGTAGACGCTACAAAGCTTGTGCTTATGGGTGCTATTTGGTCTTACGTTTTATTTCTGTTCATGGCTTAACCTCCTTTCTACTTCTTGTTCTTCACCAATATCTTTTCTTGGTGTTGTTAGTTTTAGAAGCTTACTAGAGGAGGCATTTTGAGCCTTCCTAGGAATATCATTGGTATATCCTAGGAGCCTAGTTCACTTGCATAACATTCTAATTAAGCAAGGAAATGGAAGTGTTTATCTCCCTAACTTTGTTTCTTCAAATCACTATTGGATTTTAGTGAAGTAATACTTGGAAAGATTGGTTGCAAATTTACCCATCAAAATGGCACTTCTCCTGGCCACATAAGTGAAAATTCGATTGAGCACTTTTGTGGAAAATAGGTGGTATGTCCCAATCTTGAAGTAGGTTTTCTCCTCTAGAGTCATTTCATTGTATGTTTTTTTCTCCTTGTTGTACACTTGTCTCAGCCATATTCTATTTGTCTTAGAATTGAATCTAGTCAATAGATGAGCAACCTTAGCTCATTCATTGGGTAGGTTAAGAGTCACAACAATTTCTTTGACCGAATAAGGGATGATCAAAAAATAGATGTTAATAGTGATTCCCTCATCCTTATTGTGTCAAAACTAATAAGTTTCACTAAAGTACCATTCACCCCTATTCGATAGGATAAGCCATAATGGGGATGGCTTGAGTTGCATCTAAACTACATTTGGAGAAAACTCCATGAATGGACTAAAGTTCATTTCCATGATGACTAAGCTAATGTGAACTTTTCAAAGTTGGCAGCAAGGTAGTAAAGGGGCAACTTGAGATGTTTTCCCTGCATAGAAGCTAGTAGTTTGACTGCCTCTCCTTCGGTCAATTGCCCAATAGTAGGAGCATCCTAATGAATACGGAAGGATTGGGCATCCTACTCAACATGTTCTATGGGTTTTCCTTATTAACCATGACCATCATGTGGATGCTTAGTAGCTCTCTATGAGGGTTCATCCTAAGGACCTCTTTTTGGGGACATTTGCAATCAAGCAAAATTCAAGTGTTACTAAGGTTATGTTTGTTATCATCAATTGATTTATACATTACTCATAACCTCAATTCATTAAGTTCATAGTGCATATGATTGCAAAGTTAGAAAAATTTTCAAGAAAATCCCAAAAAAGTATCTATCTCCTTTTATGACCCTTGGCAACTAGTGCCTTTTTCATTATATGTGGCTTATAATAATTGTTATGGGCCTATGGGTTAGAAAAATTAGATTTCTGGCATTAACATGAGTGATTTTTCATTATAACTCCTAATTTTTTTTACATTCTTATCATTATGATACCTTTTGGATGATAGAAAATTTCAATAATTTATTTCAAGTGTTGCATGCAAGCATCCCCTAAAACCCACCCATAACTAAGTGGAACACTCTAGGTTTAGATGGATTCAAATGGCACAAAACTTAGAGCATTAGAGAGCTAAATATTGTAAGAGGAAGATGAGTGCATAGAGCTCTGAGTCATGAGAGAAAATTTCAATAACTCCCCTAGTAGAAAATGATGAAAATGAAGTTCAAGTGTTGCGAGGTTCATATATTTATAGCTTTGTGAGACCCAACATTAGGTACATGATGTTGGGTACACAATGTTAGGTTAGAACTAACATTAGGTACATGACCTTGAGGTCCAAATATTCTCATTCTATGGAATAACTAAACATGTAAATTGAAGATCTAGAATTGGTTGGAAGGTTTGAAGTTAAATTCAACATTCTAGGATAAGTGAAAAATCAATTTAGGGCACCAAAAGTATGATAAGGTGTAGTTGTTGACATGAAAAGCACTAGAATGAGGAAGAAAAAGATGTTGAAATTGAGGTTGTGGGATAGGTTAATTTCATGAGAAAGGGAAATAATAACATAGAATAATTTGAGTGCTTGGAAGGTGAAAAATGGTGTGGTTATGTTAAACAAGTATAAGTCACAAACGTTACACAAGTGGATCCTTCCCAAAGCAAGCTTTAGGTTATGATGCCCTTGTGTAACCACACCTATAATGTCTATAGGCACAAAGGGGTTGAATAAAATGTAGACCTATTGATGAGTGGCGCGGTACCCCTACAATCAAAGATATGAATATGAGTGTTACAGGCATGATCCGGTCAAACTCCACAGACTAAGTACCTACATGCCTTATGGAACACATAAGGTTAATCGTTCGTTATCTTCCCAGACTTACTCATGTTTGTCACAATTGTATGGTTAAGTAAGTCTGAGGTATGTGATTTTTATGTCTTTTATGTTTTATCTCCTATTCTAATGAGGTAGAGGGTGAAGAGACTAATTAACTAACTTTAACTAACTAACTAAGCCTTAATTAACCTACCATCAACATTCGTTCCCACTTACTGTTCACACCCTGAAGCAATGCAACCTTGGTTACCAAACACTAGTTGTTGCTAGGATCACCAAGCATAACGCACATGCTCAAAGCGGTCATACTAAATGCACTTAACTATGGGAGAAGGGTTGAGAAATATTTAATTAACTAATAAAGAATTTAAATAATAAACAATAAATAACAATAAATAAAATCCTATTTAACTTAGTCGATGCACTGCAAGGTTTATCCAATAGTTCTTCTTTATTTCCATACACAAACTTGTATTCAAGTATAATATTTGCTCAAATAAAGATCTGTTCACTTTGGAGCTCCTACTGCAGGCACATGGAAACTATTCTATCTCTGGAGAGGTAAAACTGCTAGATTTTCGCTACTATCTAGGCCTAGAATGAGAAACAAGAGAGTGCTGCCTCTTATTTATAGAACTGGCGGCAGACTGCGATATCGCGAGGGATGTGATATTGTGGCCTATGCGATATTGCATCCCATCATACCCCCATGATAGAATAAAAAATCATCCTTGAGTTCCTTAAAAAGTATTGGGAAGGTATGGGATTATTGACTTGAATGGAACTAATGGTGAATGGGATGACATGTTAACGGATCATCATTATAGAACATGAAAAAACTGGTGTTCACGATAATAGGAGTGAACACCTTATCCATTTGACATCAGTCCTTATTTGGTAGCTGAGAGAGAAGATAGAAGACAGAAGAAGTTTGCTGCTGCCAACGTCGAGATTGCACCTTTCGTTGTCTATCCATAAGCACACCATCGATATTTCTCCTTGTATAACTACTTCAACATCAATCCATTCCAAGTGTTCCCTCCAGATCCAATCCATTGTTACATGATTGTCATCTACACACACAACATAGTTTTATATTAGTAAGGGTAAATGAATCACAATGTAGTTGATACCTTGCTTCAATAAAAGGTCCATTGGCTGAGTTGTGATATGGCTGATACAGGTCTGGAGATATATTCATGGTGACTACCGAAGGTGTAGGGGTTAGGAGAAAATTGAAAAAATTTGGGTCTAGACCCCCATGACTACAAGAGAACCTCTAGTAGCAATAGAATGGAGAATGAAAAAGAACAAGAAAGATGGATAAAAAGAGAAAACTATAACATCGATGAAATGGATGTCAAGATGGAAATGAACAAAATAGAGTGGATTGCAAAAATGTTAAGGGAAATAATTTAACTGGTGCACCAAATAGGAATGTTAGTGGGTCCTCCCCAAAGTAGGCTCATGCCCTTAATGCCCTGAAAAACCCACATTCAAAGAGTCTGTAGGCTCTGGGAATGTGATTTGGAACAAGAGTTAAAGTATTAATTACAAAAATTTACCAAAAAGAAAATAATGCATCCACAAAGATATGAACTACTGATAGAATTGGCAATGAGGTGATAGATGGGGAAAAAAGTATGGAAAGAAGAGAATGGAATGGAGTCTAAAGAATAAGGTGGTGTACAGCCCCTTATGTAGTTAATGATTAATGTGACTTAGAAAATATCATTCCAACTCCAGACTTAACAAACCACATCCATTGACTTCGCATTAATGCATTTGGCCAATCCATCCTCTTGAAGTAACAAGAATGCATTCCTCGAAAAGCCACCACCATTCCAACGATACAACGGAGGAGAAAATGGGAAGCGATGAGGGCCTTATTTAGAGGGAACATGCTTATTTTAGTTCCATAACCAGTGCGTGTAGCCAAAATAATTATTCCTTCTAAGGGGTGTGCTTTGAATTATCACTATTTTTTCATGTGTTTATGCGTGAGAACCACACCATGCAAAGCCTTGTTATTTTTCTTTTCTCAGCTTCTCGAAAATTAGGTAATGTCAAAGTAGTAAGAAAACTCAAGAAGAAAACATCCATGCACCCAAGAGAATGGCCAACACAAATGCATCAATTTCCCTTGAAATCATACACTTTTCAATCCTTGAGTCCTTCTTTAGTTTGAGAAATGCCTAGTCACCGATTCGTTATAGTGCTTATTTAGAAAGGGACTATATAGTTCCAAGCCAAGAGAGACCATAGAAACTTGTGGATGTATGGATGAAGTGGACTCATTGCCTGCCATATCAAAAGAACCATACCTTAGTATCAACATCATAACTTAAAGATATAAACCAAACATTAGCAACCAACTGGAAAAACAGTTCATACCATCATGAAGAACACTTATTAAATGACAAACTTGACATGATGGATAACACACACACAAGAAATGAAAAAGTATAATAATGTTGTAAATCAAAAATAAGAAAGGTTAAAGAAATTTGTAAAACAGAAATGTGCAAAACAAAAATAAAATAGAACTAAGGGCCCCAAATGATTAGCATAGGTGGCCATCTCCCCCATGACTAAATGGAAAGGGAGAGATCCAAAATAATAAGTAGGGTTGTCCATTATTAGAGGTGTAATTTGCAGTGGCTATCCTTGGTTCATGGAAGGGTTTCATTTGTTGCACATTGACTAGTAATCTCTTGTCAGGGCTTTCAGGCTTGTATATTATCATGCCTCCTGAGGGAAAGGTCGTATGAATAATGTAGGGTCCTTCGAACAATATTTGAAATTTTGTACGTTGTGGTACACCTGGTTGATACTTAACCCTTCGAATTCTTAAGTCATGAAATTGTTTATTATGTGCCTTGTGCAACTCGTTTGACGATAGAGAAACCAATCTATTCTTGTCTAGCATGTTTAGAGCTACCAATCTTTGTTTCTGTGCTAGGTCGAGGTCAAGGTGGAGGTCACATGTCATGGATAGTGTATGGAGCTCAGTTTGTATTAGGAGCTTTGGAAGTTTTCCATATACTAACTCATAGGGAAAGTAGACTATGGTGAGTTTCCAAGTGGAGGGGTACACCAAGAGAGCGTCATTCAGTTTCATGCTCCAATCTTGCCAAATTTGCTAATTGTTCTTATTAATATTCTCGAAATCTCCTGATTAGTGACCTCAGCTTGGCCATTAGCTTGGGGATGATAAGGTGTGGTCAATTTATGTTCTACCCCTAAGTGTTGCATCAACTTGTGAAAGGTTGCACCTATAAAATGTGTTCCATTATCAGAGATGAGTGCACGTGACACACCAAACTTTTTTATGATTTGTTGTTGTACAAATCATGTAGCCATAGATGATGTGTAGTCTATTATAGCAGCTGCTTCAGCCCATTTGGTTAAATAGTCAACAACAACAATGATATAAGCTTTCCCATTGGACATCAGTGTAATGGGCCCCATAAAATATATTCCCCAAATGTCGAAGGGTTCCAAAGGTTGAATCCATTGTAGTAGTCATTCCACCATCACGTTGACAGTGCTCATAGAATTGGGCAAATTGATGGGCATCCTAAAATAGTGTTGGCCAGTAATATCCTGCAAGCAAAATCTTAATGGCCATTCGTCTCCCTGCATAGTGGCCCCCACAGGGACCCTCATGAGCATCTTAGAGAACTCTTAATTGATCCTCATTGGGCAGAAACCATCGAACCAAGCCATCAGGACATACTTTATAGAGTTTTCCCTTGATTTTCATGAAGTAATTGGTTTTATGAAGAAACTGTTGCTTCTTCCTAAAGTCCAACCCCTATGGTGTTTGTTGGGAAAGAAGATAAGTAAGAATGCTACTATACCAATTTGTTCTCATGGGTTGGTTATTCACTACTCCGGCAAAGAGGGTTTTATCAAGAAAGTGATCCGATATGGCATATTTATCATCTTTACTATCCTAGGGCAACTGAGATAAGTGATCTGCGACCACATTCTCAGTTCCCTTTTGGTCTACTATTGTTAAGTCGAACTCCTAAAGGATTACCAACCAAACGTATAATATGAGGGCTAACCATTGGCTTGTTCATGAGGAACCTAATTGCACTATGATCTGTATGAATATACACTTTGTAGCCTAACACATAGTGCCTAAATTTGTCCAGTTCAAACATTACAACCATTAATTCATTTCCCATAGTTGTGTAGTTGAGTTGTGCACCGAAGATACTTTTACTTGCACAATGGATGTAATAAGGGAATTTTTGTTCATCTAACTGTGTTAGTACAGATCCTAAGGCATAATTAGATGCGTCAATCATGATATGGAATGGTTTGGACCAGTCAGGGGCTTGTAGAATGGGAGTTTCCACAAGCCTCTATTTTAGAGTTTGGAATACTCATTCACATTCCCTGGTCCATTCAAATGGTGCATCCTTCCTTGTTAATTCTACCAATGATTTGGCAATTTTGGAGAAGTTTTTGATAAAACTCCTATAGTATCCAATGTGTCCAAGGAATGACCAAATGTCTTTGATAGTTTCTAGTTGTCGGGTGATTCCTTGGAAGAATTTTACCTTTTCCATGTCCACCTATATTTCTGACTGTGAAATATTATTCCCTAATACTCTATCCTCTTGAACCATTAAGTGGCTTTTTTACTAGTTGAGCTTCAGGTTGGTTTCAACACATCATTTTAGCACCTGCTCTAATTAGTTCAGGGCTTGATCAAAGCTTGTCCCATAAGTGGAGAAGTCGTCCATAAATACTTCCACTCTGTTTCCTATTTGTTGTTGAAATATGCTTAGGACTAAATGTTGGAATGTGGTAGGGGCATTGCACAAGCTAAATGGCATTTTCTTATATGTGAACATTCCCCAAGGACTGGTGAATGTTGCTTTGGCTTGATCTTCTGGTGCTATTCATATTTGATTATATCCACTATACCCATCCAGAAAACTATAATAGCAATGCCATGCTATAGTGTCCAACACTTAGTCGAAGAACGGTAATGGAAAATGATCTTTGAATGTTTCCATGTTCAGTAGCCTAAAATCTATACATACCCTCCATTTGCCTCCCTTCTTAGGCATGATTACTAGATGACTAACCCATTCACTAAAAAAAATGGGATATATGAACTCGGCCTTGAGGAGTTGTTCTATCTCTTCTTTTACTACTTGTTTCAATTTCAGGTTCAATCACCTCTGTGGTTGTTTTTGAGGCTTCATGGAGGGGTCCATGTAAATCCTATGCTGGCATATCCTAGGGTTTATTGTGGTTAACTCAGGATATGACCAGGCAAAGGCTTTTAACCATTTATTTATTACTTTCAGTGGGCATTTTTTTTGCTTCGGGACAAGTTTTGCATTGATAATTACCAGTTTTCCATTTTTAAGGATCATGTATTCTAAACCGGTGCGCAATGGTTTTAGATCTAGGGGGTCCTGTCTAAATTCCTTAGGAAACTCCAACTTCCCCTAGTTAATGTTTTTAGAGTTAAAGGTTGGAAGTTTGTGACGAACTTGCTCTAGTGTGTTTGTGCTTTCAGTGTAAGCACTAGTTATCCCCTTAGTTAGTTCCATGCATGTTATCGAATTGCTTTCTTAATCAACCATCAACCACTGGGTGTTTTCTTGTCGTGTGGCTATTGCATATAGGCACTTTTGTGTGTCAATGTCTTGTGCACACTGATTGCATGGAGGCAATGTTAAACTCCGCATTGCCCATGATTTCTACACGCAATGGTATTCTGTGTCACTATATGCGATGCATTGAACTTTTTTCTTCTCAATCTTTCCAAAAGTATTTTTCTTGGATATTTCTAGGGAAATATTGTGGATTTCTAGGCATGCAGATGTTGTACTCAGCCACGCCCTTCCCATTATTATCGGGAAGTCCCCTTTGTCATTGTTTATTTGGATTATTAGGAAATAAGCTAGGTATGACCAACCACCTATGGTGGTAACAATGTCCTCAACCTATCCCAAAGGAATAGTGATGTACTGGTCAGCCAGCTCTAAGAAAATATTGCTCTTCTTGAGTGGAGGTAGGTTCTAGGTTTTATACAATTCTTGTGAAATTAAGTTGACTCCAGATCCTGAGTCAAGTAGAGCCTTATGAGGTTCATTCCTAGCAACTTGGAGATAAATTATGGGGCTTCCCAGATCAGAGAATTTCATGGGAAGGTGGCCTACCTTAATCCAGTCGGTAACAGTATGTGTTAACATAACTGTGTGCATTGGCCTTAATTTTTGGATTGAAGGAGGTCCTGAAACCTTATTTGGTATGGAGGTGTTTAGATGTTCAACCGCTTGAGAGGGTGAGGGCTTAGTTGGATTGTTGGTTCTGAAGAAAGGTCTTTTCGACATAAGATTGTCAGGAACAACTAAGAATTGAGGATTGGAAGCCCTCTTGACATTGGGTTGTTGCAGTTGGGTGGGAAATAGCCTTAGCATTGTTGGAGCAGTTGGTGGTGTAGCTACCGACATAAGAGATGTGGATGAATATGGAGGATGGTATGGACGGGGAGCGTCTCTTGGAGGAGAAGGAGTCCTACAATACTCTCGAACTTGGTAGTGATGTTGTGAGGTTGCATGACCCATAGAGTCACTTGGAGAAATTAGCTGCTGCACATGATAACCATATGGGTCTAGTGGCTAGTAAGGGTATTGTTGTCTAGGCTGTGGCATCCCCCATTACTGTGGATGTTGCCATTGCTGATGTTGCCTGATAGGTTGTGGCACTACCTTGGGTGACCTTGGGGATAAGGTAACCTTCAAGGTGCCTAACGTTTGTTAAGTCTTGGGTTGAGTTCATACACCCCAGACTCTTGCAGATGTGAGATTATTGGGCAACATCCCTTAGGATGGTCATATTGGCAGATCTCACATCCAGGACCTCATCGGTGATAGTTATTTTTCCCTTACCCTTTTCATGTGCATGGCCTAAATCTCTCCACTTTTTCTTGTCGTGGTTACTAGTTCGTTCCTCCTTAGACTCCTCTACGATTTTTAGGATAATTTCAATTTTTCTATCTAAGGAGCTCCATATTTCATCCACCTTAGCCGATACTTCCATTGTTAGCTCTTGAAGTAGCAAGGTTTTTCTATTCACCAAATCTTCGAGTGATGACTCATCCTCTTCATCACAAAACCTCATTTCCCTCTTTTGGAGCGAAGGATTGTAGTTATATTCTTCTGTGTTCTCTCTTTTCCTTAGCTCTCCTTCATCTTTAGCTACTTGCTCCAACAATCGATGGATTTCATGGAACCTAAGTTTGGATAGTATTCCTTGGGCATATGTCCCAAGGGTTCTCCTAGTTTCATGTCTTAGCCCATCTACGAGATGGTGGAGTTGATCCCGTTGTGCATAACCATGGCCTGGGCAACGATGTAGCAATGCATAATATTTTCCCATGGCAGCATCCAAGGGTTTTTGATTACCCTTCTTCCATCTTTGGATCTTCTTACATAAGTTAGACACTCTGGAGTACATTTGGTATTTATTGGTAAACAACTATAGCATTGTACTCCACTTCCTAATGGTTTTCGGCTCTAAGGACTGGTACCAACTCTCTGCTTCTTTTATGAGTGTCCTAGGAAACAACTTTAACTTTTGCCACTCATTTTCAATGTTTTGAAAGGCGCAGACATCATGAAATTCTTGTAAGTGATTTTGCAGATCAGCGTTGTATCCCCCTTCAAAGCATGGGATATTATTCATGTCAAGTCTCTTGATCTGACTATCTTTTTGATGCCTACACTGTTGCCTACTTTCCCTTATATGCCTTGATTCTTGTGAATGCCCTTGTCCTCTCTCTCAACTCTCTCATCAAGGGTTCTCATTTTGCTTACCCTTATCCTCACCGTTGTGCTCTTTGTGGCTGCACCTTGATGTGGAAGGAGAGGGTGAATGGTGTGATGAAGGGAAAGAAGGAGGGGAACCATCATCATGACGATGTTTCTTACCTTCTCTTTGGTGGTTACGACCCTGATCATGATGACGATCTGAATGCCCATCCTTGTCATGTGTTTTTGTTCCCTCAGTGAACAGTTGGTGTTCACGGGAATCAGAGCCAAGGTTATGAATCGTGAAGCATAAATTCTGATACCCCATCTCCTCACCATTGTTAGAAGAGGAAACATCATTCAATAGAGAACCTGTTATAACTGGTTCACCATCTTCAATTTCACTTAGGACATGCGGGACCCCTTTTCCCTTCAACAATGTATGGTGGATCTCCTACCTTGAGTTCCTTAAACGTTGTGTTGTTATGGGATGGTAATCACTTGTGTCGAAATCACCTACAATGTGTTTAGCGTATAGTTGTGTCATGCCTATCTGTGCAAGAGCACGAAGGAGCATGTTAGGGACTGCATGATCTGAAGGTAACACTATGTTACCTTGCAAATCTCTTCAACACAATTGTTCATCTTGATGGAGGATAAAGGTAAAATCGGGTAGATACTCATCATGATGAGTATATACCACTCGATGTTGTTGAGGAACTGGTGGTTCTCAGTTATGTGTGTTAGACTACCGACTATTTCTTGTATGATCCCTAGGTGGTGAAGTGCTTTTTTTAGAAGAAGAAGATATTGTGTCTTATTCGGTGTGTTGATTAACTGTTATATAATTTTTTTGTTTAATTAACCCTAAGGGTTCATTTAAGCTTCCCAATGATGTTTATGATTTCCTATGTTCTACTTAGGGCACAAAAAACTTAGTCCCCGACAATGGCACCAATGATGGGTGGCGAGGTACCCCTACACTCAACCATACGAATATGAGCATTACACACGTGATCCAATCGAACTTTGCAGACTAAGTGCCTACACGCCTTATAGAACACTTAAGGTTAGTCGTTCATTATCTTCCTAGACTTGTATTTGTCACGGTTGTATGGTTAAGTAAGTCTGAGGTATGTGATTTTTATGTCTTTTATGTTTTATCTCCTATGCTAATGAGGTAAAGGGTGAAGATACGAATTAACTAACTTTAACTAACTAACTAAACCTTAATTAACCTATCATTAGCATCCATTCCCAATTACCATTCATACCCTAAGTCAATACAACCTTGGTTACCAAACGCTAGTCGTTGCCAGGATCACCAAGCATAACGCACATGCTCGAAGCAATCGTACTGAATGCACTTAGCTACAGGAGAAGGGTTGAGAAAGATTTAATTAACTAATAAATCATTTAAATGGTAAAAAATAAATATCAATAAATAAAATCCTATTTATTTTAGTCCATGCACTACAAGGTTTATCCAACAGTTTTTCTTTATTTCTGTACACAAACTTCTGTTTAGGTACAATATTTGCTCGAATAAAGATCCATTCACTTTGGAGCTCCTACTGCAGGAACATGGAAATTATTATATCTTTAGAGAGGTAAAAATACTAGAGTTTCACTATGGCTTAGGCCTAGAATGAGAAACAAGGGAGTGCCACCTCTTATTTATAGGACTGACAGTAGACCGTGATATCGTGTACGCATTATCACGAGGAAAGACGTGATATCACGGCCCATGCAATATCGCGTCCCATCACCTATGAAAGAAAACCCACATGTTAAAACCACAAATTAAGGTAATAACTCAATGTTATACAAAACCACAAGTTATGATCATCTAGACAATGAGATGAGATGGATTGGAGAAGGGATTGTAGAAATTTGGACATGAGGTGGCTTACCATGGTCATAATGAAACCATGTGTGTTATTAATGGGTAAATGACCATGTATCCTTCTTTTCAAGATTCAAACCAAGTCCACCCCTCATGGCAGTGACATTGCATTATTTCATCACATCGACGAACATCCATAAGACTATCAGAGTCACGAGGAGTAACATCACATGACATTTTCTCCAAGGAAGGAATTTTATTATGAGATAATTATTATATATTACTTTATATTTTTTTTCAATAATTCTAAGAAGCTACCAACCTTTAGGCATGGATACATGTCTTTCTAGTGAAACCTGTAGATGTTTATTCAGTGTCGTTTTATGTTGCTCCTACTTCCATTTTTCATTAGATCTACAAGGATATGGTTATAACTTCAACAACATGATAGAGCATATAGAAGTGGTTAAAAAGAATCCACAAATTTTGTTGATGTCACACCCTTCACATTCCACCTTGGTTCTACACTCTTCTATTTGGACACAATGATTATAGATTTATTATTAGGTTGGATGATGAAAAAGGTTACCATCATGAGCAAGGAAAGAACCTCTTATTAATAGAATCGGTGGATCGATGTCATGGTCTCAATATCTAAATAATCAATTACTTATGACTTGACAACATAGAGAAAACATCACCTTATTGGACAACATGATTATCTTATTCACAAGTGAGATTACAAAAGAAAATGAAAAGAATAACTAGGAAAATTAGAAGAAACAGAAAAAATTAAATCAAGAAATAAGAAAATGACAAAAAAATTGTAAAATGGGGGGCAACCCAATGACTAAAAATTTGGTCATGAAAAGGATTAATAAGTGGATAATTAGGATCCATGCATGGATGAAACGTTGGTAACCATTCATGCCCCAGCCACTAGGTGTCTATTGGTGGTGTGGTGGCTTGGTAGAAAAATTGTTGATCACACACTTGATTGCTATATGTATGGTGGGTCAAGGAATGAGGTGTGTTAACATTATAAATGGCTAGCCCACAATTGCACCCTTAATCATGATATGGTATGCATGGATGTATTGGATTCCCCACACTTGTAGATTCATTGGTTTGATTTGGAATTAGAGTACTAATGGAAGGTGGCTTGTGTGTATGATCAAAGGACGTTGATTAAGATAAGGAAGGTGGTGCACTAGACTAGAATTGTGCAAGCTTGGATGATATGGTGGATCCATCTATGGTTTTCTTTGGCTTATGTCCTTTCCTCCAGAAGAAACATTTCCTATGTTGTGATTGGAACCCACTACTGCTAGCATGGCTATGCACATTTGCTACATAAGTGGCACTTGTTTGTTAGTATTGTGATGCTGAATCCTCTTGTGTTGTTAGCAGTGGCATATAAGGAGGTGGAGAATGAGAATATTGAGAGTTGAATGGATGGTAAGAGGTATGAGGTGGTGATAATTTAGGGGATGTCATGGATTAATGGTACTCAAGAGAGTGGTAGTAGTGATTTGAAGTAGAGGATGTAGAACTAGTTGGAGAAACAAGATGTTGAACATAATATTCATGTAGTTTTGATAGATATGGCTACTTTAATGGTGGCCTTCCCCATGATTGTGAGTGTTACCATTATGGTTGATGATCATGTTAAGGCTAGTAATAAGTCTTCCTAGGATGGTATGATTAGTTTTGGGACTGTCTATAATTACTTGTACCAGGATGAATTTTTTCACAAAGTTTATCTTCTCAAAGAAAGATCTAAGAGATTTCTTACTTGTAGGATGCTTCATATTCTATACTACTTGGATTCAGGAATTGTCTATGGCAATTCCTTCTTGACATATCAAATGGCCTAATAAGCTTCCGGATTTAACCGCGAAGATACACTTCTTAGGATTTAATGAAATACCCATCTCACGACATCTCTCAAAAACTTGCTAGAGATGATTAATTTGATCTTCTTTTTTTCTTGAGAATATTGTAATATCATCCAAATAAACCACCATGAATTTTCCTAATAAATCCTTAAATGCTAAATCCATTACTCTTTGGAAAGTAGCTCCAACATTTGACAATCCAAATGGCATTCTTTGGTAAGCGAAAGTTCCCCATTTGGTAATAAATGTTGTTTTGTATCTATCATTCTTATCTACCATGATTTGATTATAACCTGAGAGACCATCTAAGAAGGAATATACTTGACAACCCGAGACTTTAATCAGCATCTCATCAATTCTTGGAAGTGGATACTTATCCTTTTTTTAGGCATCATTCAGATTTCTAAAGTCTACGCAAAGCCTTACATCACCATTTTTTCTCACTCGAACAAGGTTAGCAAGACATGTTGAATATCGTACTGGATATATGATTCGTGCTTGTAACAACTTCTTGATTTCGATTTCCATAGCTGGTTCAAATGATGGATTGAATTTCCTTTTTTTTCTTGACTATTTTACAACCTTCTATTAAAGGAATTTTATGTGTCATCACATCTTGCCTAAAAGATTTAAGATCATCATAAGACCAATCAAAATTGTCCAAATTATTTCTTAGACATGTTAAAAAGTTTTTCTCGAAACTTGAATCTCTTCCCTTTGTAACATTCAACATCTTTGGCATCCTGTGTAATCCAAAGTTCGCTACCTCGAAAGCTTGACTATTTGGGTTTTGTATATTCTTTCCAGTAAGTAAATTTTTCTTGAACTCATGTTCCAAGTCAATCATCGTTTTTGGAATGAAATTATCTTTAGAATTTTATGATGTTTTAGCTATCACTTGACCCTCAAATACACTTTTTTTTCATAAATCTTAGTACTTGATCATCATCTTAAAATACTTGTAAATGTCTTATATTATCTGATACTGATGGCTAATGTTCTTCTTCAATAAGAACATCCTTGTAACTTTCTATTATTTGCATATCCAATGCTAAAGATGCCTTTGCCAAATCATCTGCTATAAGAATCTTTGCTTTGTTTATATGCTCTATTCGGCAATGTTGAAACTTATCTAACATCTTACAAGCAAGTTTCTTATAAGGTCTTAAGAATGAGCTCTTTACTACACAGTTATCCTTTACTTGTTCAAAAATTAATCTTGAGTCTCCTTTTATAGTGATTACTCTGATCCTTTTGTCTAGAGTTATTCTTATACCAATACATAAAGCTTCATACTCAGCTTTGTTGTTAGTACAAGGGAAAGATAAATGAATTGCTTTGAGAATTTCAGGTGAATCATTCCTTAATATAACTATACCAATTCCTGCACCTTTTGAATTACATGAACCATCAAAGTATAACTCCCATTTATCCTCATTCTTTGATTGTTCTTTTTTAGAACTATAATTTTCTTGGAGTGTACAAATTGTTTTTTCAACACCTCCTTTTTCAACCATTTTACTTTTTCCATTTGAAGTAATGTTATCAATCATCAAAGGTTCACTATAGATGTATATCTGATTTGGTTCTACTTTCCAAGGTAACCACATGTGAAAATAATTTGTTGATATGTAACCTGAGAAATTCTTGCTCTAACTTTTACTAAATAAGAGACTATGCGAATCTACTATACCTACCACTTGAATAGTTAATCTACTTCTGACGTGGGGTTCAGAAGAAATTTCCAATAGAAAATTTGGTAATTGACCCACAATCTTCACTTTACTTTTATCTACTTGAACAATCTTTTTATTTGATTTTTCAGGAATCAAACCAAGTTTCTTACATATAGACAATGGCATTATAGTAGACGTAGCTCCAGAATCAATCAAAGAATTGTGTAAGTATTTATCCTTTAATTTCATTGTCAAAAGGAAAGGAGGAGCTTCCTTATCAAATGAGGTCTTTAATTTTTCATCATTATTATACACATAACTTAACTCTGATTCTCTAACTCTCCTTTTACCTTTAATGAACTCTAAAGCCTTTCTTTGCTGATCTTCTATTTGAAGCAACTGATAAAAACTAATATTGGTCTTGACATGTTTAAGGTCTTCAATAAAATCATACTCTCCATTACCAATAAAGCTTGGTTTCTTTATCCATTTATTAAAAGCCTGATTTGGAGTGCTTTGCTCAACTTGATTATCTTCACCTTTATTCTTATCTATTCTATTTAGCTCAAAAAATTTTCTCTTTCTTAGTAATAATAGTTGGGGGTCTAGAAGTAGTTAATCTTTCTTCTGATCAGAGACTATATCCATTTTCCTCATTATTATTACATTCTTCATCTGAAGACGTCTTCTTTAAAACTTGATAGAGAAGAAGTATCACTAGATCCATTGCTAGAAGATTTACTTGCATAATGAACAGTAGATAACTCATTATTAGATTCAATATCAAGAAAGATGGACATAATTAGGTCACTTTCATCATCATCTTTTGCTAACTTAGTATCTTGATGTTTATGCTTTCTATTTTTCCTTTCTTCCTTGATATTAACTCTTGCCAAAGCTTTTTCAAGCTTCACTATTTTGTTAGACATATCTCTCATTAATTTTCCTTTTTCAGATTCTACTCTTTCATGTTCTTTACCTATCTTAACATGAGATGGACTTCGTAAAGCTTTAAATTGAACAAAATCTTGCATAGGAATCATAACTCTTTCTTCTCTTTTTTGAATTGCAATATTTTCTTTAGGATTCAAGTTCAACTATTTTTCTAACTGTATAGCTTCACTAAAGTAGTCATTTAGTGTAGTTAAGTTTGGATTTCTCCTTAACCAAATTGAAATGTTGGGGTTGACAACCTTAAAATAAGTTTCTTTAAGAATTTCTTCTGGTGGTCTATATTATCTTTGAAAGAGTCCACAAATTCATTGAAACTTGATGTTAAAATATCTAATTGACTCTTTAACTCCTTGCTTAGCTTGTATTAGCCCACTGTATAGTTGTTGTTGATCTAATTGATTACCAAACTAGGATAAGAAAATATTTTTCATGTCATCCCAACTTGTAATACTATTACTTGGTAAGTTCGAATATCAAATCTGAGCCATATCTTTTAAATTTGATACAAACAACCTACAAGCTTGATCTTGATGTTGAATATTTGCATGAGCTAAAACTAACTCAAACATGTGAATATATTCTTCAGCTAAATAAGCTTTTCAAGGAATGAAAGGCTCAAGAAAATATTTGTAAACTACCTTAGGAATATCATTGTAATTTTGAAATCCTAATGGTGTAACTCTTTACCAAGGATTTTCCATCCTATTCCATTGGATAANAACTCTTTACCAAGGATTTTCCATCCTATTCCATTGGATAATTGAAATCTTAGACTTTCTAGATCTTCTCCTATAAATTGATAAACCAGATATAATCGGTGATCTTCTAGTTTTCACTCCACTACTTGTTCCCAATTCAAAAACATTATTTTGTTCTTCTTTTGATAAAGAATCAGTCTTAGAATCTAGAATATCTTTTGAAACTTTTAAATTTTCCAAACTATCAATCTTCTTGGTCATGAACTGAAAATAGTATTTAATTTCTTAAGCCTTTATAGTAGCAAAGAATTTTTGATGTGCTAAAATTATAAAGCTTATGAACTTAGAGGCAAAATTTTCAGCCCTCTTTCTACCACCAAAAGAACTGTTGGTGATTGTTTGGGATGTGATTGCCAATGATTGTCCTCGAATAGGATTTAGATGCTTGCTGGTCTCTAGCAACACCAAAGTCCATGTACCTCAAAATAGACTCAGTAGTTAATGTGAGTGTGTGTGTGTGCTATTGTGGTATGCTATTGTGAAAAATGAAATGATTGGATTGTGTGTAAAACTATAAATGACTTATCTTAAAGATATTCAGCCAACTTTGCAAAGTATTGTGAGTTGTTGAGAGTTATTCTGTTCAATTGCCTAGTCTATGCGGTCCTTATAATACCTACTTGTAACAAATAAAGTTTTGTAGAAACACTTGAACACAACTCTGCGAATCTACTTCTAATTTTCCCCAAAGAAAGAGATAGTTCCAGAAGAAAACTAGAAATAGAGCGAGATTCAATGGAAATAGAAAGAAGAGAGAAAGAAAGCATATTTGTGTAAAGATCTTAAATGTTTAAACAAGGTAAAATAATATGAGTAAACACTTCGCAATAAAGCTATCCCAAGTTCAATAACTACGAATTGTTCAAACTTCCAAGGCTCAAAATAAGCAATTTCTTCAAGACAATCCTACTATGCTACCCAAAAAATTTCTGCGTAAACTCTTATGTACGGGACTCTATTTTGGCTAGATAATGGATGCCAACAATTGCATTCAATAGAACCTTCAAAAGACTTGATAATTTTTGATTGAAATACCACGGAGATTCACTTTAAAGATAAAAGAAGCTATTCTGGTCCTATCAAAATACCAAAGATTTTCTGAACCCTCTTGACTATTGAATTGTTCAACGGCTTGACTCTATGCAAAGGATATCTTACAACAATCTCAATAGCGGTTCTTATACATTGCACAATAATAAAATTTACTACTAAAATGCTCTTAAGGCTTTCAAACACAAGCTCTTCTATTGCAAAATATTAATAAAAATTTTCTATCATGCAACAAGAACAATAAGAGCAATCTAAAAATCCCAAAATTACTTGCCAAGCATGATAATATCTAAAATACTAGCTAAAAAATTTAAACAAAATAAAAAATAAACATAACTCATAGGACTATGACAAAGAGGCTGAAATGTTATCTTTAACAAGTCATCTTACAAGTAATCTTTCACAATGTCTTCTTTACAAATCCTCCTCCAAGACCCAAAGTGAGACCCCGAGTGTGTTTTTTTTTTCCTTCCTACCCTTGAAGCCCTTTTATACAGTCTCATAGGTAGTTAGGTAAGTTACAAAAATTTTGGATGGTTATAACCACCATAGAGATAAAAACACTGTAGTTGACAAGTGTCTCATTGAGTTGCCAAGTGGCCCATTCAGTTGCCAAGTGGTCACCATGGAGATAAAAAAGTTGTAGTTGACAAGTGGCGTTGGTAGTGGTTATAACCACCATTTCAATTGAGAGGCTACAATTTTCACAAAATTAGAACATTTATAAGAAATTTAAAATGAAGCCAAGTATCTAGTGGCTATATTTACCATAGGTTTAAATATTTATAGGTGATGAATATCTTGTACTTGCAACCTCCATGATCAAGTGTTCAATTCATATAACCTTTTTTTTCTTTTTTAAATCATAACATATTTTATTATTATTTAAATCATATTAATAGAGATACTAACCATGGAGTTGATGCATACATGGATGGGTTGATATATAAATATATATGTAAGTGTGTACAATAGAATGCATAAATGAAGTTGTGCTCTCACATTTTCAACACAAAGTGAGTGTCACGTCATGTAGATAATATATAATTTAATTATAGTTTAATCATGTAGATAGTATATAGTTTATAGTATCAACAAATAGCATTTCTTGCTGTTATGTAGTTTGTGTAGTGGTCATCGTAATCCAAGTTCAGCATGCAGACACCATTGGTGAGTTCGACCATTGTTCGTATGAGCACGCTCATGCTAGAAAATTGGTTAACCGTGCATAACCCTAGGCTACGGCGTTTTCCATGGCTTGATCATAACTAATTCCTTTTCTTCCGACAGAATACACGTGACTCTACCATACACTCTTGCTTCATGTTATAGAAAATGCCAATATTGATCAAGTTAAGTGCCTCATCCAAGTTTGCTTCGTGTAGCTCTTTGATCATTCTTATGCTTTTTTTTTCAACGAGCAGATTTTAATTCATCATCTTCAAAGTTGCAGCCGCTGTTAATGACTTGAAATTTAGATCAACATCATGGTTGTATTGTGGCTGAGAAGGAGGTAGTTGGAGCTTCTTGGATGGCCCAATACTTGAAAATTGTTTGTCATAATTTGCAAAAGAAGCCTGATAACCGGAAAAATGGGCAACGACATGAGGCTTAGCAATAGTAACATCCAAAAGGTCATTAGAGGCCACCGGAATCAGAGCATGAGGCTAAGTCTGGGCCTGAGATGCCAGATAAGGCTGAGAGAAAGAGCATTATAGAAACTAGGCCATGTTTCGTCCCTGTGCAGTGCCACAATCCACCTAAAATATAATTTCGTTTTGAATTTGACGCAAATGTGGCAATCTCCTTTTCTTATTACCTAAAGATTCAAAATTGTTCTAGTTTTTCTGGGTATGTAGAATCCATCCACGGTCATAGATTCCATGACTTCTCCAGGAATACGTCAGTGTAGACACAGAGTTTATTTGATGACACAGTGCAGGTAATTTATCTTCTCTTGTTCAACCCTCGTCTATAGTGCCTCCTACTTGGACAATCACTGATCCAATTTCTTGTCTGAGCCTGGCCATGGTGGAAGCATTTCTAACAATCTTGCTTATGGCCCATTCCAGTGTTACTGTGGACAAATCTATTACGCCATACAGGTCCAACATAATGGACTTGAAATAGTGCATGGTGTAGGTGCAGGGCTCCTGCTGCCCAAATGTAGAACTGCATCAATACAATCCACCTCGCTTGGCAAATAAACAAAATTCTGTTGCTATTCTTGATCTGAAATTCTGAACTTGATTTTTCATCGAGCTTGAGGTGCCAGATTCTTACTTCCACATTGTCACTCGAGCTACTGCTTGCCCCCACCTCTACCAGAAAGAGGTCAATCAATAATGGAGAGTTGTGGTGGAACTACCATAGGAAAGCCTGTCCTCGAGCAGCTCGCACGTCATAACATACGAGACTTCCTCCATGGAGAGTTTGCAATTTTCGGAACCAATTCATCGCGTGATTCAACTAACCGATGTGTAAGATCAATTCATTGGATAAATCCATGTGGTTTATGGATTTGTAAATTCGAAGATATAATAATTCCTTCTGGGCCATGTTAGACTCTTCGTATAGGATGTAATAAGGATGTTCATAAAGTATCAAGTTCCCGCTGTTTGGGAGGTAGTAACATATGTCTTTTAGAAAAGTGACACCCTAGTCATTGGAGAAGCCCATTTCACCCTCATCCAGAAGTGATCATGGATAAACAGAATAAAAAAATTCTCATCTAATGCTTTGATGGAGGTAGCAGCTGAGAATCTTACTGATACAGCAACACCAATAATGATAACAACAAGTAGAAAAAGGACCCTCACCCGCAACTCAGCAAACATTCCTTCTCTCATTGCCATTGCTCTTTGTTTGTTACATGGTTTTCTACAAATGCAGTAAAAAACATTGCATACCTTGAGATCCTCCAGTTCCTTACTGAAATCTATAGGTAATCTTTCCCCATTAGATATTAATTTGAAAATACCATCCAGTTCCAATGCTCCATCATCATCAACTACCTTTCTTGCATGAATAGTCCATTGAGAAGCTACATTTTCTATCCTTCTGATTTCTTGGAAGTATTGATCATTACCAGTTATTTCTAATGCCACTGCTTCCATTAGAACACATTGAATATATTTTAGAATGGGCTTTGGAAATATTTAGCCTTCTGTGATAAGAAAAAAAATGGTGGTCTTTTCAGCTCATCGTGAAAATGGAAGCCTTCTTTACAGTAATACTCTAAATCATCTAATCCTGTTCCATGAAATGGCCAAAATGTGCCAACATTTCTGCCCCCTTTAAAAGGCTTAAAGAAATTTATGCAAGCCCCATTTTAAAAATGAACTGTACTAAAAATTTTATTGAATTTTTATAGCTGAAAAGAAATCTTTTTGAAGGAAAATTCACATCAAACATAAGGTTTGATGGTATAAAAACCTCATTCCTAAAAAAACAACAATAAACTGTACATTATCAAGTCCCTTTTTTGTGGACTATTCTTGAGATGGGAACAGAACTATGAGGGTTACTCTTGTAGGAATCCTCATATCTCTAATTGTCTCATAGGAAATTTCTAATGTGATGAAGGTTGTTCTATTATTTTCTGGCTTGGTGGAGCTTTCAACTTAATCTTCTTGAACTTTTTCTTTAGCAGTCTTCTTAATTTATTTTTCAGATGAACTCTTCTGTTCTTCCCAATTGGGTCCTTCCTCTTCTTCTTGGGACACAAAGGCTTCTTCACATAACTCTTCATTGGTTGGTTGCTCTTCTCCCCTTTCTTCTTCTTGGGTGCAATTTTGATATTGTCCCCAAATATTTGATTCTATCTCTAAACCTCTAGTGAGGAATGAGAACTCATCAGCCAACCAAGCCATGAAAGGACACTCTTTAGGTGCTCCACATGCTCTAGCTTTCAAGTAAGTCTTCAATACATGTTCTAAGAAAAATCTCATCACATAAGGAATGAAAGGCTTCCTCATTGTTCTCCCAAAATCCATCTTCTCTTTCTCTCTTACTTTCTCTACTCAACTTGAATTGGAATATGAGGAAATCCAAGGCAATCCAATCCTCTTTTTATAGTAGCGAGNCCAAGAGTCTTCAACCAATTTTCCCTCTTTTTGTGCATTCTAACCAGTTGTCAAAATCCTAACTAAGTGGTGGATGAGTAACCTTCTCCACTTGTCACACTTGTAGAATTCCACTTGTTTCACTTGTAGGCTTCCACTTGCCTCACTTGTAGGAAAACTATTTTCTAATTTAAATAAATTTATCCTAAATATATTTACTATTATAATATACTATCTACTTATCTAACTATATACCAATAGCATAATTAAACATAATAATTAATACTATACTCCTAGTAATATTATATCTAATAGTATATACATATATTAATTTGTGTAAGGATATCTTCAAGTTGTATGTAATTATCCAAAATAATGTTTTATATGTAAAACATTATATGGAAATTGCAATTCCATGCCATCCAAAGTTGAAAACTTGTAAGTATCCTCTGAAAATTGCTTTGTAATTTGAAATGGACCAATCCATGTCAGTGTAAATTTATTTGGTTTCTTCATATTCCATAATAAGACAAGGTCCCCTCTCTTGAAAGTTCTTTTCAGAGCTTTTCTATCAAATCATCTTTTAACTTGAGAGGTATTCTATAATAAATTATCCCTCACTTTATCTACTTCAGCTTCTCTTTTAATAAGCAAAGTCATGAAACTTCTATCTTTATCAGTTTTTTCACTATATCTTTGTACAAATTCAGAAGCTGAGCTTACAATTTTATTTGTAATTCTTTGTGGTAAACCAAAAACTTAGTTATATGGCGATGTCCCAATAGCTCTCTTGAATCTAATTTGATCTGACCATAATGCGGATTGTAGATAATTGATCCAATTTCCTGGATTCTCATCCATCGATTTCTTGATATAAGCGATAAGTTTTTTATTGGTGGATTCTGCTAGGCCATTTCCTTGAGGATAATAGTTTGATGAGGAAAATAAGAAAATAAATTTTTCTAATGCCCATTTGATAAACTCTTGAAATTTGAAGGTGGGTCCATTTTTTGACACTAACACTTCGGGTAGACCAAATCTACTTAGAATACGGTCTTCTAGAAACTTAATCACATCTGATGCTGAACTTCCTCTTAAAGCCTTTACTTCAGACCATTTAGTAAAATAATCAGTAGCCGTGAGAATAAACTTGTGTCCATCTCTTGAAGGAGTAATTGTACCAGTAAAATCCAAACCCCATTGCTGAAATGGTCTATCTGCAACTACTCACTTTAAAGGGGCTCTAGCCTTTTTAATTTTGGGCCCATGAATTTGACATTTATAGCATTTTTAAATTTTCGAACTAATATCTTGATACATGGAAGGCCAGTAATATCTATATCAAAGTATATGCTGCATAGTCGACTTAGAGGATTCATAAAATAAATTCAGATGATCTTAAAATTGTTCCAAAATGAAACTAATTTGGTCATTATGAACACATTCCAATAAAACCCCTCAAAAATATTTTCTATATAATATACCATCTTTAACAACAAATCTTCATGGTCTTTTGAAGAAAGCTCTTTTTTGACTTGCAGTTAAATTATTTGGGATTTTCCTTGTATTAAGAAATTTGAGAATTTTTTCATACCAATTCTCTTCATGGGTGTCAAGCATAGATACTTCACTTTCTCTAGTCATTAACTTGGCCAATCCCATTCCCTAAATTGTTTTGCATATTTCCATTGAATTTATGAAACTTTGCAACTTTATAAGCCATTTTCCTTTTTTTAATCCAATCTCATTTTGGGCTAAGAATCGCTTGACTGCAGGTTCAATTAGCATAATGTGGACTAATGAACTTTTCAAATAATATTTAAAATGCTAAAGTGCTTTAATGACTGCGAAAGATTGTTTCTCTAAGTCTAAATAATTTAATTCTAAATCTTTTAATTGATACCCAAAAAATCCAATTGGTTCATCTTGACCTTCATCATCTTTTTGTGATAAAATGGCAATGATAGAATCATTCGAAGGAAAAGAAAATAACCAAAAATCTTCTTTAAGCCTAGGCTTCACCAAATATGGAGCCTCTTGTATAGCATTTTTAATTTCTGATAAAGCTCTCTCTAATTTTGGTGTTTTCTCTACTTGGACATCCTTTTTTAGCATATGCATCGAAGGTTTGGTAATTTCAGTAAACTCGGGGATAAATTTTTCACAAAGTTTATCTTCCCAAAGAAAGATCTAAGAGATTTCTTACTTGTAGGATGCTCAATATTCTATACTGCTTGGATTCAGAAATTGTCTATGGAAATTCCTTTTTGACATATCACATGGCCTAATAAGCTTCCGGATTTAACCCCGAAGATACACTTGTTAGGATTTAATGAAATACCAAACTCACGACATCTGTCGAAAACATGCTAGAGATGATTAATATGATCTTTTTTTTTGAGAATATTGTAATATCATCCAAATAAACCACCATGAATTTGCCTAATAAATCCTTAAATGCTAAATCCATTACTCTTTGGAAAGTAGCTCTAGCATTTGACAATCCAAATGGCATTCTTTGGTAAGAAAATGTTCCCCATTTGGTAATAAATGTTATTTTGTATCTATCATTATTATCTACCACGATTTGATTATAACCTAAGAAACCATCTAAGAAGGAATATACTTGACAACCTGAGACTTTAATCAGCATCTCATCAATTCTTGGAAGTGGATACATATCCTTTTTTGAGGAATCATTCAGATTTCTAAAGTCTACGCAAAGCCTTATATCACCATTTTGTTCTCACTCGAACAAGGTTAGCAAGCCATGTTGAATATCATACTGGATATATGATTTATGCTTGTAACAACTTCTTGATTTCGATTTCCATAGCTAGTTCAAATGATGGATTGAATTTCCTTTATTTTTTCTTGACTATTTTACAACCTTCTATTAAAGGAATTTTATGTGTCATCACATCTTGCCTAAAAGCTTTAAGATCATCATAATACCAAGCAAAATTGTTCAAATTCTTTCTTAGACATGTTAACAAGCTTTTCTTGAAACTTGAATCTCTTCCCTTTGTAACGTTCAACATCTTTGACATCTTGTCTAATCCAAAATTTACTATCTTGAAAGCTTGACTATCTGGGTTTTGTATATCCTTTCCAGTAAGTAAATTTTTCTTGAACTCATGTTCCAAGTTAATCATCCTTTTTGGAATATAACTAGCTTTGGAATTTGATGATGTTTTAGGTATCACTTGACCCTCAAATTCCTGTTTGTTTTTCATAAATCTTAGTACTTGATCATCATTTTCAAATACTTGTAAATGTCTTATATTATCTAGTATTGATGGCTGATTTTCTTCTTCAATCAAGACATCCTTGTAACTTTCTATTATTTGCATATCCAATGCTGAATCTGCCTTTGCCAAATCATATACTCTAAGATTCTCTCCTCTGTTTATATGCTCTATTCGGCAATGTTGAAACTGATCTAACATCTTACAAGAAAGTTTCTCATAAGGTCTTAAGAATGAGCTCTTTACTACACAATTACCCTTTACTTGTTCACAAACTAATCTTGAGTCTCCTTTTATAGTGATTACTCTGATATTTTTGTCTAGAGCTATTCTTATACCAATACATAAAGCTTCATACTCAGATTTGTTGTTAGTACAAGGGAAAGATAGATGAATTGCTTTGAGAATTTCAAGTGAATCATTTCTTAATATAACTATACTAATTCCTGCACCTTTTGAATTACATGAACCATCAAAGTATAACTCCCATTTATCCCTCGTTCTTTGATTGTTCTTTTTTAGAACTATAATTTTCATGGAGTGTACAAATTTTTTTTTCAACACCTCTTTTTTCAACCATTTTACTTTTTCTATTTGAAGTAATGTTATCAATAATCAAAAGTTTACTATAGATGTATATCTGATTTGGTTCTACTTTCCAAGGTAACCACATGCAAGAATAATCTGTTAATATATAACCTGAGAAGTTCTTGCTCCAACTTCTACTCAATAAGAGACTATGCGAATCTGGTATACCTACCACTTGAATAGTTACTCTAGTTCTAACGTGGGGTTCAGAATAAATTTCCAATAGAACATTTGGTAATTGACCTACAATCTTCACTCTACTTTTATCGACTTGAATAATCTTTTTATTTGATTTTCCAGAAATCAAACCAAGTTTCTTACATATAGACAATGGCATTATAGTAGACGTAGCTCCAGAATCAATCAAAGAATTGTATAAGTATTTATCCTTTAATTTCATTGTCAAAAGGAAAGGAGGAGCTTCCTTATCATATGAGGTCTTTAATTTCTCATCATTATTAGACACATAACTTAACTCTAATTCTCTAACTCTCCTTTTACCTTTAATGAACTATAAAGCATTTCTTTGCTTATCTCCTATTTGAAGCAACTGATAAAAACTAATATTGGCCTTGACATGTTTAAGATCTTCAATCAAATCATACTCTCCATCACCAATAAAGCTTGATTTCTTTATCCATTTATTAAAAGACTGATTTGGAGTGCTTTTCTCAACTTGATTGTCTTCACCTTTATTCTTATCTATTCTATTTGGCTCAAAAACTTTTCTCTTAGTAGATGGATTAGTAATAACATTTGGGGGTCTAGAATTAGTTAATATTTCTTTTTATTAGAGACTATATCCATTTTTCTCATTATTATTACATTCTTCATCTCAAGACATATCTTCTTTAGAACTTGATAGAGAAGAAGTATCGCTAAATCTATTGCTAGAAGATTTACTTGCATAATGTACAGTAGATAACTCATTATCAGATTCAATATCAAGAAAGTTGGACATAATTAGGTCACTTTCATCATCATCTTTTTCAAGCTTAGTGTCTTGATGTTTATGCTTTCTATTTTTCCCTTTTTTCTTGATATTAACTCTTGCCAAAGCTTTTTCAAGCTTCACTATTTTGTTAGACATATCTCACATTAATTGTCCTTTTTCAGATTTTACTCTTTCATGTTCTTGCTCTATCTTAACATGATATGGACCTGGTAAAGCTTTAAATTGAACAAAATATTGCATAGGAATCATAACTCTTTCTTCTCCTTTTTGAATTGCAATATTTTCTTCAGGATTTAAGTTCAACTATTTTTCTAACTGTATAGCTTCACTAAAGTAGTCATTTAGCGTAGTTAAGTTTGGAGTTCTCCTTAACCAAATTAAAATGTTGGGGTTGACAACCTTAAGATAAGTTTCTTTAAGCATTTCTTCTGATGGTCTATATTTTCTTTGAAAGAGTCCACAAATTCATTGAAACTTGGTGTTAAAATCTCTAATTGACTCTTTAACTCCTTGCTTAGCTTGTATTAGCCCATCAAATAGTTTTTGTTGATCTAATTGATTACCAAAATGGGCTAAGAAAAGATTCTTCATGTCATCCCAACTTGTAATACTATTACTTCGTAAGTTCGAATACCAAATCTGAGCCATATCCTTTAAATTTGATACAAAAAACCTACAAGCTTGATCTTGATGTTGAATATTTGCATGAGCTAAAACTAACTCAAACATGTGAATATATTCTTCAGCTAAATAAGGTTTTCTAGGAATGAAAGGCTCAGGCAAATATTTGTAAATTACCTTAGGAATATCATTGTAATTTTGAAATCCTAATGGTGTAACTCTTTGCCAAGGATTTTCTATCTTATTCCTTTGGATAATTGAACTCTTAGACATTCTAGATCTTCTCCTATAAATTGATAAACCAGATATACTGGGTGATCTTCTTGATCTTCTAGTTTTCACTCCACTACTTGTTTCCAATTCAAAAACTTTCTTTTGTTCTTCTTCTGATGAAGAATCAGTCTTAGAATCTAGAATATCTTTTGAAACTTTTAAATTTTCCAAACTATCAATCTTCTTGGTCATGAACTGAAAAGAGTATTTAATTTCTTAAGCCTTTATAGTAACAAAGAATTGTTGATGTGCTAAAATTATAAGGCTTATGAACTTAGAGGCTAAATTTTCAGCCCTCCTTCTAGCGCCAAAATAACTGTTGGTGATCATTTCGAATGTGATTGCCAATGAGTGTCCTCGTACAGGATTTAGGTGCTTGCTGGTCTCTGAAAACACCAAGGCCCATATACCTCCAAATAGATTTAGTAGTTAATGTGAGTATGTGTGTGTGCTGTTGCGGTGTGCTATTGTGAAAAATGAAATGATTGGGTTGTGGGTAAACCTATAAATGACTTATCTTAAAGAGATTCAGCCAACTTTGCAAAGTACTATGAGTTGTTGAGAGTTCTTATTCTATTCAATTGCCTAGTTTATGCAGTCCTTATAATACCTACTTGTAATAAATAAAGTTCTGCAGAAACACTTGAGCACAACTCTGCGAATCTACTTCTAATTTTCCCCAAAGAAAGAGATAGTTCAACAAGAAAACTAGAAATAGAGTGAGATTCAATGGAAATAAAAAGAAGAGAGCAAGAAACTAGATTTGTGTAAAGATCTCAAATGTTTAAACAGGGTAAAATAATATGAGTAAACACTTTGCAATAAATCTATCCCAAATTCAATAACTACGAATTGTTCAAACTTCCAAGACTCAAAATAAGCAATTTCTTCAAGACAATCCTACTATGCTACCCAAAAAATTGCTATGTAAACTATCACATACGAGACTCTATTTTGGCTAGATAATGGATGTCAACAATTGCATTCAATAGAACCTTCAAAAGACTTGATAATTTATGATTGAAATACCACGGAGATTCACTTTAAAGATAAAAGAAGCTATTCTGGCCCTATCAAAATACCAAATATTTTCTCAACCCTCTTGACTATTGAATCGTTCAAAGGCTTGACTATATGCAGAGCATCTCTTACAACAATATCAATAGTGATTTTCATACATTGTACAATAATAAAATTTACTACTAAAATGCTCTTAAAGCTTTCAAACAAAACCACTTCTATGTCAAAATTTTAATAAAAATTTTCTATCATGCAACAAGAACAATAAGAGCAATCTAAAAATCCCAAAATTACTTGCCAAGCATGATACTATCTAAACTACTAGCTAAACAATTTAAAAAAAATAAAAAATAAACATAACTCATAGGACTATGACAAAGAGGCTGAAATGTTGTCTTTAACAAATCATCTTACAAGCAATCTTTCACAATGTCTTCTTTACAAATCCTCCTCCAAGACCCAAAGATAGACCCTGAGTGTGTTTTTTTTTTCTTTCCTTCCTACCCTTGAAGCCCTTTTATAGGGTCTCATAGGTAGTTAGGTAAGTTACAAACATTTTGGATGGTTATAACCACCATAGAGATAAAAACGCTGCAGTTGACAAGTGTCTCATTGAGTTGCCAAGTGGCCCATTTAGTTGCCAAGTGGTCACCATGGAGATAAAAAAGTTGTAGTTGACAAGTGGCCTTCGTAGTGGTTATAACAACCATTTTGATTGAGAGGCTACAATTTTCATGAAATTACAACATTTACTTGAAATTTAAAATGAAGCCAAGTATCTAGTGGCTATATTTACCATAGGGTTAAATATTTATAGGTGATGAATATCTTGTAGTTGCAACTACCATGACCAAGTGTTCAATTCATATAACGTTTTTTTTCTTTTCTAAATCATAACACTATATTTACCATAGGGTTTCATAGTAATAGAGATAGTAACCATGGATTTGATGCATAGATGGATGGGTTGATATATAAATATATATGTAAGTGTGTATAACAGAATGCATAAATGGAATTGTGCTCTCACGTTCTCAACACAAAGTGAGTGTTACGTTAGGTAGATAGTATATAATTTAATTATAGTTTATTCATGTAGATATTATATAGTTTATAGTATCAACACATATCATTTCTTGTCGTTATGTAGTTTGTGTAGTGGTCATTGTAGTCCAAGTTCAGCATGAAGACACCATTGGTGAGTTCGGCCACCATTTGTATGAGTGCGCTCATGCTGGAAAATCGATTAACCACACATAATCCTATGCTACGGCATTTTCCACGGCCTAATCGTAACTAATTCCTTTTCTTCTACATGAATACACGTGACTCTACCATACACTCTTGCTTCATGTTATAGAAAATGCCGATATTGATCAAGTTAAGTGCCTCATCCAAGTTTTCTTCATGTAGCTCTTTGATCATTCTTGTGCTTTTTTTTCGACGAGAAAACTTGAATTCATCATCTTCAAAGTTGCTGTCGCTTTTAATGACTTGAAATTCAGATCAACATCAGGGTTGTGTTGCGACTGCGACAGAGATAGTTGCAGCTTCTTAGATGGCCCAATACTTGAAAATTGGTGGTCAAAATTTGCAAAAGAAGTCTAATAACTGTCAAAAAGGACAACGACATGAGGCTTAGCAATAGTAACGTCCACAAGGTCATTAGAGGCTATCGGCATCAGAGCCTGAGGCTGAGTCTAGGCCTAAGATGCTAGATAAGGTTGAGAGAAAGAGCATTATCGAAACTAGGCCATTTTTCATCCCTATGCAACGCCACAATCCACCAAAAATATAATTTCGTTTTGAATTTGATGCAAATGGGGCAATCTCCTTTCCTTGTTACCTAAAGATTGAAAATTATTCTAGTTTTTCTGGGTATGTAGAATCCATCAACGGTCATAGATTCCATGACTTCTCCAAAAATACGTGAGTGTAGACACATAATTTCTTTGATGACACAGTGTAGGTAATTTATCTTCTCCTGTTCAACTCTCATCTATAGTGCCTCCTACTTGGACAATCACTGATCCAATTTCTTGTCTGAGCCTGGCCATGGTGGAAGCATTTCTAACAATCTTGCTCATGGCCCATTCGAGTGTTACTGTGGAAGAATCTATTGCACCGTATAGGTCCAACATAATGGACTTGAAACAGTGCATGGTGTAGGTGCATGGATCCTACCACCCAAATGTATAACTGCATCAATACAATCCACCTCGCTTGGCAAAGCAACCAAATTCTGTTGTTGTTCTTGGTCTAAAATTTTGAACCTGATTTTTCATCGAGCTTGAGGTGCCAGATTCTTACTTCCACATTGCTGCTAGAGCTACTGCTTGCCCCCACCTCCACCTGAAAGAGGTCAATCAATAATGAAGAGTTGTGGTGGAACTACCATAGGAAAGCCTACCCCCGAGCAGCTTGCACGTGGTAACATATGAGACTTCCTCCATGGAGAGGTTGCAATTCTCAGAAGCAATCCGTTACGTGATTCAACTAACTGATGTGTAGGATGGATTCATTGGATAAATCCATGTAGTTTATGGATTCATGAATTTGAAGATATAATAATTTCTTCTGGGTCATGTCAGGCTCTTCGTATGGGATGCAATAAGGATGTTCATAAAGTATCATGTTCCTACTGTTCGGGAGGCAGTAACATACATTTTTTAGAAAAGCGACATCCTGGTCGTTGGAGAAGCCTGTTTCACCCTTAGCCAGAAGTGATCATGGACAAAAAGAATAGAAAAATTCTCATCAAATGCTTGGATGGAGGTAGTAGCTAAGAATCTCACCGATACAGCAACACCAGTAACAACAACAACAATTAGAAAAAGGACCCTCACCCACAACTCAGCAAACATTCCTTCTCTCATTGCCATTGCTCTTTGTTTGTTACATGGTTTTCTACAAATGAAGTAAGGAACATTGCACACCTTGAGATCCTCCAGTTCTTTACCAAAATCTATAGGTAATATTTCCCCATTAGATATTAATTTGAAAACACCATCTAGTTCCAATGCTCCATCATCATCAACTACCTTTCTTGCATGAACAGCCCATTGAGAAGCTACATTTTCTATCCTTCTAATTTCTTGGAAGTATTTATCATTACAGGTTATTTCTAATGCCACTCCTTCCATTAGAACACGTTGAATATATTTTAGAATGGGCTTTGGAAATCTTTAGCCTTCTGTGATAAGAAAAAAAATGGTGGTCTTTTTAGCTCATCGTGAAAATGGAAGTCTTCTTTACAGTAATACTCTGAATCATCTAGTCCTATTCCATGAAATGACCAAAATGTGCCAATAGATAGCACCTAATGCAAAGTCAAAAGTATATGCCATTATATGAAAAGGTTGAGTCTAGTTGTGACTTTGTAACATTGGTGTTTGAGTTAACCTTTCCTTCAAACATTGGAAGGTATTTTTACATTCTTTACTTAACAAGAATTAAACATCTTTCTTTGTGAACTCAAATAAAGATCTAGCTATTTTGGAATAGTTTTTAATAATCCTATGATAATAGCCTATATGACCATGAAAATATTAGACCTCTTTCACCATATTTGGAATTCGCATCATGTCTTTGATGGTGCAAATCTTGTCAAGATCTATTCTAATTTCCCTTATAAAACTTTTGTGGCTAAGAATAATACCATTAATCATCATCAATTGATTTTCCTTCTAGTTTAGCTATAATTTCATCTAGTAGCAATAGTGTAGAACAACTTAGAGTTGGTCCAAGACTTCTTGAAATGTTTTGTAATAAGTGGAAAGGTCATCCATGAAAACTTTCATACTCTTACCAATATAATCTTGGGATAGGGACATCACCAACCATTAGAATGTGCTTGGTGCATTGCATAACGGAAAGGGCATGTTCTTGAATAAAAAATTTTCCCATAGATATATGAAGGTAATTTTTGCTTAAACCTCTAGCATAATATTAATTTGATTATAACCAAAGTACCCATCAAGAAAGTTATAGTACTGCTAGCTAGAGATGTTATCCAATACTTGGTTTACAAATGGTAATGAGAAAGGATCCTTGAAGATGGTAGTTTTTAGCAACTTCTAGTCAATGTAGACTCTCCTTTTGTTTCCTTTCTTAGATGCAACTACAATTAGACTAACCCACTCATTGTTATAAATAAGAGTAATGAAATTATTCCATATAAGATGAATAACTTTTCTTTTTACCATGTCCTAGATATTAGGATTAAGTCTCCATTGAAGTATCCACTAAGGTCTAATACTTGCATCTATGTATATGTAGTTCTAATAAATAGAGAAGTTAATTCTTATGAGATCATCATGGAATCAAACAAATCCTTTTCTCCACTTGATATCTACCTTCTTCAACTCAAACTTTTGGATGGTTTTAAGGAAGGAATTGATGATAATAGGATGACCATTGGTGAGAAATAGGTACCTCAAGCCTTCTAGAAGTAGCTTTAATTCCAATAGTGATGTTAGTGTTGGAACATTTTGGGCAAAAGAAAATTCCTTCAAAATTCAAGATCGTATTGCACCAGTACAGTAGCCTTCATTATTTTATCTAATTCCAACTCAGATAATTCAACACCAAATAAGGAGAGAAAATCAATTAGTATTTCAAATATCTAATTTATAACTTCAGGAACTAGACATTCTTTAAGGTAATTAACATCTCTGATGACATAGAGATGTTCTATGATATAGTAATTATAATGATGTTTCGCACATAACTAGGAAGGATCAATTAAGATCTATTTATAATATGTTTTGTCAATGACATAGTTTTTACTAATTTCAATGTGATGTCCTTGGAAAACTAACCTATCATGAATGGTTCTCAACCAAGATCCTTTCATGATGATAAGGAGGATGTCTCCCACCTTGTTCTCTAATTTAATCATCAAGAACTCTGTAGGATATGATCATCCTTCTAGTGTTATCATTACATCATTTACATATATCATAGGGTATGTGTAAGATTGGTATGCTAGCTCCAACCTTATTTTAGTACTCTTGAGAGAAGGAAGTCTCAAATTAAGGTACTACTATATTAAAATGATGTTAACTTGTGAACTAGACTCACAAAAAGCTAGACAATGATCTTTCTCACCAATCCGAGTCTTCACCATGGAACTACTAGGATATATTTGTTTTTGGGTAGATAACTTTCTTTTATCATCCATGTGAATACCTTAGACATGGTAATGATTATGATACTACTTCCATCAAGTGCCATCATATTTAACTTGCAAGACACTATTAAAGAACTTCTCCCTAAAGTGGATGTTTTGTTTTGATAACATTCAAGGAATGGTATTGGAACCTCCTTAATGTGGAATCCTCTTCTACTTGAATTATTGTCCTCTCCGCAAGATGAAGAAAATGGAGTAGACCCAATCCCATGGTACTCATATCTATGCTTACAATAAAATATTCTACAATGGGATCTTAAATTTACCTTTAGAATCAAATTAATAGAAGACTAGTAGTATTACCTCATTGCATATATAGAAGCAAGATTTTTATCATATGTAGTATTTAAAAATTTGGTTTTCCTTGATTGTGATTACCTAGGACTTCTACTGTGCATAGGACTATGAAGTACAAGCTATTTCTAATATTGTTAGGGAGCTTGCAAAGCATGATTTCTTGATGAAAGCTACTACTACTAAGCTATCATCTATCAAAATTAATAAGGACCTTCATGGGAACCTTGAGAGTAAATATTTAAAAAAAATCATCTATTACTCTATTGGAGTTCAATAATTTCATAGAGTAGCATGCTAAGAATTTATAATTCTCCATTACTAGTACTACTACATGAGTTGTAGGTACACACCTTTAGGATAGTGCACTTAGTCAAAGTATGATATCCTCCTTGTTTACCTCCTAATAAAATTAGGATTCAAGGGCATCCCAACTCATCTTATTTTTCCAATCATGTGTGCCAAGTTATGTCGATCAATGAAATACTCATAGGGATTCTCATCACTATAGAATGAAGAAGCCTCATCTAAATCCTCCATTGTGCTCTTGGAGTGCGAGAGCTTCCCCTTACCTTTATCATCATAGTTCTTTCTATGTCCAAGTGGTATAATTTCTTTAGCCATAGCTTCAACCATTCTTCCCTCAATGTCCTTTAGGGTAGCTATTATTTTTTCATCCATTGCATCCCAAACTTGGTCCACCAAATGAAATAAGTCTATCAAGGCTTTGTTAGTTCTAAATTGGTCTTATGCTAAGACCTCAATAACAAGATGAGATTTATCTATACCTTTTATGATTTTGATCTCTGTTATATGTATGAAATTGTGATTGTACTCCTCTAATGATTATCATTTCTATTATTTATCTTTTATGCCAACTATTGTGTCAAGAAAAGCTTTGATTTAGATCACAAACTTTTTTTTTACTTGGCCCATTGCATATATATCTACTCTCTTACCTTCCATGATATGCATTAGTTTTTCTCTTTGGCTAAAGTTATGGTTCAAAAAATGATGAATTATCTTTAGGTACCTTTCCATGACAATGTTTAGTGATTCATGGGCTCCTTGCCTTTATCTGATCATCTTCTTCCAGATGTTTAAAATATGAGCATAGGCTTGAAATTTTTTGTAGAAGATTTTAATCATATCTACCTACCTCTGAATTGATTTATGTGGTAAGGATTTATATTAGGTTAACACTTGCTCAATGAATATGTATGAAAATAACCACAACTTCTACCAATCACTAATGATCCCTTATAGATATCAAACTTTATTGAATGCATGCATGTAAAGTTGGGGATGATCACTGGTATATCTTCTATATGTTAGAACACCAACCATGTTGATTTATTTTATCTTGCTATCCTAAACATGCTCATGAAATGTATACAACTTCATTTAGCTTACGATAATAATCCTAGTTGAATAAGTAGGCATCATCATCACTGAATGGTCTTGACAAGTGAAGATGCTAGAACCTAGGAAGGAGATCATTCTCATGGGTTTGGCTACATTTGGATTAATGGTTCCTAACCATGGGTCTTCATGGAAAATTGGCCCTTTATCCTTGATATTTGCTTTCCCATCTTGCTCCTCATTTGAGTGGTCAAATGAAAAGCTATGACAAGTCTCTTCTTTTGCCATATGGCCTTAGAGGTCTTTTCTCTATTTGGATTTATAGTCATTGTAATTTGGCTTTGAAGCCACATAGAATGTATGAAATTATTATAGTCCAAGATTGATCAGAGCTTCTTTAAGATATCCTACAATATCCATAGCTGATTTCTTTGAGAATTTTCTATGAGCATCATGACATATCACCTGCTTATCTTAATGATAGGT